>CAKNXH010000127.1:782473-1017666 GCA_932178445.1 Andricus quercusramuli
TTTTATCAGATTTCAAGAAGATTATAAGGAATTTCTATATATTTCACGGGATTTAAAAAGATTTAAAGAAGTTTCATCTGATTTCAGAGGATTTCAACATTTTCATGATATTTTACGGGGGTTCAAAGTATTTTAAATTTGTATGGATTTTACTAGACCTACGCGATTTGATATGATTTCCAGAGGCTTTAAAGATTTAAAAAATTTCAATGTCAAGGGATCTTAAAAGGGTATCAAATAAACTCACGGTCCTAAAGGGGTTTAAAGAATATAGTGTTTTTTCATATTCCTATGAACTTCATTTGACTTACTAAGATTTCCATAAGATTGTAAGGAATTTCGATATATTTCAAGGAATTGCAAAAATTATAGAGAGTTCAAGATATTTCAGAAGATTTCGATAGAATTAAAAGGTTCTTATTAGAATTTAGTGGATTTTAACTACTTCAAGAGATATTAAAGCTTTTAAGATATTTAAAAATATTTCAAGGGGCTTTATCATATTTTAGGGGATTTCAAATATTCCATCATATTTGAAGGAATTTTTGAAGATACTATAAATTTAAAAATGTTTTACGGGATTTTACTCGTCCTTTGTAGGATTACTAGGCATTTCACAAAATTTAAGGGATTTCATCAATATCAAAGGATTTCAAAAGATTTTTAAAAATTCTAGAGGTATTTAACGAGATTTTCACATTGTTAAAGAGTTTTAAAGTATTTCGTAGGATTTCAGAACATTTGAAAGAATTTGAAAAAGTTATACATAGAATATTAATGATATTTACAAAATTTGAAGAGATTCTAACGGATTTCTAAAGAACTTCAGGGAATAAATGAAATTTAATGAAATTTCAAAGTACTTCTAGAGGTTTCTAAGGATTTCTACGGATTTCGGATATTTCACCATATTCAAAGGATTCATATAATTTTAAAATAAACTATAGGAATTCAAGGGATTTTTACGGATTTCAAGATATTTTAAAGATTTTAAGGGGTTTAAACAGATTGACGAGTTTTCCAGTTATTTTTAGATGATCTCAACAGATTTCAGAAGTTCTTAAAAGATTTCTAGAAAACTTTAGGGAACAAATGAAATTTCAAGAGACTTAGGAATTTCTACAGATTTAAGGAATTTCAGAGATTTCGCCACAATTAAGAAATTCATATGCCTTTGAAAGAAATTATAAGGTTTTAAGGGTTTTCTGTGGCTTGTAAAGGATTTAAAATGAGTGAAGAGTTTTCAAAGAATTTCAGAGGATTTAAACAGATTTCATGGGTTCTAAAGGATGTCAAAGTTTGTAGGGTATTTCAAAAAATTCCAGAGGATTTTATGCTATTTTATGAGAGATGTATTTTGTATACCGCAGATTTAAAAAATAGTTAATCCTTCAATTTAATATTTAAAAAATGTCATGACACTATTTTTCTACTAGTTTTTCAAAATTGATGTTACTATTGACACAATTTTTAACTTGGCAAATGAGCCCGAGGCCTGAACTGTTGAAGTTTAAATAAACACGCAAATATAATTTTACTTTTCAGAAGAGGATGAAGAGGAAGAAGCAATGGGAAGAGAACTCGAAGCCTTAACATCTGACATCGACGTGAAGCAAAGATTAATTCAAGAACTCGAATTATCTCAGAGGCGACTTCAAACAATGAAGCAACATTACGAAGATAAATTGTCTCAACTTCAAGCTCGTATCCGAGACACTCAAGACGAAAGAGACAAGGTCATATCCTCCCTCCAGCAACAGCCAACACCTCCAACTGAAAAAGTGAAAAAACTACGGGACGAGTACGAGAAGAAATTATCCTCAATGCAAAAGGAAATGCGTCTTTTGCAATCCGCTAAGAAGGAACACGCGAGGTTGTTGAAAAGTCAGACCCAAACTGAAAACATACTAAAAGGTCTGAGGAACGATCTCGCAGAAATGAAGAGAGCGAAAGTGAAACTCTTGAATAAAATGAGGGAGGAAGCTCAAAGGCACAAGGAGAATGAATTAAAGCGCAATAGGGAAATCGCGCAACTTCGTAAAGAGAGTAGGAAAAATGCGAATATGATTAGGAGTTTGGAGGCTGATAAGAGGATGAAGGAAGTGGTGCTGAGGAGGAAGCAGGAGGAGGTCACGGCTCTGAGGAAAAGGGATAGAGGACTCAGTTCAAAAGTGGCTGGTAGAATAATTTCAAAGCCTGTAAATACGAAGGCGCTCAAGCAAAGGTGGCAGACTTTTGAGAGGACGATAACCAAGCAGGCCTTGGCGAAACAAGCGGCGGTGGAAACCGAGAGGGAAATGGAAAGGCTTCTTCAAGAAAGGGAGGAAATGGGAGGGGAACTTGAGCGACTTCAGAAACAGAGGAATAACATTGCTGCGACGAGGGCTGATACAACTGATATCGATGAAGAAATCGATAACGTTAAGAGCAAAATTAGTTACTTGCAAGTGAGTAGATTTTGTTATTTTTATAGTAATACCGCTTTTTTAAATTTCGTGCGTAATAAGCAATTTCATATGTTGAACTCGGAAATGTTCTGGAAGATTCTAAAATATTCTTAAATGCCTTTTAAGTGTTTGCAATCATTTTGGAAAATTCTAGAATATTTCGGAACATTTTTAATGATTTATATATTTTAAATGGTGTACGCCTTTTAAGTTTGACAGAATTTTTGTGTTTTAATTTAATTTTTATAAAAAAAGTTATATAGCACCAACCTTTTTGATCTAAGAAAATATTCTTAGACTTCCTAGTTCCTTTTAAGATAGATGGTGGAAAAGCAAACCAGAATTTCTGCAAATTTAAGAAAAGAATATTATTGATGTTATTCAAATTATGAAAAATTGAAATTACATCAAACTCAATGTTACTCACAGTCCAATTAATTTGTTATTCCTGTTGGAGAATATGCATATTATTAAAGAACAACAATGCAGTATAATACAAATCGCCCAAAAAATAGGGATGATATGTGTATAATGGATACATTTTTCGCGGGTCGGGGTTAAATATTTCAAATTTAAGAACACTTTTCGTAAATGGGATAATATTTGGAAAATTCTTATTGTAAAATGAATTAAATATTCTAGACACTGTATCCACCCTGAAAATATTCTACTCCTTTAAAAATATTTAAAAAGTAGAACATTTTTTGTAGGATCATACCATATCTTAAAGGTGTTAAAGAATGTTTTAAATATTTATATGATCTAAAAACTACTTTATTACTTTACAAATATTTAAAAAATAAATGGAAAATAGTAACATGTTTAAGATAGTAAAATATTTTTCTTTTAATGCACATATAACATATCCAATAAAGCATTATTTTCAAGAAATAAAAAGTGAATCAACATAGTGAAATTATCAGAAAGCAACTAACAGCAACTTATTAGTGAATAAATGGCTGTTAATAGCATACATTTATCTTGAGAAATTTTTAAATTTCTCTTTGTATTTTTTGGTTTCCTCCTTTTTCGAGCAACTGCGCTAGTTTCAATTTGTGCTCGAGTTCTGATTTGATTAATAAAAATTACTATATTATTTTCCTTCCCTAAAAACTCTTTCACAGAACCAATTGTACCAATAGTTTGGTAAAGAATATCTTTCTAGAAATTCGAAGATATTAATTCCCAATGCTACCTAGTTAAAAATATAAACATTCACACTAGTAAATTACCTGCCTCCCTAGCTATATCTAAAAATTCAAAAAAGCAATCACCCCAACAGACTCAATCAAATTCGCTCCACGATTCTCATTCTTACCGCCCAGGTGCAAAAAAAAAGCACCGAGGTTAAGCCACGTTAGGGCATATTTCACATCCATATTACACACATAAATCCTGAAATCGTACACCGTTTATTTATAATATTGTTGAGAATTTAACTAAACGTTAAAATTGTACAAAAAAAAACAGGTTTTACATTCCCTTCAAAAACGGTTTTTGCCCATTATTTCCTTTTAAATTTCATTAGAGAGTGATGAAATGGCAAATTTAAAGTTCACCTAATGATTAAGTTGTCGCCAGATTCAATTTAAATATATACTTTGTCTGTTTAAAAAAGTAAACTACATTTACTATATTTTAAAATCAGATTTTTTAGAAATATGCCCGCAACACGTTTCAGGTTAAAGGCAGTGGACTGACCCTATTAGTATTTTAAACTGAAAGAGTAATTCAAATTAAAAATTGATCAAAATCAGCCGCAAATCTAGAAACAAAATAGGCACACACACAACACACATTTTGTAGATTTTGCGCCTGATTCAAATAAAACGGTGTACGCTTAATGAGAACATCCTGAACTAAGAATGATTAAGTTTGTTTTCTAACAGGCTAAAATGCAAAGAAAGTTTTTTCGTTTTCAACTTGAATTCTATTTTATATTTTAAAAAAGAATATAAATTCTAAATCAATTATTTTAGTTAAAGCTCCATTTAATGGTAGTATTATAAATAATTACAAATTGGATTATTGTTTATGGAAGCTAGAATAATAATAATTTGAAAAAATAATCCTTGGATTATATCAATACTTTGCGAATACTTTTCTTGGTGTAAAAATGTAGTTTTTTCATGATTTTTAATTTTAATTTCCTTTATAGAAGCTTAACAAACATCTTATTATAAGGAGAAAATGTAAAAAAATAAAAAGTTGATCGCGCACCAAGAAAAGACTAATCCTGAGCTATGAAATATAAATCGTAAAAATAAGTCGTTAATTAAGGTAATAAACCTTAATTAACGGTCACTATGTTGATTGCAAATATAAATTACAACTTTCATCCGTGTCGGTCTTTGGACCATTCATCCTGCGACATTAATCGGAGAAAAGAGGGACATTAAAAAGGACTTACTACTTTCGAGGTTTCTGGCTTCCTGTCCTTCAGATTCTGAAAAAAGACACAATTTATAATTAATTAATTATTAAATATTTCCACCCAAATAACTTTTAGTTTAGTCAGAGAAGACAATTTACCTGCTTCCTCCTTCTAGATTACCCGAAAATCTTGGAGGTCTTGATAATCCCAAATTGCACTAACACTTTTTAAAAGTCAGGCATACATTTTAAAGAAAACAATTAGAATTAAAATTTGAAGTAGTTTTGGTGACAAAAATGAGCTCTCTGGAAAAAAAGTTTTCCTATGATTTTAAGAATAAATAAGAAAATTACTTATGATGTGATTTAAAAGAAAAAGCTATTATTTGTAATGAAAAATTTTTAAAACTTAACAAAAACCATTTGTATTTTAAGAACTTTTTTTTTAATTGAATGTTTTCTTACTATCGCTTTTTACTAATTTTTGAAAAATGGTTGAATTTTAATAAGCCACGGCTCTTTTTTTTCGGGAAAAACATTTTCTACAACTCTATTGTTTCCAATTTTAAAGGTAAAATTTTTACGACTAAATTCGTTAAAGCAATATTTTAAAAAGTTAACATTTTTTAAACAAATAAATATATTCGAAGGTTATTTACTTCTTTTTAAAATTGGAAACGATAGTGGGGAATGTTTTCCCGGAAAAAATAATCCATGATTTATTAAAATTCAAGTTTTTTTTTTAAATTGGTAAGAAACGACAGTGAGAAAAAATTCATTAATAGAAACTATTGTTAAACTAATTATTTTTCGTAAGTTATCAACTTTTTTTATAAAAAATGTTTTTTCATTCACGAAACATAACTTAAAATATCATTTTAATTCTTAAAGTCATAGAAAACTTTTTTTCCAGAGATCTGATTTTTTGCACGAAAACTACCTAAATCAACTTAAAAACGAGACCAAAGATTATGATTTTCATTTGATACGAAGCTAATTTTTTTCAATCGAGTTCTTTTTCTTTGATTTCCAATTTCTGAAAATAATTCTCTAAGTAAGCAATTTTTTATGATAATTTATTGCGTCTTAATAATCTCAAATGGCAGTAAAAATTTTTAATCAGGCATACATTTTAAAGAGAATAATTTAAATTGGAAATTTAATCATTTCACAAACGTGACCAAAAATGATGACTTTAATTCGTCACAAAACTAGTTTTTTTTTAAGTCGAACGCTTTCCCTTTGGAAAAATGCGAAGCTAATCTAAAAGTACTTGCAAATTTATTCTAACAATTGATTTGCAGTTTCTGAAAAAAATTTCAAGCAATTTTATATGAAACTTTCATTGTGCAAATTTATGCCTTCATTTGTTCTTCATATAATAACACTGCACCTGAAACAGAAAATACAAATGCAATCATTAGAGAATATAAAAACTATGTAAAAAACAAACATAAATATGCCAATTTCGAAATACCCTAACTTTATCTGACCAATTTTTCATTTTCCCTCTCGTTCTAAATTTTTTTAGGTATAAAAAGAACTCTACACCTAGGAGCTCAATCATGTTAAAGTAGTTTAATTTTTCACCAAATTGATGAATTTGCGATAAATATTTCAATTTTCAATCAAAAACAGTTGAATTAGACCAAAAAATACAAATTTTCAACTAAAAAGTGCTAACTTCCAAGTCAAAATGGAATAGTTAAATTTTTAATTATAAAAATTATTTTCAACTAAAAAAACGAGTTTTCAACAAAGTAGTTAAATTTTCAACAACAAAAAATGGATTAATAACCAAGTAGTTGAATTGTATATCCAAACGATGAATTTTATATAAAAAAAGACAAATTTTAATGAAAATATATGAATTTTCAACTAAAAAAGGAAAATTTTCCACCCAAAATAGAATAATTCAGTTTTCAGTCAGAAAAATAAATTTTCAACCAAAAAATAAACGAATATTAAGCGAAATAAATACATTTTTAACCAAAAATAGTACAGTTAAATTTTCAGTAAAAAATGAATTTTCAAATAAATAAAATAAATTTTCAAGAAAATAGTTGAATTTTCAACCAAGAAGATTAAATTTCTACCAAAACTATTAAATTTCTCCCAAGAATACCAATTTTCCACAAAATACATTAATTTACAACTAATAAAAATAAATTTTCAACCAAAAATAGAATAGTTAAATTTTCAGTTAGAAAAATAAATTTTCTACCTAAAAATACAAATTTTCAACAAAATAGTTGAATTTTAAACTAAAAAAGGTAAATTTTCATCTTAAAATATAATGTTTCAAATTTCAGTAAAAAAAAACCTAACATTCAACCAAACAGATGATTTTTTAACGAAGAAAATAATTCTCAACCGAACATGAATTAGTTAAATTTTCAGTTTAAAAAATTAATTTGCATTAAAACGCATAATTTTTAACAAAATAGGTAAATTTTGAACAAAAAAAAAAGGGTTTCAATCTAAAGTGATGAATGGTCAATCAAGAAAATGAAAAGATTTTAATTTTAAACCAAAAGCAGTTGAATTAAACCAAAAAAATACGAATTTTTCTGAATCTTATCAACAAATTTACTAAACTTAAACTTACCAATTTTTCGCGATAATAAACCACGATCGATGTCTAAAAAAAGGCTAAAATCTGTTGGAGATGATTGTCTGTAGCCCAAATTCACAGAATCCAGTTTCCCGCCCGAATAACGCTCTACTAAATATCGTCAAATGAAAGCGTTTGGTTTATTTTTACTTGCGAAAAAATACGTGGCAAGAGAAAAAATATGTTTGAAAGTCACCGGAGTATCGAATTTACCGCTTAGAACCCGCAACCAATACAGTTTTTGAGCTAAAAACACGATGCAAATTGTGAATTTTCAAAGCAACCGTTACGTAAAAGTGAGACGCTTAACCTCTGAACTCGAATTCCTAACATCGCGACAAATTCACTATGACTTTCCGAAATTTTGATAAAATATTGATCGCTAATCATATCATCACCTAAATCTAATCAAAGTTTGAATTAAAACCGACGAAAAATGTTCTTTTTCGGCCTAAAATCGCGTAGCTCGACGCGACGGTTTTCATTCCGGGAGAGGAGGCGGCCATCGACTTGTTTAGACAAGCCTGTTAATTCGCAGAATTGAAATATGATTGCAATTCAAACATGAATTTTCAATTTGCGATTATTTAAATTTCTCTTCATATTTTCACATGAGATTTGAAGTTTAGTACCAAGAAATTACTACGAATGCTGAAAATATGAGTTATGAAGGCTGAGTAGTCGAAAAAATTAACAAAATTGAAAAATACTTGATAACGAATTTGGAGAATCTTAGAGCGCATGCGCGCCATATGGATATTCTACGCGGGAATAAATCTCGATCGATTCGAGAATTTGAATGGTAAACATGCTTTTAATTATAATTGAAAATTTGATTAAATATAGAATTAAGTAAATAAGTAAAGTAAGTTAATTCGCAAATTATTAAAAAACTAACCTATGTGTATTTTCTTAGGCATTTAATACTGTTTTCTATGGTAGACAAATTTGAGAATTCGAATTTTAAATATTCAAATTTAAACTAACTTTTTATGGGCCGTCCATAAATTACGTTGCCTATTTGAGGGGGGGGGGGGGGCACAGACAATAATAACTTACGTAGGCATAAAAATCTTTTTCATATTTCAGGCTTCACACTCTTTCCCCTATTCTCTTATTTTCCCCTTTTTTAAAAGAATTCCTCATTTTCCCGTTTTCAAGAAACTTCCCCTTTTTCTTGTTTTCTCGCTTAAATGCGAACTGAAGTAATAGATCCCAGTAAGAAAAGCCAACTGTTTTTGGCTAAAAGTTAGTTATTTTTTATCTATTATATTTTTGGTTTAGAATTCTTCTCGTTTTTTCAAAAATTCTACTATTTGGTTGAAACTTTAATTATTTTCTTATAAAATCAACAATTTTGCTGGTTTGAACAATTTTGTTGGTTGAAAATTGAAATATTTTTTTGAAAATTCCATTCTTTTTTGGTTGAAAATTGATTTTCTTAACTGCAAATGTAACTTCCAGTTTTGGTTGAAACTGTATCTTTTTTAGTAAAGAATTCAACTATTTGGTTGAGAATTCTACCAATTAGTTGAATGTTAACCTCATTTGTTTAAAATTCTTTTTTTTATTCAGATTATTAATTTTTGTTGAAAATTTAACCATTTTGTTGAAAATTTGATTTTTGTGGTTGAGAATTACTTTTTATAACTGAAAATGTATTTATTCCATTTTTCATTAAAAATTGATATTTTTTATTGATAATTGATCTTTTCTAGTTGAAAATTCATTATTTTGTTGAAAATTCGTCTTTTTTGGTTGAATTCAACTATTATTTATTTCCAAATAAAATATTTGTTGGTTGAAATATTAACTATTATATATGTAGTTAAGAAGTTACCTTTTCTGGTTAAAAATTCAACTACTTGGTAGAAAATTGAACTATTGCGGAAAGTTAACTTTTTAAATGAAAATTCATATTTTCGGATTGAAAATTCATTTATTTTGCAGAAAATGCGTTCTTTATTATTGAAAATTAATCTCTTTCGGTAAAAGCTTAATAGTTTTTGGCATTTTTTGTTCTTTGGTAGAAAGTTAATTTTTTTGGTTGAAAATTCAACTATTTTGGTGATGAATTAAACAAATTATCTGAAAATTCAAATGTTCTGTAGAGTTCATCTTTTTTGCTTAAAAATTCAACAATTTGGATGAAAATTGATATATTTTGTTGAAAATTCGTCTTTTGAATGAATGAATCTTCTCGGTGGAAAATTCATCTTTTTGGTTGAAAATTGAACTATTTGTTTAAAAATGTACCTTTTTTATTGAAAATTCAAATACTTTGATAAAATTTGAACTACTCTGTTAAACGTTTTTTTTAATATTCACGGTTTTGGTTGAAAATTCGTTTTTTTTGTTAAAAATTAATTTTTTACCTGAAAATTCAACTGTTTTATTCTTGATTGAAAATGTATAATTAATACCTCAAAAGTTCAACCATTTCGTTTTTTGCTGAAAAGTAATTTTTTTGACTGAAAATTTAATTATTCCATTTTTTGATGAAAAATCGTGTGTTTTGTTGAAAATTGGTCTTTTGTTAGTTCAGTAATTTTCTTGGCCGAAAATTTATCTTTGAAGGGTAAAAATTCAACTATTTTTTGGAAAATCTATTTCATTGAAAATTCATCCTTTTGGATTCGAAAATTCATTTTTGATAGTAGAAAGGTCATCTTTCTTGGTCAAAAACGAACTTTTTTTTGAAAATTCAAGTGTGTTATAAAAAATTCATCTTTTTGGCTTAAAAATTTAACTATTTGGTTGAAAGTTGATCTTTTAGTTGAATTTGAATCTTTTATTTTTGAAAATTAGACCATTTGAGTAAAAATGCATCTTTGTTGGTTGAAATATCAACTATTTTGTTAAAATCATTTTTTTTGGTCGAAAATTCAACTGTTTTATTAAATATTCATTTTTTGGATTGAAGATTCATCTTATATGGTAGAAAATTCATATTCCATGGTAGAAAATTGATCTTTCTTGGTTAAAAATGAACTTTTTTGTTGAAAATTCAATTGTCTTCGAAAAAATTGGTCTGTTTGGCTTGAAAATTGAACTACTTGGTTGAAAGTTCAATTATTCGGTTGTTAATCCAAAAATTAATTCCATGGCTGGGGGTCAAAAATAGCTCAAAATTGGTAACGTACTTTGTGGAAGGCTCCTTGTGAACTTTGATATTGATCATAATTGTTGTATTAATTGATTAATTCTTGTGTTTTTTTTTTCAGGATAGCATAGCTGAATGTCAGAGGGACATGGTTGAAGTGGGCGATGGAGATGGTGAGGGAGATAACGGAGTTGAAGCTGTACTTGGAACAATTAGAACAGTGGATGAGGCTCAGTACTTACTTGAAAAAATGCTTGCCTTCACTGTGGAGCAAAGTTACGTGGCAGCTCAAAAGCAACTCGAAGTTCGAGATATGGAATCGAGACTTAATCAGGTGGCTCAAGAAAGCGATGTACAGCATCAACTGCTGGAACACGTTCTCAGGGATAGGGATCTTCTTACACTAACAAATATTGACAACACTGGGCCAGCTTATAGCCCTGGGAGCTCGCGAAGTTCTTCGCCCGATACGTAAATATTTTCAATTTTCGATTATTTATATTTTATTTATTCATTAGGAAAGACCCATTAATTAGGTGAGGATGAGTTTTTTAAATTTTAGACCCCCTTCCCCCTCTTAGGAAAGATTTTATATTTTTTTACTAAATACATTAAAAATATATCAATTTTTCCCACCATAGACGAGACTTCAAGAGATTATGAGGTATTAAAAAAGGACTAAAAAGTATTTCAAAGAATTACAAAATTTTTATGCCATTTAACGAGATTTCCAAAGTTTTTCATGCATTTAATTAGACCTCAAGGAATATTTAAATGTTTCACAGAATTTCGCGAAATTTAGCGAGCTTTCGAAAACCTTTCGAGTAAAAATTCCGAGAGAATCTCAAAATTTTCAAAGAATTTTACGAGATCTCAAGGGATTTAGAGGAGTTTATTCAGATTTTCAGAGATTTTACTAAATTTCAAAGGATTTCAAAAAATACATATGGATTTCGACAGAATTGAGCGTTTTTAAGGAAATAAGAACAATTCAAAAGGAATTTTAAGAGATTTTGAAATATTTTAAAATAATTCACGGGATTTAAAAGAATTTTATGTGATATAAAAGTATTTTCAAGAATTTTGAATAATATAAGGAGATTTTGAAGATTTGAATGGATTGAAAAAGATTTTATGAGATTACAAAAGATTTTAATTTTCAAAAAATTTGCAAAGATTCGAAAGGATTTTGAGGGACTTTAATGGATTTATAAGATTCTCACGAATTTGAAAGATTTCAATGAATTGTAGGAGTTTTCAAAAGATTCCAAAGTATATTCACGGACTTTAAAGGATGTCGTAAGATTTCAAAAGGTTTAACGAATTTTCAAAGGATTTTAGAATATTACAAAGGATTTTAAAAGATTTCAAAATATGTCACGAGATTTTAAAGGATTTCATATAACACCGAATCATTTTCCCGAACTTGGAAGGATATTATGGGATTTTAAAAAGATTTCGAAGATTTGAAGAAGTTTTAAAAGATTTCAAACAAGTTTTTGAGAGTTTAAAGAATTTTAAGGTATTTCAATAGATTTAAAGTTAAATTAATTAAAAATTAATTAAATTATAATAATAAATAAATAAAAATAATAATAATAAAAAAATAATATATAAAAAAATAATAAAATAAAAATAAAAACAATAAAAAATAAATAAATAATAAATTAATTAAATTTAAAGGGGCTTCGATGATTTCACGGGATTTCAAAGGCTTTCAAGAATTTTCAAAATATTCAAAAATATATCCCTTGGTTTTAAAGGATTTCATAAGCTTTCAAAAGATTTAATGGAATTTCAAAGAATTTCCGAATATTATAGGGGATTTTGAGGAATTTTGATGAATTGTAAGATATTGCAAGAGATTTTAAGAGATTCGGAAAGTTGTTTTTATGGATTTGAAAGATTTCAATAAATTTCAAAGGGATTTCAAGAGATTTCGCAAGATTTTAAATATTTCACGGAATTTTAAGGATTTAAAACCCTTTTTAGAGATTTTAAGCTATTTCCAAACATTTTAGAAGATTATAAGGGATTTTTATGATATTTTGAAAATTTCAAGCGATATATCTAGTATTTTCTTAGTTTTTAAGGGATTTTAAGGGATCTCCAGGGAGTTTAATCGTTTTAATGCGATTTCGACATGATCATGTACGATATCCGTGGAATTCACAGGATCTTAAAGAATTTTCTCAAGATTTAAAAAATTGTAAGGGATTTATACAATTTTTTAAAGAATTCATGGGTTTGCAAAGATTTTCAGGGATATTAAATACTACATAATAAAAATAAATAAAGCAAATAATTATATAATGTGTATAATAGAACAAAAAGTAATTTCAACAGCCAAAACAAGTTTTAATTAGCGTTTTAAAAAATTAGAAAGAGGAAGCTTATGTAAGACATCCCGTCGCCCGGGAGTCCTCAGTAAAGATTTGTAAGATTTTGCGGACCCCCTCTCCCCGTAAAACGCCCTAAGTAATTAATAGACTCTCCCTTACAACTTTTTGCATTTAATTTTTATTGTTATTTTATATAATTTCATTGTTTATTTCAAATGTTAATTAAGGCATTAAATACAATTTTTTGTGAAAAAAAAGAAATGCCTTTCAACTCCACTGAGATTTAAGTCCAGGACCTTTTGTTTGCCTGACGACAATCATTGCGGCGAAATAGACAATTGTGGTATAAAAAGTTTCAGACCTACATTTCTCAGCCGATTTCGCTACTTTTTTGTTTTATTGAGAGATCATTAAATTCTGAAGAACTTTTTCGATCTGATTTATGAAAATAAAATTTTGTTAATTTATCATAACCGTCACAAAATACCAAAAAAAGCATAGTTTTTTATATTAGTGCTTATCTGTGTTGCCTCATTTATTAATATTTTCTCAAAAAGGTAAAGAATTAGTGGATTTATATTCGCTGGAAAGATTATGATATTGTGGATAAATTTATATCACTGCCTTAATTTTTATAAACAAATTGATAAACAATATCATGATTGTATGGGGCAAAACAGGTAGCACAAATATAAAAAATGATGGTTCTTTGGCATTTTATAATTCAAATAGCAAACTAGTAACATTTTATTTTCAAAAATCGACTCGATAAAGTTCTTCAGAATTTCAATTATCTTTTATTGAACAAAAAAGTAGTGAAATCGGCAAAGAAATGTAGTTTACTATATCCCTGCACTGTGAGTCGTCTGGCAAAGGAAAGTTCCTGGGATCAAATGCCAGCGGAGTTGAATGGTGTTCATTTTTTCACAGAAAATTTTATTTAATGACTACGTTTATTATTCATAATTATTGTTCATATTTTTCAGGGAAAATTGCAATCAACTAATGACTGGTCAACTAATAACTAGTCAACTAATTACTGGAGGAGAGGAAAAGCAGAAAAACAATAAAGTACGTCGAAGGACGACGCAAGCTCAGGAACTTTTGTTTGGAATGAACGCCAGCACCGACAGTCAAAAGTCAGATGATCAAAATCAAAACCACAATCATCCTTTGACCAGAGTTCCCAGTGCTCCAGGAAGTCTCAAGTGAGTCAGAGAAATATAGATAAAATAGTGCACGTTTATTTGGATTTCTATTTGGCTGTTTCCCAATTATAGATTCCTTTTTCCGACATTTACATCGAAAAATTTCAGTGGTTTTGTTTCGTGACTAAGAGAGGATAAATGTTGGTAATAGAATCTCTAATTAGACCTGGAAAAAATCTCTCTAATTCTTCGAAAAATACTTACACTGATTCTCCTTCTTTCCAATAATATTCTCCTTTTTATAACAAATGTTTGCAGGGATCACAGTCCGTACCCTTTTTTCCTAATCCCCTTTTTTCTCCTAAAATTTGAAAAATCCCAAGAAATACATAAAATCGAGATGGCGCCCTTTTTTAGGCTTTTTTACGAGTTTTCGATTACATTTTTAAGAATCATAAATGAAAATACAAAACATTAAAAAACAAGACGCTTGGAAAGAGATTCTTTTTGATGATTCCAATTTCAAATATTTTCTGAACGATTTATTTGTTATTTTGTAGAGTTGAGGGACATTGTCGACAGCGAACAAGTCGCTAACGATTAAATTGAGAAATTAAAACCCGAAAGGCAAATCAATTTTGTAGTTGCAAATCAAAAATTTGTTCACAGGTCAAAATGCTCTTAAAATAGGGGAATAAAGTAGGGTTTTCACAAAAATATATGAATTCATTCTTTTAAATAAAATTAATCCAGGTATTAATATTAAATTAAAATTGAAACACTTAAAATTCCTAATACTGCAAGTAGAACTATTTTCTTCTTCAACAAAATATATAAATATCTAACCAAATGTGTAGCTACATTTACAACGAAATTTTAACCAAGTTGTTCAATTTTCAACCAAAAAAGATAAATTTTTAACGAAAAATGTAATAGTTGATGTTTTATCCAAAGAAGATTTTAATTTTAAATCACTAATAGTTGAATTCAATCAAAATGTATGATTTTTCTGATACTAGTTGAATTTTCAACACAAAAATAATGAAATTTTTAACCAAAAAAATGAATTCTCAACGAAAAACGTAATATGTAGTTGATATTTCAACAACAGTTTCATTTAAAAAAAAGATTGAATTTATACCAGATGAGATGAATTTTCAAACCAAACAGAATATTTTTAAAAATGAAAATTGTTAAATTTTCAACCAAATAATTACCTTTTCATCCATATAATAAAATTTGTAACCAAAAAAAATGATTTTTCAACGAAAAATGTAATAGTTGATATTTCAACCAAAAAGTATTTTAATTTTTAAATAAAAAGTAGTTGAATTTAACCGAAAAGGATGAATTTTTAATAAAAGAGTTGACTTTTTAAACCTACGTAATGCATTTTTAACAAAAAAATTAATTTTAAGCCAAATATAATTGAATTGTCAACCAAAAATTGTGACTTTTAAACAAAATGAATGAATTTTCGAAAAAATAATAAAATTGTCAACCAAATAATGAAGTTGAGAAATAGGAAAAAAGTATAAAATGGTAAAAAAGAACTAAATAGTGAAAAGACTCTAAAACCTGCTACAAAGAAATGGGAAATCGGATTCATTTTTGATACTTTTAAAGTAAATGTAAAGAATAGTATGTTAGTTGTTGTTGTAGAAACATAATTGTGGAAATCGAAAATAATATGCAAAGAAGTAGCGTATATTAGGATCCTCGAATAAAGTTTAATTAATTTGCAGTTGATTGTTATCAGTAGAATGTGCAGAAATGTTCAACAGATTTGTCAAAGTTAGCCAGAAATAACGATATCCATATGATATAAAAAGTTTTCGCTAATAAATGAAATCCCCTTTTTTACCTAAAATTGAGCTACTAAACCGCTGTGATCCCTGTGTGTGAGTTTATTTTTCATTAATTTTTGTTTGAATATGTAAAATCATGTGTGGAACGTATTCTTTAGAGGGTTGATTCTTACGAGAAATCAGTATGGAACCGCGTTGACTGGAGGTTCGCCGACTATGAATCGACGCGATAGCACATCTCCGAGGCCTTTGAGGCGACCATTACATCCGGGCGGAGGCTCCATGTGAGTGGCAATGATCCAGCACATCTTTGCCTTTATTGTCCTTGCATATCTATGTCTTGATGTCCTGTATCATGCACTTTAGATTAGAAAATCTATCCTCCTCGAGTGACTAGTCAAAACTCAATGCACGCATTTATAGTAATTGAGAGGGAATCCAAAATTGAAAATCGAGAAGTTTTCAAATTTCAGGCTTTTCTTAAACCAGAAATCTTGATGTATTACAATTTTTTTTTAAACTCTTAACTTTTTCTCTCTTTAAGGTAGTTGTACTAAAAATCAGGTCTCTATATAAAACAATTTTGCGTGATTTGAAGAATTGAAATTATATATCAATTGCATTTATTCTTACTGTCACTTCAAACCAATTTTTAAAAAATTTTCTGTATTTTAATAAGTCAAGGCTTATTTTTTCGGGGAAAACATTCTTCATATCTTTACTGTTTCCAATTTTGAAAATAAGTATAAATATTCTTTAATGTATAATTTTATATAGGTATTCCCCGCAAAAATAAGCCATTCATGGTTAAAATTCAAACAATTTTTTAAGCATTAGTAAGAAGCGACAGTAAAAAAAATTCAATTTTGTAAAAAACATTGTTAAAAGAAATTTTTTGGTAAATTTTTTAATTTTTTCATTAAAAATGTTTTTCGTTTCAAATGACATCATTATTAATTTTTTTTTGCTTCTTAAAATCACAGAAAAACTATTTTTTTACATCTGATTTTTGGCATGATAACTACCTTCATAATAACTTTAGACCAGGATCAAATTTGAAAGTTTTGATTTTGAAATAGATATACTGTTAATATTAAAAAATTTTAATTAATTAGTTTGGAATGCCCAATCACAAAGTCGTTTGATTTTTAAGTCCTCAAACGTTAAATTGTTCAATTTTGAAGGCTTCAATGTTTAAGTCTTCTAATTTTTAATCTTTTAGTTTCAAATTATATAAAAATTAATGAATAATTTTTTTAATATGCTTCGCCAATTTCAAATTAGAAAAGTTTACAATAACATAATTTTGAATTAAGACTCTCATGATTAGACTAATTTCAATTTTAAACGTTGTAAATGAAACAATTTATAATTTATCAATTGCAAATGTAAGTTCTTCGAACATGAACGATTTTTAATCTGTTAAAAATTAAATTGTTTTCAAACTGAAACAGTCATAAGTTATTATTCAAAGAATTTTATAATATCATTAATTTTATGTGAATACATTTCAAGATCCTAATTTAAAAATTGTTCATTTTTAAACGAACTTTGTAATCGTTCAATTTGAAGTGATCTAATTTGGACGTTTTTAGAAACATTAAATTTTGAAACTTGAATTTTAATAAATCAAGACTTATTTTTTCGAGAAAAACATTCCCTACATCTTTAATGTTCTCAATTTCAAAAATAAGTAAGAATAATCTTTAAATTTAGTTATTTTTTTAAAAAAGGTTTTCATTTTAAAGAACTGCTTTAACGATTTCAGCCATAGAAATATTTCCGCACGAACGGTGTGATGAAAATGACAGTGTATTTATTTTTTAATCGAAAATTATATACATTTTTACTAGAAAATTTTTTTATTCTGACACTGTATAACATTCAGAACCACAATTTTAAAATTGTTCAGTTTTGAAAGATTAAATTTGGAAATATTAGTTTTAAAGTTTCTCAATTTTTAAAAGTTTAATATGAAATGTTACAAATTTATAAATTAACTGTTTTTAATATTTTTTCAGAATTATTAAATTTTTAGGGGGATTAAATACAAGCCCTTTAAATTATTTTTTTTTTTATTTTTCAAAACACTGCATTTGAAATGTAAAATTTAGAACATTTTCTAATTTCGAAATTTGATATCCCTTAAGTTGGAAAGCTTAAAGTTTGAAATTATTAAATAGTGAAATAGTTTAATTTCAAATACGTATCAATATTAGATTGTCAATTTTTAATATTTTATTTTGACACTTTAAAAAAATGTTAGTGCCTTAAATTTAAAACTGATTAATTTCGTGTCTGAATTTGAAAATTTCAAGTTTCTAATTAAATCTTTTTCACCTTGTAAGGCTTCGATTAATTACAAATTCTTCAATTTTAAAAACCCAAATTTAAAGATAGTTAATTTAAAAAATTTTAAAGCCCTGATTTTGTAATTGCACAATATTAAAAGCTTTTGGTTTGTTATCATTGTAAACCCTTCAATTAAAAAATTATTGTGTTTGAATGCTTAGTACTGCAATTCTTTAATTTGAAAAGTTTTGAGGCTTCGAACTCAATTGCTTCGAAATCAGAAGGAAGATTTTAAGGTTTTAATTCATAGTTTAGTTTTTAATACCTTAATTGCAAATTTTCCAAATCAGGCTTAAAACGCTATCGGTCCCTCATGCTTTACAATTTTTTTTGTTTAAAATAACAATTTTTGAACTTTACGTTCTAAATAATTTCCACTTCAGAGTTCTGAAATTGCAATTTGGATTCTCACATCATAATTTATATTAGATTTTAGAAACCATTGTGTGCATTGACATTAAAGCAAGGAAACACCAAAACTGTCGGAATCGCAAAAGACGATGCTAAAATTTTAAGCTTTCAAGTGGCTCAAATAACGCGAATAGTGCCTGACCATATTTTTATTATCTATAAAATAAGTAGAAATTTCCTATATATTCAAATTAATGAAAATATTATTCAGTTCTACTTATAAAAATGTACTAAAGGCTGACTTTTAATTAGATTACTAATTGTAAGTTTAACACTCAGGTTGCCATTTTTTATTTATTAGACTCGTTAATTTATCACAAGATGAATTACAATCACAGTATTTAACTTTTAAATTTTCTAACGATTAAGAAAATACGAGTATTACAAATAATATTAATAACTTCCCTCTCACGAGTGCCAATTACAGAATTTGTAAATACATTTTTTTATCGTGGAAATGAATTATCCTAGAAATAATTATTCGTGGAGACGAACATTTTGTAATCGTGGATTTTTAGTACCGACTGAAAAAAAAACAAAAAACAAGCGAGCTTATGTGTACGTGTCTACTTGTACGAAATTGTTGGCATCGATGCCTTTGTAATTCTGATGTAAAACGTCTCTTGTACAATGTTGAGAAGAGCTTTGTATCAAATCGAATAGAGTAATAAAATTAAAGTAACTCTGCTATCACACTGTTCTGTTTTATTAGAAGCGCGGCAAGACTACTAACAAGAATTAACTCGGTTTTTTTAGAAACTACATTAATCTATTAATGTCTTTGATAACTGATTAATTTATTAAATATAATAATACAATAATCAGTTTTGGGTAAGTTACTTTTTTGAGTAACTAGTTACTGTTACTAGATAAAGTAATTTAAAGTTACCAAAAATGTTGTTTTTTTCACTTCCTTAATTTTATAATTTAAAAATCAAAATAACTAAGATGATAATTCATAATAACTTAATTTAAAAAGAAGTAGGCATTTGTTAAAAAAAATAAAAATTACACAATATATTTCGGCAAGTGGACATTTGGGCAACAATATATATTATTTAGACTAAATTCCAAAATAATAGATATGTCATTCAGACTATCCTACGATGACTTTTTATCAAACTAGTTGAATTTTCAACCAGAGAGATGAATTTTCAACAGAAGAGTTGAATTTCCCATCAAGGGAGATTTTCCAATTACATTTTTCAACCAAACTGTTGTATTATTAACAAAAACAGATGCATTTTTTACCTGAAAAATAAAATTTCAAAGCAAAAAAAAACACTTTTGAACAAAAGTCTTGAATTTAGAAGCCAAAAGAATGAATTTTCAACAAAAAGTTACTTTTGAACATAATATTTGGACTTTCTACAAAAATAGTTCAATTTTTAATAAAATACATTGCTTTACTACCAACTGGTTGAATTTTTATACCGAAAATATTAATTTTTACAACAAAGTCAATTTTCAACCAACTGATTAATTTTTCTATAATTTTCAAACCAAAAAGACGCATTTTCAACCAAAGAATTAAATTTCCAATAAAAAATTTAATTTTTAACCAAGTAGTTAAATTTTCATTCGGAAAAAACCAATTTTCAACAAAATAACTGAAACCTCGACAGAATTTTTTTACCAAAAGAGATTAATTTTGAAACCAAAAACAACACTTTTCAACAAAAATGTTCGTTATTTTTCAACCAACTACATAGTTGAACTTCATAAAAAAATAGTTGAATTCTTAAAAAGGTAAATGAATTTTCAAGAAAAATAGATGAATTCTCAACGAAAAATATAATAGTTGATATTATTTCAACCAAGAAGGATTTAAATTTGAAATGAAACACAGTTGAATTCACCCAAAAGATACGAATTTTCAACAAAATAGCTGAATCCTCAACCAAATAAAATTAATCTTCTACCAAAAGTGTTGAATTTGCAACTAAAGAAAATGTGATTTTGTTACAAAAAGAAATACATTTTGGAACGAAAAAGCCGAATTTTGAACCAAGAAAGAAAACAAATTTCCACTAAATCGTAGTTTTTTCAAGTCGAATAGAAGAATTTTCTACAAAACAGTTGCATTTTCAAAAAGAAAATTTGAATTTTCAACAAAAAAGTTACTTTTCAACCAAATACTTAAACTTTCTACCAAACTAGTTAAATTTTCAACAAAATACAAGAATTTTAAACCAAGTGGTTGCATTTTCAAACCAAATATATGAATCCTCAACGAAAAATACAATAGTTGATATTATTTTAACAAAAAAAGATTTTAATTTGAAATGACTCACGGTTGAATTCAAGCAAAATAGACGGACCTCTTTGAATAGGAAATATACAAAAAAAAACACAATTAACTTCAAAGCAACTAGAATTAAAGTTCCAAGTTACTGCAAAAATAGTAACGGAGTTAACCTAAAATTTACAAATAATGTAACTTTTTAGTAACTTAGTTACCTGTAACAAGTTGCTACCCAACTCTGATAATAATATAATAATAGAAATTATTAAAAATGATTGGAAAAAGGCGTCTTGATAGAGGAAAATGTATTCTATGGCATGAGCTGAATTCTAATACATAGATTAATTTTATTCACTTTCCTCATTTTTCGAGTCTGACTCACATGCACTTCTTAATTCCTGAAATAAATTTGGTGACCCTGACACTAGCAACATTTTCGACTGCATGCTCAGTAATCTTCACTTAGCTTGGGAAAATAGCCTGGAATAAAACTCTTCACAAGCGGCTAACTAACATGCTAACATAACAAACGGCCCAACCAGGGAGCAGGTAGCACACTTGGATATTTCATCGCCTCCTGGATCGCCGACGACGTATCGTCGATTCAATAGTCGAGAAGAAAATGTTTTTTCGAGACTAACAGCAAGTAGGCAGCCTGCACCATCGGATCCACAACCAACAAAGGGAGTCATCTCACAATACCAGGGAAAGGTAAATATTTTTTATCAACATTTCTAAAACAATATTTTTACAATCGAATATCCAGGGTGGCCGTAGGCGAGGGAAAACCTGGAAATCAGGGAAAAGTCAGGGAAAGTCAGGGGCTTTGAAAAAAATGCAAGTCAGGGAATTTCGGTAACAAACACTTAAAGTAACTGTCACGAATAGTCAGGGCTGCCACACAGTCACTTTCAATCACTTTTTTTCTCAAAATACGTTTTAGTCACTTTTTTAAAATAAAGTCACTATAGTCACTTTCTTCAATGAAAAGGCCTCTTTATTCACTTTTCTTTCAATAAATTAACCCGTGGGTTAACCACTTCCGAATTCAGGCTACATATACCTATTTCTGAATTTTCTTTGATTCTTTTGAAATACTTTAGGGTATTTTAAAAGATTCGAAGACATTTTGAATGGATTTAAATAATTTCAAGGAATTTCGAAGGGTTTTAGAGTATTTTTAAAAATCACAAGAATTTTTCGAAAGCTATAAAAAGCTATAAAGGGGTTTTAAAGGATTTGAAATAGTTCAGGGTATTTTAGAAGATTCCAAGAAATTTTTTCAACAAATTTCAATAATTTGAAGGGATTTCGAAGTATTTAGGGTATTTTTTACAGTTACAAGGAATTTGCAGGAGCCTTATAAATTTGTCAAGGAGTTTTAAAGGATTTGAGATAGCTTAGGATAGTTTAGAAGATTCCAAGAAATTTTTAAAAAATTACAAAACTTGAACGGGTATCGAAGGATTTTAGGGAATTTCAAAAAATTCCAAGGAATTTTCAGGAGCTTGAAAAAGTTATTCAGGGATTTCAAGGATTTAAAATATTTTAAGATAGTTTAGAAGATTTCAAGAAATTTTTCACAGATTTCAATCATATAAAGGGATTTCGAAAAATTGTAGGGTATTTTTAAAAATTCCTAGGAATTTTCAAAAACTTTGAAAAGCTTCAAGGGATTTTAAAACCTTTCAAAAGATTTGAAATATTTTAGGATATTTTAAAAGATTCCAAGGAGTTTTTAATATATTTCAATCATTTGAAGGGATTCCAAAGATTTTAGGGTATTTTCAAATATTGCAAGGAATTACCATAAGCTTTAAAAAGTTTCAAGGGATTTCAAAAGATTTCAGATGATTTAAAATAGTTTAGGATATTTCAAAAGATTCCAAGGCATTTCGAAGAGGTTTAACATTTTTCAGGAAATTTACAAGGATTTCAATAATTATAAGGGATTTAAAAAAATGTTCATGGTGTTTTAAAGAATTTCAGAAGATATCTAACGATTTTATAAAACCTGTGAGATTTTAGGATATTTCAAAAGATTCCAAGGGTTTTGATAAGATTTCCGAGGAAGTTTTCCAGGATTTCAGGAAAGATCATTAGAAGTAATGTAATTTCACGGGATTTTATAATATTATAATGGATTTTAAACAGTTTATCCACAAGAATGGAAGGTATGATTACCAATGATTTTTGGATATTTTAAAAGATTCCCAGGAATTCTCAATTGATTTTAGAAATTTCAATTTTAATATATTTCAATAATTTGAAGTAATTCTAAAGGATTTTCAAGATTTTAGGTTCAAAATAGAATAATTTTGATTAAAATTAAAATTGCTCAAATTTGGATTTTAAAACTTGAAAAAATATTTTCTTTTAGAAAAATCAAAATTTGAGGGATTCAAAATGTAGCCTATAAAAATAGCATACTCTCAAAATCGAAACGTTTGATATTGAACATTTTTTTAATTAGATAACTTCGAAATTTAAAAAGTTCAAATTCAAACCTACAAAATTTAACAGTTTTAAATTTCCGTCAGTTGAAATGAAAAAAACCTCGGAATCAAGTATATAAAATCAATAATTTAATATTGATACGCATTTGCATTTGAACTATTTTATTATTTAATATCGTCAAATTTGTAGTTTTCATTAAAGAATAAAAAAAAATTGAAAATATTTTAAATTTTACATTTCAAACTCAGTGCCTTGAAAATTTAAAAAAATATTCAAAGGCCTAAAATTGTACCAGTTTAAATTGGAAACCAAAAAAATGAAGAACTTGAATTTTCATTCGTTCATAATGTAATTATAAAAAAAACATTAAAAACAGTAAATTTTTTAATGTATAACATTCAAAACCATAGTAATACATATCAGCAGACTTTGCCTTATGTTTTAAAAATACGTAATGAATTTATTTTTTCCCCACTGTCTTATTCAATTTTATTTGTTTCAGACTCCACCCAGATCAGTTTTGCAATGCACCCACGTGGCTGAAGGGCACAGTAAAGCTGTACTCACCATTTGCGCAACCCATGATTTGCTCTTCAGTGGTTCGAAAGGTAATTTGCCTAGTCATTAAAATTATTTATTAAAATTTAGAAACAAATAATTTTTAAATTACTTGTATAATTAATAGGGTGGTCCAAAAAAGGATGTTTTTCTAAAACGGCGCCCCTACAATTATTTATGTGTGAAAATGTCCCCTGAATTTTGGCAGAATTCAAAAATGTATATTTAGGGGTCTGTGAAGCCCATTAAAAAAACAATACTTATAATATTTAAATTACAGTTTTTTACTCAGATATACATCCATTATTTTGTTTTTAGTGTAACACATCTCCCCGGTTTTTGACAGCATTTTAATAAAATATTAAGGGGTCTCTCGAACTCAGTAGCGGAAATAAAAAAAAAGTCTTTTTTGGTAAAAAAGGTTTTCCGAGACCCCTTAATATATATTTTTTTAATTCTCTCAAAAATTTGAGTAATGTATTTGGCTAAAAATAAAATAATGGATGTATTTCGAGGCAAAATAATCCATTAACAACGAAAATTTGATTAAACTAGCAATATGAATCGCGCACTACGTGTGCATGTAGTTTTTTGATTTTAGGTGAAAAATAATTTTCAATAAAAAATAACAATTTTGAATAACTATTTACTTTTTAAGTTTATTTGTTTTCATGGTTACATAAATATAATTTTCCTAACATTCTTGAGAAAGTTCAAAATGGTTTGGGAAGATTTCAGATATATAAAATTTAAAATTTTAACAAAAAAGTTAATCTTCAACCAAGTATAGTTCAATTTAGAAAAAAAAATTGTCACGAAAAATGTAATAGTTAATATTTCAATCCAAAAATTTTTTTATTTCAAATCTAAAGCAGTTGAATTCATCGAAAAAATACCAATTTTATGCAAAATAGTTTAATTTTTTATCTCGAAAATATGAATTTTTAACCAAAAAGTTACTTTTTTCAGCCAAATAGTTGAATTTGCAATCAAATACATGAAATTTCTACCAAGAAGAATAATTCTCTACAAAAAATAGACGAATTTTCAACTAAAGTGATGAATTCTCAACGAAAAATATAATAGATATTTCAATCTAAAGAGATCATTATTTTAAGTAAAAAGCAGTTTAATTAATTAAAAAACGAATTTTCAACAATATAGTTGAATCCTCTACAAAAAAAATAAAGATTTTTCAGACAAGAAATAAAAAAAATCTCAGGCAAATTATAATTTCAAGGGTAAAATAATTTGTAATAAAAAATGTAATTAATAAGTTTCTGTGTTTATTTAGTTCAAAGTTATATAAATATAATTTTTCTAGGTTTCTCAAGAAAATTCGAAAAGATTTTTGTAGATTTCAGATATATCGAAAAAATATCTAGAAAAATTCGAAAAAATTTTTTGTATCTTACGGGATTTTTTCGGTCAGTTTTTGAAATATTTAGAGCTCTTTAACGCTAATATTCAAAAATATTTTACTAATCTTCCGTATTGGTTTTTGAAATTTTCGGAAATTTTTTGTAATAGTTTTAAATCTTTTTAAATGTTCTCTTAACATTAATTTTTCAAAGTAAATAATCTCTTTAAATATTCGCAGCAATCTTATGAAAATTTTTGTATTATCTTGAAATCTTTAAGTCTTTAAAAAGGTAGGTTTAAAAATTTGTTTGAACTTCGAAATATCTTTTAAAATTATTTAATTTTTTCCTAAAATGTTGAAAAAATTTACAAAATAAATAAAAATGCCTTAAAATCTTCCAGATTCTTGTTTGACGATTTTCGAAATGTTTTGGAATGTTTTGAAATTGTTTTAAATATTGTTTTTAAATAAATTTTGATAAATAAAAAAAAAATCATTTTTAATTTTCCCAGAATTCTCTTGAAACCTTTCCAAATTCTTAAAAATCCTTTAAATTTGTTGTTCGAAATCTTTAAAGATATAAATTTTATTCTAAACCTGTTGAAATATTTTAATGTTTTAAATTATTTTTGTATTTTTTACGACTTCACAAGACTTCTACAACTTCTTAAACTTATTCGAATTGTGCTTTAAAATCTGCTACATTTTTTTTGAAATTTTAGGAAACCATTTGAAATGTGTTAATATCTTTTTAAATATTTTCTTAAAATTACTTTTTAAAAATAAAAAATCAAGTGAAGTCTTTCCCAGAATCTTAATAAAGAAATGTATTTTTTTAAACCTTTGCAAATCCTCAAAACGCTTTAAAATTGTCAAAAATCTACATTTTTTTGAAAATTTTTTTTTTATTTTTTCAGAACTTCTAAAACTTTGAAATATCTTTTGCAATAATTCAAAGTTTTCCCAAAATTGGTTTAAATCCTGCAAAAATAAAAATAAAATTGTTTCAAAATATATTTCAAATATATTATAATGAAATAAAACCCTAATCACTTAAAATTTTCCCAGGAATCTTATTTTTGTTACCGTTACAAACTATGTATATTCTTTTCGTAAATTAGGATATTCTAAGTTTTTGTCGTTAATTTAATTTTTCTCATCTCTTTGAAGGTGTGAAAATGTTTATGAATTATAGTGTGGGAGCAAAATGTTAAGAACATAATTATTTCCCAATATTTAAAAAAAAAGTTTACAATTAAAAATTTATCTTGTATCAATAATGTTTAGAAACATTCAGAAATAAATTGTATCCTGAAATAAAGTTACTTATTTGGAAATTTATATTTACTAAATTGATAATGTGGAGAATAAGAATTCCTTATTTGAAAATTGCGATTGACAAAATTCCAGACAATTCAAAAGAACAAACTGATAGCATCCATTTAAACTCATATTCACGCAGTATGAAACCAATCATGTATTCAACAAAAATGAGTGCGAGATTTTCGAGAATTTCGTTCCATCAATTTTATCACATAGGAAAAAATATATATTTTTTTTAATTCTATCAAAATTCAAGGGAAATTTTGACACCAAAAGGAACAAATGATAGGAAAGCCATTCTAGAAAAAGGCCTTTTTTGACCACCCTAATAATTAAATTTAAAAATTCACAAAAAAATTGGTTTTTTGCAGACCGAACAGTGAAAGTTTGGGACTTAGGAACAGGTCTCGAGAATATGACTCTGGGTGGACATCCAAATAACGTCGTGGCTGTAAAATACTCAGCAATTCACAATCTACTATTTAGTGTCTCTGCAGCTTATGTAAAAGTTTGGGATCTACGATCGGGCAACACCTGCATAAAGACCCTATTTTCCTCTGGTCAGACCCAAAGTGGTCCCATTCCGCTCTCAACACCTTCTAGAATACTTCAAGTGCCTGTAGGTGAAAATACAATAAATGATCTCGCTCTTGGTCTGAAAGATCAAGAATTATATACAGCCTCCAGTGATAAAGTCAGAATTTGGGATTTGAGAAAATTAGCCTACACAGGGAGGCTTAGCACTCCTCACACTGCGGCTGTGATGTGTCTATCAATTGCCGACGATGGAAGGGTCATTGCCGGGAGCAAGGATCATTTGATTTCGCTCGTAGAACCGAACATGTCTGGCCAATCTGTCGGTCTTGTTCCTCCACATTATGATGGCGTCCAATGTTTGGATAATTTCGAATCCACTCTTTTCTCTGGTAAGATTTTATCATCCCTTTCTTTCTCTTTTTTAGAATTTAAACTTTTTTTTTTCAATTTTTTTCCAAGATTTTATTTGTTTTTCAATCATTTTAAAAATTTAAGTAACGTAAACTCTACGAAATTTCGAAATGGTATTTATACTGAATTATATGCCATGATAACCAATCAGGTGACGAAAAAACAAATCTTTTACTAAACAAGTTAATAGTATGGAATCGTTTTTTTTTTTTTTTTGGACAAGAAGAAAACAACTCAAAATATTTAAAAATTGGAGAATATCTTCTGTTTTGTTATTTGTATCAGGATATACATTTTCAGGTTGGCCACCGGGAGAAAACCGGGAGAGAAATATTACACCGGGAGATTTTCCGTATTTCATAATTCACGCATTTTCTAAGTTTTATCAGTTTCCAATTAGAAAGCATATAATTTTCAAAGTTTTTAGAATAATTAAACTTTGAAGGTTCACAATATGTAAAATTTGGCAATTTTGAACATTGAAAATGACAGTGATTTTTTTTACAGAAATCTCATTTCTTAGTAAAAAAAAGCTATCCAGTCGTTTTGAACGTCACTTGATACTACATGATATGATACTTATTAATAATATATTTATCATTTTCAAGTTTTTATACTTTTAATTTTAAATTACAGTTTTGAATGCGCAATTTTACAACAGTTTAATCTTTGAGGCCTTGACACTAAAGTTTTTTTTAAATTAATTTTTGGAGGTTTCGAATTATAAATTTCACAATATTGTAGTTCCGAATTCAAATATTCAAAATGTCAGGACAATTCCGCTATTAAATATTTGAAAATTTCACAATAAAAGCTTTCATACTCAGGTTTTAATTTAATAATTTTAGAAGTATATAAAGCAGTTTCGAATTGAAAAGCTTGAAATTATACAATTCCAAAAATTGCAATCATATTACAGCAATCTTATTTTTATTCTTTTTTTAATTTTCAATGTAATATCTTAAAATTTTCCTATTTTTATTTGAAAATTTCAACAAATAAATCAAATTGAAAAAATTTGATTGGAAAATTTCCAGAATGGATAATAATTCTGAAGGAAGTGTTAAAAATTAAACGATTTGTAATTCAAAATTGAGTTTAAAATAAAAAAAGATCAAAATTTAACTGATATTCGTACATCAATAACTGATTATTATCGGTAATTTGAAATGGTTACAATTTTAGAGTTCTGAATTTTCATGTTGGACTCTAAATTTTTAATTTTTCCCTTTCATAAGTTTTAATTTTGCAATTGAAATTGAATTTTGGAAAGTATAATTAGCAATTTGAAAATGATTAATTATTAAGTGATTTAAATTTACTTCAAATTAAGTTTAAGTTTCAACGTTCCGGAGTAGAATTTTTTCATTTTTAGTGTTTCCAATTAAAAATTACTATTCATTCTGAAAGTTTCTTTTAGAATACTAGAATACATTTTTTGCTTTTAGAAACATTTGTATAATCGGCTTTAATGTTAAATTTTAATTTTGTTATGTAATCACAATTTAAAATTATATAATAAACCACCCTGATTTTTCACATTCAAAAACTGAAAAAAGTATTCGTGTTATAAATTTTGTTTATTTGCAAATATTTTAATCTATTTTCTTGTTCATTTTTCTTATTGAAATTTAAAAAGGATGTTTACGAAGCTTATGTAGTACTTGCAAATCTAAAAAATGGTCATATCGAGAAAAAATTATATAAAGCACTTATTTAAAAATCTTTTTTCAAACTTAAAACGATTTTCTATCGTTTTATCAATACTCACTCAAAAAATAAGCGGACAGAGAATTTATTTTTTTTAAATTAAGAGCACAAATACGCAAAGTCCAAGAACTATTTTGTTTCAGTCATCTCCATAAAATTACAATTTCAATGCATCTCTTCTGCCTTTTCGCAGTAAAAAAAAGTACACAAAAAAATTCCATAATTAAGATTTTTTTTATACGAATCATTTCGAATTAGGCAACTCGTATATTTGCGATTTGAGAATAAATCCACGAATTTATGGATAATATCCGTAATTTTGCGTAAAATATTATTATCAAATATTATTTGACGTCTATTTTTCAAAATTCAAAAATTTATTCTTCAAAATTGTATAGTTTTTGAACTAATTTAGATATTTGAATTTTCTGTTTGGATTCTGGTGAATTTTACCGCCCTCTTTCGCAATCTATCAGATTTTTTTTAAACGTTCAAAAAACCTACACTTATATTCTTTGCTAATTATTTTGTGGCCTTGTATAAGAAATACAATGTTGTGTTTTATGTGGGCTAAGTAATTTTTGTGGACAGGAGAATTTTTTTCATAAGAACATATTGCATTTTTTTCTGAAACAACGAAAGATACAGATTCAACAAAAAAGTTTGTACATCTGAAAAAGTTATATAAAAAATACCTCTTGCTCTTTCGTGATATCTTGCATCGTTCACGAGAAAAATTGGAAAATTATGTTTTCAGAAAAAAATTCTTCTGGCTTAAAAAATTCTTCAGTCTGCATAAAGCTGATAGGACTGATAGGGTTATGATTATGACATTGTTCAACTTGTATGTTTTGATTCCTAAAGCTTTAGAGTGTTCTATTTTAAAGAAATTTAATTTCTCTGTTTGTATTTTTCCTTTACTTATTTATTGCAATTCATTTTTCCTTTATTTCTGTTGCTTCTTTAAACTATTAGAACAACATTATAATAGATTCAAACTCAAAGAAAATTAATTTTATATTTTCCAATTCATTATTGTGAATTAACTTTCTTGAATCTTCGTTTCAAATTACAGCCAACTTAAATTGCACTCAACTTAAACTCAAAATTATATATTTTCTAATGTTTCAGCATTTTGCACTGCTTTGTGGTTATTCTTATGTTAAGAGTTAATTATAGAAAATTAATATGGAATAATATATCGAATAATTGACTATCGAAAATGAATACGAATATGAAATAAATTTTTAAATAATATTAATTTCAAAATAGACAACTGGGTCAAACCATTTCCTGAATACATATTTATTAATAGCGATTTTGATAAAACTTGAGTATTGGATGAGTGAAGTGTATGGTCAAAATGGGTTTCCAAAATTTTGAAAATTCAGGGAGTTACAGGATTTTGAATTTTGAGACCCGACTTTTTTGAAATCCCCATATCTCCCAAACAGCGGTGGGTATTTTGTAACCTTTGGAGATATTAATTTCAAAATAACTCTTAGAACGCAATTCTTAACCGAATTCAGATTTTGTTTTTTTAGAAAAGTTTAGAATTTAATTTAGAATTGATATGCACGAGAGATTTTTGAATTGTTATTGTTTCAAATTTTATGTTAATGCAAATAGCGTACAAATAATGTCGATTCTGTCCTTTTCGTTTTTCATTAGAAAAACCTATCAATTATACGATACAACTGTGAAAATCATGATAATTCAATCAGCTTTTCGGGATATCAGGGTTGTTACAGAAGTCGGATTTCAAAATAACATTTTGAAGGTAGTTTCCACATTAGTTTACTAAATGAAGATATTTTTAGAATTTTCTCCCTAGATTCTGGCCTTAGGTTAGACTTGGTGCAAAAAAGTCTAAAAATTTCCAAAATGTGTAAATACTTCCAAACATTTTGTTAAAAACCATTACTCATTATACTGTAATAAATTCAAATATAATATGGATAAAAATTTAAATATCATTTTATTAAATTGGCATTTTGCCTTCAACTGAACTAAAATTTATTAGGCATATAATTTTATCAACTTTTGTGCTATTATGAGGAAACAAATGCATGTTAATATTATAAAAATGTTTTTTTAGCAACAGCTTAAAAAATAGGCGTGTAGATAATTTCCGCCGGTATTGTACACAACATTATTAATCAATGCAAACTTTAAAAGGTTTTTTTCCGAGTATTATTTACTATCAATCTGAATTAGTATCATAAGCAGAAAAGTATTCAAATAATTATTTATGAAACTTTAAAAAATGATATAAAAAATTTCTAGTATCTTTTTCAAAAATCCAGGACTTTTCCCTGTTTTTCCAGGTTCATTTTCAAAATTCCAGGATTTTTCCATGTTCTTTAGAAACCCTAGATATATGGAATTTTCAAAAAAGTCGGGTCTCTAAATTCAAGTCCTATAACTTCCTGAATTTTCAAAATTTTGGAAAATATTTTAACAATAAACTTAACTCACTCAAAACTAAAGTTTCACAAAGTTTTATCAATGCAACTACAACTCTGATATTCAGGAAATGAATTGACAAGTTTTTTCAAAATTCCAAACTACTTAATCAACAATTTGTCACCAGGTTCAAGGGATATGTGCATAAAACGCTGGGACTTGAGCAAAATGGAATTAGTCCAGTCTCTGAACAACGCCCACAAAGATTGGATTTTGGGATTATGTATCGTGAACAGTGGATCTGTGATGGTCTCAGGATGTCGAGCAGGTTTGCTTCGAGCCTGGTCGGTTCCAAAAGATCAATCCGTAGAATGTTCCCTCCTAGGAGAAGTTCGAGCTCACGGTTCCGCCATCAATGCGGTCATAACAAATCAACAAAATATTTTCACCGCAAGCAAGTGAGTATTATTCCTTTTACCTTTTTTAAACCTTCGTGCAAGCTGTATCCAAATATTTCAATTATTCCAAATTTTCAACAACTTTCTTTATATTTAAATAGATTGTAGATTAAGGTGGGTCGAAAATAAAAATTCTGGGATTCTTAATTGCTACAACGCGAGAAAGTAGCGTATCGGGATCCAAAAAAAGTGTAATTAAATTTGAATCGATAGATATGTAAATTGGTTACCCGCGCTCGAAAAAAAAGTTTATAAAATTTCTTATTTGCACAATTTTTGAGTTTTCTTTACTTTCAATTTTTTACGTTCCTGGAGGACAAAAAAAAACTTCACAATTTTTTGCGAATCCTATCTAATTATTTTCCAATTCCTAATTCCTATTTACTTCACCTCTATTTTCGGACAAATTCTCAACAATTGTGTACGTAAGATAATTTTTTCGGGTGCTTGGAAAACTTGCCAGTGACAAAAATTCACTAGGCAAAAAAATCTGCAAGACGACCCAGGAATCAAAATTACAAATAGAGGGAATTTTTAAAATTCCAATTTTGTTCTTTAAGAAAATCATCTTTATAACATGTCGTTTGAAAATTTTTTGAGTAATATTTTTTGAGCTTTATTAATATAGAAATACTTTGGAAAAAATTCTATTGCAGCGTATCTACTCAAATCCTGCAAAAAATCCGTGCAAATTCCAGTTTTAGTTTCTCGGGATTCAATTGATATGTTTAATTTAGAAAGTTTTGAAAAATTATGTTACAAAATATTGTCAAATATATGAGCAACATTGATTAATTAAATAATATTAAAAACGTAATTAATTATTTCGTAAATTTCTCTCTAAAGTCCATGAATTCGAATAATAATTACAACTTTTATTTTTTAGTTGAATTTTCAACTAAAAAAGTACAATTTTCAACCATATATTTGACTTTTTAATCAAAAGATATAATTTCTCAACAAAAAATGGAATATTCAAATTTTCAGTTGAAAAAATTTTCCGCCCAAACAAATTGTTTTAAACCAAAAAGATGAATTTGAAAATAAAATGTTGAATATTTAACTGAAATAGTTGAATTTTCAATCAAACATATGAATTTTCAAACAAGAAGATTAATTTTCTGTCAAAAAAGACGATTTTTCGACAAAGTACATGAATTTTCAACCAAAAAAGACCAATTTTCTACTAAATAGTTGAATTTTAAACGAAAAAATGATCATTTTTCAACCAGAAATGAAATAGTTGAATTTTCAGCTAAAAAAATTAATGTTCAAACAAAAAGATGAATTTTCAACTAAAATCATGAAATATTCAACTGGAATAGTTAGATTTTCAGATTTAAAAAATTAATTAAAAAAAACAATCGTAACAAAATACTTTAAGTTTCAACTAGAATAATTTAGTTTTCAGTAAAAAAAAATTAATTTTCAGCAAAAGAAAAAACGAAACTTCAACAAAATAGCTCATTTTTCAATCAAAGAGATGAATTTTAAATTAAAATGATGAATCATCAAACAAAATAATTAATTTACAACATAACAGTTCAACTTTCATGCAAGTAATTAAAGTTTCTTTCCGAAAAAGATCAGTTCTGAACGAAAAATGTAGTAGTTGATATTTCAACCAACAAAATTTTCAATTTTTAATAAAAAAACAGTTGAATTCAACCAAAAAAGACAACTTTTCAAGATGAGTTGAATTTTCAAATAAGATTTTTCAGTTAAGAGAAAAAAAATGCAAACAAACTGTAGAATTTTCAACTAAAAACGATCAATTTTCAATCTGAAATACAATAGTTAAATTGTTAGTTTAAAAAATTAATTTTCAAACAAAAAAAAACGAATTTTTAACCAAATTTTTGAATACATCAATATAAAGCTACTTTTACAAATAAAGAATGATTGTTATTCAAATTAACATTGCATTTAACACAAATTAAGCACGCTTGCAAAAAAATTCCCCGACTTTAAAAAAAAAATCTCTGGCATTTCCAGAATTTTTCAGGCTCCTTTATTATTAGACACCCTGCATTAAATACCAAATTTGGAAAATTTGCTGAATTTCCAATTTCGGTTCCTGGGTCTCGCCCATTTTTTTCCAAGCAAAAAATTTGGAAGACTTTTAGGAATGTAAACAAGCTGGTAACCAAGCTGCGTATATATCGAATCCAAATTAATAATACTTTTTTTGGATTCCAATACGCTACTTTCTCGCGTTGTGGCGATTTCGAATTCCATATTTTTTTATTTTCGACCCATCCTGTTGTAGATGTAGATTGTAGAGTATAATGAAGAGAAATATTCGTAGCAGGTTTAACGTATGGAATGTTGGTTACAGCTCTGGGGAAGTGAAGCTGTGGCGAATTCCCGACTCCTCTTTGACCATGTCAATGTCCACAGTCTCCCTTTAACTTATTCTTTTTATTATTTGCTCTTTGTCAGTTGCTTTCGTTTATTTTTTTACATCAGCAGTGTGCTACGCATGCCTTCTCCAAATGCAATTTAAACACGAATTGCCTTATTAAGCACTTTTTGTGTGAAATTGCTGTGAGAAATATTTATCCAGGGGCAAAGTCGATTATAAGTCCAGGGAAGTGTCTAAATGTTGAATAATGTTAAAAGTTGGTGGGAATTACTTTTGATATTCTTGTTATTATAGTGAAATTAACTTTACATTTAGTGAGATTGGCTTTAATCAGAGCTTTAATGTCGATTCTAATTTAAAATAGAACAGTTTTATTTCTCTGAAGAGGCCTCAGAATTTGTCCCAAAATTGGGCTCAAGTTATTAAGAAAGCATGAAACTTGGTGTGTTCTTTGTTACCTAAACAAATTTTAGAATTGCGTACAAAAAGTTCAAATTTTTTTGAAGAACGGGCACAACTTGTTTTGAAAATCTGATACTTTTCAAAATAATAAGGATTAACAACTATTTTTCTTTATTCTGATGCAAGAATTCCCATTTTTTCGAAATCCGCATAAAAGTATTAAAAATCGAAAATTAACAAAAAGGCGACCTTTGAACAGTTCTACAAAAAGTTCCTTTTCCATTTTTCGATATTTTGTACCTTTTTGAAGTACATATTTACGAAATTATAAATTATTTTCTAAAATCAACTCTTTAATATTTTTTCCTGGGACTTCATTAAACGTAATTTCGTAAATTCTAAATATTCTATTTTCTAAAGTCATCAGAAGATCAGAAAACCGTTATTGGTGTATAAAATTTAATCCAAATTCCGAGGCCTGTGAAGATCTATCTTTTCTAAGTAAAACATAATTTCCCCTAGTCAATTTCTAGTTTTCAAATTTTAAGACTAAAAATATTGTCAGTATTATAATAAAAGTAAAAATTAATTTTTCAGATTGAAATTGAATATTGGACATGAATTGCAATTTTGTAATATGCTTTCATCAAAGTTATAGTGCAAATTTAAAACTTTGCGTATTTTGCTGAATTTTAAGTTTCTCTGGAGGCATATTTTGCCGGACTTTAATTCTCTATTCCTTCAAATCTTGCCGGAGATGAATTTTCAAATATAATTTCTCGTTTCTTTTCTACTTTATTAATTTTATCAGTTTATTTTTCATTCTATTTATGTCTATATTCATGAATTATTATGATTTTGCCTGTGTTTACAAGTTATTGTTATTTTGTCTGTGTTCACAATTTTAATTCTTATTTAGTCCGTGTTCACTCATTGTTATAATTTTATCCATGTACCCATAAAAAGCATTTGTCTTTGCTATCCATTATCACAGCAAAAGTTTCCAAAAAAGATCAATTTGTGCCATTTTAGATTTTTTCTTATGTCTATTTTTATAAGCAGACAAATATATAAACTTATTTAAATTAAATTATTTGGGAATTCCTGAAAAGGTTCAAATTCTTAAGAGTTTGAAACTCATTTTTTAAAACTTAAAAATAGTATTTATAAATTTCACTCGTGCCTCTTCTTAATTTGTAATTGCTTTTCGTTGAGCAATCGAGAAGAATTAACCAATTAACAAATCGATTGCTGTGAAACTGGCCGTGTGTCGCAAACTCTTGCTTTTCTCATTTCTGTCTTTTTATTTTAACGCTTTATTTGCTTCTGTGTTATTTATCATCTATTTTCATGCATTGCATGGTCATCATGAAGCGATGGGACGATAAAATTATGGAACTACATCAAGAGAGACGCAAGGAATTTCCAGAGGAGCAACTCGCTGAAGTGCTAACACGACGACTTTAATTTATTTTCTAATTACGATTTATTAGTTTAATGGGGATCCTAAAAAAACCAATCAAATCTGAAAAACGCTTTCGAAATCAAGACGATTTAATTTCGCGTACTATCAATTTAAAAGTGTTTTTCAACTTGTTAATTTATCATTTTACAATCCGTTAGATTTTTAATTAGGAATTTTACACCGTGGGCTAATCTAAATTAAAAAAGGCAATTTTTTTATAGATTAAGACGCGATGCAAAGTCTTAAATCTTAAGTCCTTGAATCTAACTTTATTTTCCGATCCCCATTCGTTTCTTCCTGTAAGACTTTTTACCAGTGAATTAACCGTACTATAGATAGAGTAGATCTCGTTTTTTTTTTGTATTATTTCATTTTTCATCGTCAAGACTACGTCGTTTGACGTAAATCGCTAGAACAATTGCTAATTATTTAGATGAATTTTTCAACCTTTTTTAGTCGATTACTGTCAGTATTATTGTAATTCCTTTTCAAAGCTGGGTACTGATTATCGTGTGCTGTTTTTTTTGTACGCGAATCGTAGTTTTATACCTTATATATTTAATTATAAATGATAGCTTGATATAGTCGAAAATGGATTTGTTCGATCGATATTTTTATTGTTGTAGATTGTAACTGAAGCCTACTCGAACAATTCGAATTAAATTAAGTAGGTGCATTATCCAAAAAGCGCCTAACAAACCTCGGGTCCGTGTAGATAATCGATAAAAATTTGGCATTATCTAGCATTTATTTTATTATGAACATAAAGATGGTACTAATTACAATATTTATTCTTAGTACAAACAATAACTGTTGGTTAATACTGTACAGTCTGAGGTCTCTGTAGGTCCCGAGCACGCGACATTGTCAGGGTTGACTGTTGTCCATTTTTCTTCTGTAAACATGAAAATACTTAATGTTATTTATACAGATTTCGATACAGAAGGAAATAAAGATTGTCCTGTCAAAAACTCTCTTTTTCTATTCCCAGGCCTCAGATTCATTCGAGAAATTCAAAATATGTAGTGTCCATAGTGGCATGCAATTTTTTAAATATTGAATCGAGAGGTCACTTATTTTTAAAATCTAGTACACAATATACATCTCCGATAAATGAAATCCTTCAAGAACCTCTAAGATCTGTTGAGGTCCTTTAAAAATTGAATCTCTTAAAATACACTATATGCTTTTAAATCCTTTGAGGTTTTTAAAACCCCTTGATTCTTGCGAAATCCCTAGAAATGTTTTGAAATCCCGTACAACATCTAAAAACCTTTAATATCTTATCAAAATCATTTTAAAATGTTTTTCAATCTTTGAAATTGTCTGAGATTCCATAAAATCCGTAAAAATCCCTGAAAAATTCATTCCATTTCATTTACTTCCTAAAGTTCTCAGATTACAATCGCGTAGGTCTGACAAAGCCCCTATAAATCACATGAAATACTTTGAACTCTTGCAAAATTATCTTAAAATTTGTAATATCTCTTAAAATCTCTTCAAAAATTTTGAAAACATTGAAATCCCCAGAAATCAGATTAATCTTTATGAAATATTGTGAAATCCCGTACAGCAGCTATAATATTTAATATCTTTTAAAATTCCTTTAAAAATGTTTCAATCTTCAAAATCCCACGAAAGATGCAGAAGTCCCTCAAAATTTCGTTTAACTGCATTTACACCCAATAGTTTTCTAGAAATTCTTTGAAATTCCCTAAAGCTTGAAATCCTTTCATATATTTGATACCCTCAGGGTTCACAGTGCAAGAGGAGCTCAAAAAAGGGGAAATAGAGTTATTTTCTCACGAAAAAGGGGAAAAATAGGGGAAAGATTAAACATTTGCTTTTACATGTCGAAAAGAAAAAACAACCTTTTTATAACAAATGTTAAATAAAAAAAAATTCAATGATTTCTGCCATTAAAGAATTTATTTTAAAAAATTGGATACTTTCAATGTAAATTTAAAACTCTCTTCAGTAGAGCGAAGTGAAAATACTAAAATTAATCGAATCGTTCAAGTGAAAATTTGTGGGTCGACATCCAAAATAAGTGAAGAAACAAATTTTTTACTTGGTAAATATCTTCAGTTGTCTTTTTGAAATTTACAATTAGAAATTGTAATAATTCAAAAAAAAGTTTGCCGTATTTAATTTTTTTTAAATGTACTAAAACATGTTTTTTGAAATGATTCCAACCTGAAATTTCTTGAGCTTGAACCAAAGAAACATTTTATTATTTTTTATTCATGAGAAACATTTTTTTCGTGGTGCTTATAACGTTTCAAAATCGCTAGAAAGATAGGAAATCCAAAAAATCCTAACTGAAGACAAAATTTTTTTCCGAAAAACAAAAATAAAAATAAGATAAGTTTTGAACAAAATAGTTCAATTGTTGAATTAAGAACATCAGGTTTTAACCAAAAATGGAATAGTTACATTTTCGATTCGAAAAATTAATTTTCAATTGAAAAAACAGAATTTTCGCCAAATTGTTTAATGTTGAAGCCTGAAATAAATTAATTTTTAAATGAAAAATGACAAAAGGACGAATTTTTTACAAATTACATAAATTTTAAACCGAAAATTTGAATTTTCAAAATAAAAAAGATAAATTTTGAACCACAAATTGAATTGCTACATTTTCATTTGACAAAACTAATTCTCAAATGAAAAAAACAATTTGCTACCAAATTATTGATTTTTTGAGCAAAAAAAAAAACTTTCTACAATATATTTGAATTTTTAACTCAAAAATATAAGCTTTCAGTACAAAAAATAATTTTCAATCAAAAATTGCAATTTTCAGTTTGTAAAAATGAATTTTTAACAAAGTAGTTTGATTTTCAACCCAAAAGACAGCTTTTCAATAAAATAAATATTTTTTTAACCAAATAATTATATTTTTAACCAATTTTCTGCCAAAAAATATAACTTTTGAACTAAATTTAAATTTGCAACCAAATAGTTGAATTTCTGACTAAAAATGATTAATTTTCAAACACAAATGGAATAGTTCCATTGTGAGTTTAAAAAAATTTATTTTCAACGAAAAAAAGAGTTTCAACAATAGTTAAATTTTCAAGTAAAGATTTAATTAAATTAAATATTGCTGAAGTTAGAACATTTAAAATTGCAGTTGATGAATTTGGAATGTAAGGAATGTTCCATTTTTTAATTAGGTATTTAACTTTGTACATTTCAACTAAAATGTGTTAATCTTCTAATACTTATTTGAAAAGTACTATATATTTTGTAACTGTTCCAATTTTATATTGGATAATAATTTTAATTATTATTCAATAATTGGTACAATTTCAAATATTGTATATTTAAAGAGGAAAGGGGAAGTTTTTTGAGAATAGGGGAAAAAGGAGGAAATTAAGAAAATTGATAGCCTCTTCAAATTTCTTGGAATCTTCTAAAATAACCTAAAATCTTACAAATTCTCTGACATTTTTTTAATCCTTAAAAAGACCATGGAGTTGCTACAAAATCGCGTAGGTCTGGTAAAATCCTTACGAATCCCATGAAATACTTTAAACTCCCGTAAATTATCTTGAAATTTGCAACATCCCTTAAAATGTCTTGAAATCTATGAAATCTTTTGAAACACTCTGAAGGCTGTGAATCCCGATAAAATTCTTTCAAATCAGTTAAAAGCCTTTAAACCCCTTGGAATCTGTTGAATTTCTATAAATCCCTTGAAATCTTTTAAATTCTCTGAAATCCCTTTAAATCTTCCAAATCTGACATTTCGATTCTTCAGATGGCTGATGTTATTTCAGTCAATCTAGTGCAGAGGCTTGAAAATGTTTTTAAAAGTAAAGTGAAAAAATAGTTCCCCTAGCGAGTCCTTTTTTCAAAATAGTAGCAAAATAGTTGCATCAAAAAAGTGCCAATCGTGGTATGAGTTCGAGGCCTGAATTCCCTATTTTTCAAAAATTGTTTTTTCTACGAGTCTGTTCTTTTCAGGACCTTATCGATTTTTTTGTTGTATTTTATACAAACCTCTTTTTTTTCTTGTGTCCAACGAGCGATTCCTGCCCACTGTCTTCTTCACTCTCTTCCGATTGGCTGCTGCTGCAACTGCTAGACGAACTGCTCGAAGATTCACTTGAGGAATCACTAGCGACGCCCGTGTCTTCCTTAATATCAATTTTTTCAGCTAGTGCTGCTATGTCAGGAATCTTCTCTCCAAGAGCCTTCAACCACTTACGAGATAACTTCGGTCGTCCACGAACCTGTCATGATTACAATTTTATTATAATTTAAAAATAATAATAATAAAATACGAGAAACAAAGGAAGAGAAGTTGCAGGTTGCCTTGTTTTTGTTTAATATTTTTTTTTCATTTTAATGGAGACATTTAGGAGTGTGTTGTCCATATTTGATCGTTAGATTCTTGTTTTTCTTTTTAATGTCCACGAATTTCCTAATCAAATTAGAATTATGAAACTTAAAGAGGAAATGGATCGCCGGATTTGAGTATAAAATCTTACCGTTTTGTGCCAGACGATTGGAAAGTTAGTGCGTGAGCAAAAGTTCTGCGTGACGGCGATGGTTTCGTCGAGGTTTAAAACGACGTGCCACCAGCCACCAGGAACAAAAACAGTCTCTCCTGGGTTTTGTAAAATTTCCACAGGCAAACAATCCTGAGGCCAGGATGGTAACTTTGTTCTGGGATAAATAATGGAGAACCAGGTAATGGCCTCGTCTCGTTGCTTGCCTCCTTCAGAGGCAGTGACTTTTAAAAGCTCACGAGGGGTGTGAGTAGGAAAGAGGCACCATCGTTTGTGCCCTGAGACCAAAGCATTCCATGCACTCGTACCGAGAGGGTCTATGTGTATCCCCGTACCTGTTTTATTTCAAAAGTATTAATGACAATTTTTTTAAAGTAATAAAAATATAAATCTACTAAGAGAAAGAACAATGTAAGCCGTTTGTCAACAAAAGGGCCTAAGTAGTTTTGTTGGTCAAAATGAAACTATATACGCTAAAAGGCTCTATTACATGTCCACGAATGGATTCTGCAATAAAAAGTATATTATTAATCTCTTAATTGTGAGCGTCCAAATGAAAAGGGCCCTTATGGCCCTTATCAAAGCAGTTTTTCGAAGATCCAACTTCAAAAATACAGCGGCGACTAGTTTTTAACCCTGAAGGGGTTGTTTTAATCTTACACTGTCGGGAATTTACCCTGCTATATGACCCTATGTGTCAGCGTTGGACTGGCGTGGGTCCCAAGGTGGAATTCCACCTGCGTCCCCTTTGGAGTGGTGCCACTTAAAAAACTTGGTTCTAAAAATTTGATTCTAATTTTATTTCAAAATGAAGTCCTTCCAATAAATAGTGCAGAAATAACGAAACTGCCTTTTTATATTTTTTGCACATGAGTTTTTCGCCAACCTATTTTCACCCACGCCCCTTGGGGCCAGTCAACAGCTACTATGTGTAACTCCATACCGTATGTATGATGATTGTCAAAAAGGGATCAAAGTAATTTTTAAAATGTCCGCTGACATTAGAGGTTAAATTAAGCTTAATAAGTTTCATATTGCATATTTTAATTTGCTTATAATAGTTTTTAAATCATGAGCCCTAAGTCAAAAAGAGTCGGGTCGGGTTGCTAACCAGACCCGAACCGGTCCGAAAATTCATTTTAAAATGTTTCAAACATTACCGGAAACTTTCGGCAGGTGGTCATAATTTGCAGCTAAAGTTTCCGTAAATTTTATAATTCGAATGATCGGGCAACATAAGGGGCTAACCCTCTTTCGGAAAATTGTTCAGGAAAACGGAAAAACTGTATCATTTGTTGTGTCTGTGTAACTTTTTGTTAGCGTTAACAAAGCTCAATGAAAATAGTATAATCTACAACATATCAAGGTTTCAGAGCAATACTTGTAATATTTCTTCAACTGTGGCCTCTTAAAGTTTCCGGGGGAACTATGCAAAGGGATAATCGAAGAACATAAAGGGCTAACCCTCAAGTAACGCCTACATTCGTGCTGCATTTAAAATACGATTGACACTTTTTCTCATTTTTCTACGCGAAAAACCGACTTGGGGGAATAATTTTTTGTTTGAACTGTTTAGAAAATTCTCTGTAATAATAACCTTCGTGCAATTCGTGGATATTTTCAATAATTAATTGTGCACGAACAAAAAAAAACGAGGAATACTCACGCACGTCACTTGTTGACGAACAAGTGGCTCTTGTATGTAGTTTTTAATGTAACATAAGCACAAGAATCTGTTCGTATTGTCCATACCAACCTTTAGAATCGACAGATAGCACCGCAGATTAGTATCAATTTCTTGAAACCTCACGGGACTAACAAAAAATCATGAATCTCTGGGGTTAGCCCCTTATGTTCCCCGAGTACCCATTGGGATGTCCCCTTTGGGACCTTTGTTCTTTCATGAAAAATAGCAAAATTCAATTTTTTTCACTTTCTTAAGAAACACGATACGTAGGACAGATAGAACAATACGTAAAGCCAAAAAAGGAAAATTTTACATTTTCGCGGGTTAGCCCCTTATGTTTTGGCATTCTTCCGTAATATTAAGGAGCCAGATAAAAGTGTTTATTTTGAGAAATGCCGTAACCAGATTAATAAAAATTAATAATTTAAAAATAGTTATTAAAACTTTTTACTTGCAGAGGCAAGGACGGAGGGAACATTAAAAAGTTTTGCGATTCTAGCCTCCTCTCCTTTGATTCATTTTTTCTATACATTCATATGTATATAAAGTAGTATAGTAATTGGAAGTGACTATATGTACCGAAAAAATCAGACTATTTGTACCGAAATTTTGGTACGGCCGTAGTAAGTGGCATTTTGAATTGTAATAAACCTTTCTTACAATCTTTTAACAGGACATAATGAATAAAATTCATTTTTATATTGCAGAATACTATGTGACATCTTTTTTGTTTATAAAAATATATCTTGTAATATATATCGAATAAGGATGCAGTTAACTAAATAAAGCAACTAAACTAATCTCAATTAGATTTATTTAGCTTTAAACTTGTTCAGATTAAAAGGTTACTGAATTAAAAAATTCTGGTTTTTGCAAATATAGTTTGAAAATAAATTTGTTTTTTAAAAATATAAACACTCACTTAGATTTTCTATATACTGAAAACAATGTTTAGTTGGGTCAAATATTTAGTTAGAAATATATGGTACTGCTATTTTATTACTAGATACTATGTTATTAGTTATCACAACAATTACATTAGTTGCAGTGGCTGTTCAATTAGTTCCAGCAACTACGAAAATGGTTATTTCAACTAATAAAATAGCAGTACTATATCTTGCAAACTAAACAGTTGGCCCAACTAGCCGTTTTTAGTGTATATGCTTTAATACCTTGAAATGTATTTTTTAATATTTATATTTCTTCTCTTAATTACAATAATTAATAATAAATTCACAATAATTAACAATCAGCACTCAACATCCTCAATTATATTTGTTTCCAAATATTTAATATGTTACTCAGGTTTGCCAGATAATTGTATACAATCGTTGTGTTTTTTAGCTACAAAGCAACGTAATGAAACAATATAAGTTTCATAATTTAAAACAAGTAATAATTTTAATGTCATTATTTAAATAAAAATACATAATGATAATAAATATTATTTCTATTAATATACTAATTATTAAAACAATAAAAACAATTAGTAATAATAATGTTATACAATATTCGTATTTTTATTATTCGTTTCCAAGTATGCCAAATATTTAATTCTAAATATAATTTCAAAATAATTAAACATTAATTAACATTGTTTATTGAACAGTAATGTAAATAATCGTAAAATAATTCATTAGAGAATAATCTTATATAAACTAAATTACGATAATTAATAATAAATATTTGTATTTGAGTTGACGGTATTCTTAAGAATTATCGAGACCGTTTACTCAATTCTCGACTACTAATTAACATTTTAACCATTTTTTTCACACCATTGAAAACATCGTGGTCAAATTAGTCATTAAAAGTGAAATAAAAAATCATTTAAATAAGCGTTCTACGCGAAAGAAATTTCAAGCAGTTTTGGTCGATTTTCTCGGCATAATAGAAAAGGTATTTTAGCAGAAATATTAGTTAGATCACTGATTCTCTGTGAGGAATGTTTTCCCCAAGTACATTGCAAATCAAGCTAAACATTCATTAGACGCGATACATAATAGTTTATTAGCCTTGATTAAATATATATATGTGTGTGTGTGTGTTTGATTATAGATTTAAATTTACGCTTAATCACTTTTTTTTATGAATCTCCAAATCGAGATTTTAGTGTTTAGGCCCCTTTGTGACAAACGGCTTCAATTAGTAAAGTACTTACCAGATCTAGCAGGCCCCATCACGAACCAACGATAAGGCGGCCGCCGATGTTCCCCTGCATATTGGAAAAGATCATCTCGAAAGTACATCGGAATTTCATAATCTTCCAGCAATTTTTTTCTCCGAGGATGTTCTCCAAAGGAACTGTCAAAGATGTACAATGGCGAGTCGTCTTCCGATTTCAGCATGTAGCGAACGTAATATTTCATCTTCATCTTTACGCTATAACCTTCGTTGTCCTCTCCGCATTTAAATTTTTGATTTCGATACTTTTTTGCCAGCCGCTGCAAAAAAAAAGATTTTTTTTAGATTTTTCTGTAAAATAAAACTAGTGGTGTTGTCGAGGCCTGGAAAGCCCTGGCGTCGGTAGGGTACTTTTTGAAGGTCTGGTGGAGACAGGCCGCTTTCTTGTAGAACGAGAAATTGTTCTAGTTAACATTCAAAGGGTCATTTACATTTCAGACAGTAATGTTACAATACGTTACAAAAATATATTCATCGCAATGAATCATAGATTCGGAATTTTCTGACTACAGTGAATCATGTTTGTGGGATTTTCCCAAGTTTTAAATTGATTCTGTTGCCCTATTTAATTTCCAATCGCACAGATGATATATGCTAAAGAGGCATAATTATTTGCCTCTCAAATATGTTGATTTTAAAGGGAATAAGATAACACGAGAGAGAATTTTTTTTCTGAAAAACGAAAGTTAACGTTTTTTTCCGAAACAACACAAGATATGAAAAAAGTCAAAAGGACCGAATCCATTTCAAATCAGACAGGGTGCTACACTTGAAATCGCTGAATCTCTCGGGGACGATACTATGTTTCTTCTATATTATTCCTTTCTTCTAATAGTAGAAATTGTAACAAAATATTTGAAAAAATAAAAAAGGTGGGGGTTTCCAGAAAATATTTCTTTTTCATGTCTCCAAAATTTAAAAAATAAGTAAAAAAGATTTTCTATAAAACCCCACCTCTTTTATTTTTTCGCGTATTTTTTTATAATTTCTACTAATAGAAGAAATGCATCTTATCAGCCCATGGGCTAAACCATTTTTGAGCTCGAGAGAATTGTTTGTTCCTAAAAATGTAATTTTTGAATTTTTCTCGTAAACAATGAAAGATATAGCAAAAGAACGGGATACATTTTTCATAGAACTTTCTTAGGCGTTCAAACTTTTATTTTCACATTTTTTCGTATCTGTCACTGTTTCCGAGGAAAAGTAGAAAATTTAGACAACATGAAACTTACAAGATATCTTTCTTATCACTTTTTTTTTTTATTTTCTAACGGTTTCCGAAAAATGACGAGAAATTCCATCAGAATCAAAAAGAAAATTCAATTTCAATTCTAAAAATGCAAACACTCATAACTTTGTTGAAAAAAAAGTTTCGGCAAATCGATAAGATACGTGTCGTCTTATTATTTCTGAAGAACAACATATTTCAGTACGTCTTGTTTGTAATATATTGAGGACAAGTGAGTGACCGAGTTTCAGAGTCTCAGACACTTGCAATCAGCAAACGTTGGCAAACTATTAGTATAGGGCTTTTGTCAGTAAGCAGGTAAAAATTGCGAAATTAAAAAAAAATACATTAATTATGCCATTACTGACTTGAGAATAATATTTTCGGAATCTACCATTTTTTTAATTCACAGCTTACGTGATTTGTTTGAAAAAGTTTAAAATTTGATAAGTTTAAGGAACATAATTAGGGTTACCATTATTTTTGAAATTTTCGTCTCACAGTTCTCCCAGTAAATATTCGTGATTTCTCCTGGTTTACAGAAAAAATATACTCTCTTTGAGAAACCCACAGTTTTTTCACATACGTGGTCAGTTGAGGAAGTCGATAAGCATCAGCAAACATTTTTGCAAGAAATCTATCGACTTTAAATTATATAAGCAATTTGAAAATCCATTATTAAACAAATTTGTAATTATGTTTGAAACATTTTTGAAATCATGATTAATAACTGCAAATTGAAAGCGTCTGAAATTAAAAAATATATATTTATATAGAATGATTTTGCACAGAACATAATCAGAAAAAGGAGTTGAATTGTACAATTTCTAAGTCGCAACGCTAAAAATTGAACCATTTTATTTTGAATTAAAGAATCAAGAATTTGAATGATTTCACATTACAATTTCGAATTAGGACAATGCCAAACCTTGAAATTGAGTGTTAAAAATTGAACATTTTAATTTCGAATTTATTTCGAATTTAGGAAATTGGATCATTTAAAATTCAAAGAAAATGAAATTGTATTATTTATAATTAAAAGCGTTCAAAATTAAATAATTAAGAACTGAAGACTTTTGAATATTTTTAAATTCAAAGCGATTAAAATTGGACAATTTGAAATTGAAAACTAGATTGAACGTTTCAAAATCAAAGCTTCTGAAATTCTAGAATTTTTAATTTTTATTACATACAAAAATTATAATTTACCATTAAAGCTGATCTGGAGAAATTTTCTCAAATCTAAAAATGAATTGAATAACTCTGAAAATAAATAAAAATAAACAGTAATTTTAAATGGGAAACATGAAAAATGAAAAAAATATCCACTCCGAAACGTTGAAACTTAAACCAATGCGAACTTCATTTAGAACTGAAGAAAATTTTAATGACAAAAAATTGTGATATTAAAATTTTTTTACTCAACCCTTTTAAAATGTCAATTACTTGAGGTAAATTTAAATCGCCTAAAACAGTATTTTGTCTTTATATAATGATATAAAAAATACCTCTATAGTCCATTTATGTTGAGCTTTCCAGTCTTTTTGCGCTCCTCGTATTATCACAGGTTTGTAAGGTTTTTCATATTTCTCTACGAATTCTTCGGGCGGCATTTCCGATTCTATGATTCGGTCTACATTGTCTTGAAACTTCCAGAAAGGTTGGAAATTCTTATAATATGCATGTTGGATCCAGGCAGTCTTATCAACAAGCTCTGTAACATGAATATTTGAGATAAATTACGCAAGTTGAAAGTTATCAAACGAGTCGTAAATTAAATTCTAATGTACCTAAAATGTCTTTCTTTAAAGTTCATGAACCAAATGTTTAATTTAAAACGAAAAAGTCTCTCTTCGTGACAAAGATTTATCCAACGTGTTCAATATTCCCTGATAAGTCACACTATTAAATCAGAAAAATGTAGTAATTTAATAGACTCAAGCTTCCTAATTGAATTTCTCTAAAATCGAACGAACAATATTCAAATGGGAAAGCGACTAGAAATTAATTTCGGACTAACCAGTGACTTCTATTTTAATAAAAACAAAGACATTACAGATTCAAACAAAAATGCCAGTGAATGATATTATATATTAAATGGAAATAACCTTGAGGAAATCACGGCATCACTGGGAAAAATGATTAACATGTCCTGTTTCCGATTTCTATCGTCACTCATCGCTAAAAGGTTCCACTCCTTTTCGAATTATTTGATATCAGTGAAAAAAAAAATTTTAACAATAATTGGTTAGATTTATCCTATTTTCAAAGGCTTTTTAACAACTATTAAAACAATTCAAAATGTACAACGCTTTCCATGAAAATGATGCGCCCAACTGCTTTCTTGATGTTTGTCGTTATTCTGATCACAAAAAAGTGGCAAAAAGGAAGTAATACAAAGCAAAAGTTCTACATTTTGAATCAAAAAGACCGATTCCTTTCTTTAGAAAAGAAACGTCGGTTATACAAACCGACCGCATCCATTACCGGATTCGAATTGAGGTTAGGAAATAGGTTATGACGTTTACGCACCAGGTCTTGCCTTTCTTTTGACCTCCTTGATCCGCTTTTTTGCTCGATGGTCCAATTTAACCTCTTCTGTCATCTTTTCGGTCGTTAAAAAATACCTATTAAACTAATTCCAACGTATTTACAAGATTGGCCAGGAATAAGCACTACGAACACGTCCACCACTTCGCAGGTTTCACGGGCAACTGAACTCTACTAACACAAGTACGTGTGAGTCCATGCGTACACAGTGCACGTGCACACACCTATGACTATAGTCTGTACCTACCGCAACTACGCAACTACGAATGGACATCACTGAAAGGAAATAAAATCATCTTTCTATATCTTGTTTATATTTCCTCCATTCCGCGAAGAACGCTCTCGAACTGTCAATCCCAAATATTTTTGTTCATCCCCTTGCTTTTTTTCGCCGAATCTTTTCTTTTTGTCATTTTTTTTTACGTGCCGATTCCCAAAAATCGGGTTCGGGAATAAATCGAGGGAGGCGCTACACGTCTTGTGCCTACGTGACTAAGCTCACCAAGCCTATGTTTCCAGGATTTGTTCAGGATAACAATATTACATGACCTCCATGATGACCTCATTACACAATAGATTCGAACCCAAATGGTCAGAAAAACTGCTCTGAAAATCCTGAAATTTGATGACAAAGAGGGAAGTTTAAAATAAAGGGCAAGACAAAATATGAAACAATTATGTATAAAATATAATAACTCGAATTTTAGACCTTTTGTTGCTTCAGAAAAAAGATAAATATTCGATAAGATAGATAAGTTTACATTTGAACGGGATGAATGGGCTTGACGAGCATTGTTTACATATTGTCAGGGGGTGGTGGGATAGGCTATGCTATGGTAGTCGCCTGAATCTATTTCGGGAACCACGAGGAAGTGCAATAAATTAAAAACACGAGAGGTCAAATACCGAAGGTCAACTCTTAAGGATTTTGCTTTAAGTGGTCGAGAAAGAAAAAGACAAATATTCTCGTGAATGTTCAGTGCTGAAAATTTTTTCATGCATACGGGTGATTGACTCGTGCGGTGTGTTCTTGAACAAGTGACGTTTTCGGGTTGTTTATTTTTGCTCTTTTTTCGGAAGTGTGACCGTCGCCTCTACAGTCACTAAGTTCAACTCAGGGATGGGCAGGTAAATTCTCGTGATTAGTTTTACGGTAATTCAGCGCGTATTACGTGTGCGCAAGGTGGGATTTTCAAATTGTACACTGTGCATTCTCAACTAGCGAATCTCGATATAAATGGAATGTCACAATTCAACAAAACTCAGTAGAATTGAATTGTTGAAGGTGAATGCAAAGGAATGAAAGATTTCTGTGATTTTTAACTGTTTCGAAAAGGGATGTGAGTCAAGGAAACATTTCACTGAAAGACTGAAACATATGTATTGAAAGTTTCATGAAACAATGAGAAACGTTTCAGTAGAACAACGTTTCAGAAACGTCCGAAAGTTTGACAATATACTTGCGCAAGCATGTCAAGAAAATAGAAGAATTTGAACCAAATAGTTGAATTTTTAATCAGATGAAAGATTAATTTTCTAGCAACAAAGACACATTTTCAACCAAAGAGATTAATTTTCAACTAAAATGATGAATCTTCAACCAAAAAAATGGATTCCAACAAAATAATTAAATTTTTAATTAAATTGTTACATTTCCTACCAAAGACATGAATTTTTAGCGATAAGTATTTCATCTTTTAACCAAGTAGTTGAATTTTCAATAAAAAAAAGTTGAATTCTCAATGAAAAAAATAATATTTGATACTTAAACAGAACTATATAGTTTTATTTTAAATAAAAAAAAACAGTTGAATTCAACCAAGAACGACAAATTTTCAACAAAATAGTTGAATTATTAATTAAATAGTTACATTTTCATGAATTTTCAACTAAAGTAATGAATCTTCAACCCCAAAGAAATAAATTTTAACGAAGTACTTCACCTTTTAACCAAGTGCACTGGGACCTGGAATTAGTTACCTCGGATTGACTAATTCTTAGAAATGATGACCCGCAGTTTCGCAGTGAGAGGGGAGCCCCCGTGGGGCCGAGAGAGGGCTGCTCAACCATGCGTGAAACATCAACAGTGTACAGGCAAGGGTACAGTGCGCAGGTACTCACGAGCGTATATTGCTTAATATTATGTATTCCAATTGGAAATGGTTCACACGACCCTGACTTTTTATGTTTGAAGGCCCTGAAAATAGCTTCGAGGCCAATTACAAGCCATGCCCGAAACCGTAATTTCGGGTGACCAGACGTCCTGTTTTTGAGGAAAACGTCCTTTTCATACCTTTGCTTGTCGGCAGTGGCAGGCAAGCTGCCTGCAGAAAGTATATAAGACAAAAGTACATTTAAAATACTTTAAATGCGAAAAGTAATTGATTTAAACCTGCAATATCCCCAATATCCTTCTTTTTCTTTTTTCCCTCAAAAAAAGGCCACTCAACAAATGCTGTCCTGTTTTTTTGTATCCCGGATCTGGCCACATTACGCGATTCAATCCAGGTTCCAGTGTAGTTGAATTTTTAACCAAAAATTACGAATTATCAATAAAAACATAATAGTTGATATTTAAACAAAAACATATATTTTAATTTAAAAAAAAAAAGGTTTAGTTCAACCAAAAGGGCAACATTTTCAAAAAAATAGTAGAATTTTCATAATAATAGTTAAATTTTCAACAAAATAGTTGCATTTGTAACAAAGTGGTTACATTCTTAACCAAAGAGATGAATTTTTAATTAAAGTAATAAATCTTCAACCAAGAAAAATAATTTTTAACAAAGTACTTCATCTTTTAACCAAGCAGTTGAATTTTCAACAAAAAAAAAGACGAATTCTCAATGAAAAACAAAATAGTTGATATTTAAATAAAAAAAAAGTAATTTTGAATCAAAAACAGTTGAATTCAACCAAAAATGACAAATTTTTAACAAAGTACTTCATCTTTTCACCAAGTAGTTGAATTTTCAACCTAACAAAAAGTAATTTTGAATCAAAAACAGATTCAATTCAACCAAAAACAACGAATTTTCAACAAAATAGTTGAATCCTCATGCTAAACACATTACTCTGTCACTGTCAATCAGTGACAGTGTAAATAGCTGATTCATAGCTAATTATAATTGAAGGGCTGGATCGAAGAATGGGACGTGCGCTTGGATCGCCCTGAACGTTGTGCAATCTCCCGAAAATCCCGCATGTCCCGTTCGCCCGTGTTTACATTAAAAAAAAAGGTACAAATCGTTGATTCTCAGAGAACTTCCAGTGAGAAAGTTCTTCCGTAGGGATTACTGAATAAATCTGCGCAAGCAGCATATTAATTCGTTTTGTATATCACAAGATATCACGAGCTTAGTAAAACGAAATGATGCGCGCTGAGGAAACAGTTGCAGCGCGAATTGTCGGGAGATTGCATAACGTTCAGGGGCTATCGAGCGCACGTCCCGTTCTTCGATCCAGCCCTTCAATTATTGATATTGTTGAACATTTTGACTCACTGCAATTTATAGAGAACTAAACAGTTGTATTTTTAAATAAAAAATTTAATAAAACCCTACCAAAAGAGATGAATTTTCAGACTAAAAAAAAACGAATTTTCAACCAAATATTTGAATTTCTCACCAAAAAAGATAAAATTTTTACCAAACCCTCAAAAAAACGAATATAAAACAAAATATATGAATTTTGAACCGAAAACGCATTTTGCGTAAATAAATAATAAAAGTTTCAACCAAATTGTGGAATTTTTCAGCCAAAAAGGCGAATTATATAAAAAACAGTCGAATTTTCTACCCGAAAATGTGAATTTTTAACAACAGTATTAATCTTTAACCAAATACTTGCATTTTCAACTAAATAAGTGAGTTTTGTAGCAAGAAGATTAATTTCCAACCAAAAAAGACAAATTTTCAACAAACAATAATTAATAAACGTATGTTGCATCTCGCATTGCTATCTAGGAAGTTATATTTTCTACAAAAAAAAAAAATTTTTAACTAGAATGACGGATCCTCAACCAAAATGAAGAATCATCAACCAAAAACATTAGATTTTAACAAAGTGGTTCAACTTTTAACCAAGCAGATGAATTTTCAAACAAAAAGATGGATTCTCAACAAAAAAGTTAATTTTCAACCATTCAAAAGAATTTTCAACCGAAAAAACCGATTTTTCAACAAAGCTGTTGAGCTTTCAACGAAAAAGGATGACTCTTTTACAAAAAATGGAATATTCAACAAAGTTGCTGAATTTTGAACAAAATAATTCAATTTTCAACCAAAAAAGCAGAGTATAGGGGAATGTGTGTGAAGCTTGCGATAAACAAATAGAAATTTTGTTTTATTTCTTGTGCATTGAAGGTTAAACATATTAGCTTAGAAAACTGAAAAATTTGTGTTGATACATGATTAAATATTTATATTAATGTTAATATTGACATTGATATATTAATAGTAATCTATATTAGCATATAATTATCAATGTTTAAATATAATACTTAAGGGAGTTGGAACGCTAACCCGATCGAGCGCAATCAAAAATGTCCTTTTCATAAAAAGTATTGAAATTAGCCAATTTTTCAATCTGAAAACAGACTTAATTCAAAACATGAGTAGGTCCTAAGTATCTAACAAAGATGTAATTCTAGTATTTGTGAAGTAAAATGAGGCAATTTAATTCTGAGGTTAGGGCCTGTTTAAATATTTCAAATGTTCCCGCTTAATATTTGTATCGTCTGCTGTCCCGAATAATGCAAAATGCATTGCACGATTACGATTACGATTAAACTTTTTTAATTCACAGATATGGGGAATATTTGTTTGTTTTGTTTGTTTACTTTTTGAAGTTCTATAGATAACCTCAAACAAATAGCTTTTCGCTGATTTTGTTATGATAATTTACTTTTCCATACTTCAAAAAAGCATGCTCCTAGCTAAAAGAAGGATATTTTTACCCGACAATAAATGCAATGACTGATATTCCTTCAAACTTTATTTTTTAAATTCTTGAATCACGATTTTCATATCTTTGATAAGGACAACAATGCATTGCGAATACTCAGTATTCGCGATAGCAGACGATAAGTTGATATTTTCTGAACAGTTAGTGATTAGAAATAACCTAATAAGGTATTTCAAGTAGAGTGGGGGAAATCCAAGATGTCTGAATGACGAGGGCCAAAATATAATACCAATTTCATGGGACAAAACATTAATTTTTGAATTACTTAGAAAAAATGATTTTTCACCCGTGTATTTGGCCATTATTTTTAATTTTTCAAAGGCTATTCAGTTGAATGATGAAATCGATAAAAAATGTGTAACGATTTTAGAATCTAATTAAACAGCCTTTTAAAAATGAAAAATTATTAGGTATTTTCACTTCAACCACCAGCTATAAATTCACTTCGTTGAGTGCCGAAGGGAAAACAATGGACCAAATGCATGGGACAAAGCTTCATTTTTGTAATATCTTCGTAATGAGTGATAATTATTATGATTTTATTATTTCATTAAATAGTTCTTTAAAAAATTAAAACTATTTTTCTCATACACTTATATTTAAAAAAATAGTTTTTACGATGATATTAGCAAAATAGGGCAAAAATGGACTGAATCCCTTGATACCTCGCTGACTATGAAGTGAAAATGCCTAATATCCAAATACACTTATGGTGAAAAATAATTTTCCTTCCAAATTTCAAAAAGAAATAAGTTTTGTCGAATACAATTCGTGTTATTGTTTGGCCCTCGGGGTGCAGACATCTTGCCAGGTGACGTCACAACATGAAATACCTAATGCAGCCTATTTTTACCAGGTTTACCGATTTCCAGATAAGTTACGTCATTACGTAAACCATGCCTAACCTCCCAACTCTGGGTTCAACGGTTCATGCGACGCATGCGCAGGCATGCATGACGCCATGTTTTGATGTCGTCATCCCCCCCCAAAAAGATCAACTCGTTCAGCAGTTTTCCCGTGATTTTCCGTGATTCTCTCCTCGTGTAAGGGGGTTTTGGCGAGCCCTCCCCAGTGCTCCCCAGCCCGAAAAGCGTTAGTGTAAGTGAGGTGGTGTTTTCACGCAAGGTGGGATTTCGTGATATTGGATTGATGTGCGGGAAAGTTACTCGGGCTGAGCGGGGGGGGGTCCGCGAGCGTCGTCTACGTCTACGTCGTATCCTAGTGCACCTGGGTGGTTACGTCACGCGCCCGAGCTTTTCCGTCTACCTGCAGCAGATTCAAGGATTCAAGAAATCTAGAATGGAGCTGCGATTGCATTCCCCAGCCGGAGCGGAGCCCATCGTCTACCAGTGGCCCCTCACCTCGGGATCAGGATCCGTAAGTTTCTCATCTTTCATTTCTTCCTACAATTCAGCTATGAAAAAAGGAATGAGTTTTAAAGAAGGTTTTTGGCCGTGTTTTGCCAAGGGAGGGCGAGGTTTTTCGGGAAAATAATTGATGATGGGGAAGGTTTTGACGCTTTTTGAGGTACGTGACACGGAGCCCTCGCGCATGCCATCTTGCATATATACCATTCCCTTAGAAATCGCGCCATTTAATGTTTATCAGTGCAGAACTTGAGAGAATCAACAAAAACACCTTGCGGGTTTAATGCAGTTTCTTGAAATCGATTTTGTATTGGTTAAGGGCAAAAAGAAAATGTGCCCTTTGTCCAGGTCACTCCTTATTTTGTATTGTTTATTTTATATAATTTGTTTTGAGCGATGGTTGGCAAAAATTGTTTTCTTTTATTGGTAATTTTCTTTCTGGAAGTAAGGGGCTTTTGCAATTTGTTTGAGTAAGAATCCTAAGAATTATTGGTTGTGAAGGCCGTGACGTCGCGACCTACTTCTGGAATAAATTCTTTATTCAATTATACATTTTTGAAATATTACGTAGCTTTCTTTTTTTTGACAATCATTTTGTTTGCGAATGTCAAAATCAAGTAAAAATCAAGAAAGTAGAAAAACATGGGGATTGTTACACTGCACTCTGTTGAATAAATGCAAATCACAACCACGTGTTCGTGTCTTGCGTAATGGCTTCTTTTTTCTTCAGAACAACAAATTTTTGTTCTGAGGTCATTTCAGATTATCTGTTATCATCAAATTACATAAAATTATCGTCATGTTTAATTGCAGCTTTTTGGTTAGGTACCAACATTGTAAAACCACGTGTAAAGGGAGATGTGTCTTTCAATTATTATTCCGCAGTGGTTCGTGAGGATAAAATTTCATTTAACTAATTATTAATTATATTATATATTTTTTAATATGTAATTATATTTTTATATTTTATTTAATATATTTTAATTATTAATTAATTAAAAAATTAATTTGAATTACTCCTTTCTGGCATTCTTAATCCGAAAATTGTAATAGAAGAAAGTTAAAAAAATGTTTATATTTTTTCCTAGGAGGAGAAATTTTTATTTCTTAATGTTGACTCTGGAAGAAGAATTTTTTAATTAAGCAGAATTATATATTTTTTATTCCACGACATGAATTTTTCATGTCATGGTGAGCGCAGAACGAATATTTTCGGTGATCTTCGGAGTTTAGACACTTTGTAAAAAAACTCTAGTTTCTACACTGCATTCTTTTAAAGTTGTAAATCAGAACTACGTATTCGTAATTTGTATAATAAAAATAGTTTTTCAGTAAAAAATGATAACTTTTTGTAAATTACACATTGATTACCTGCAGTCTTAAATGAACAATAAAAATGCAATTTCAAATTAAAATAAAAAAACTTACACTTTTGATGCTTGCACAATTTCAAATTTGAAACGCCTTTGACTATGAAGGATTCTTAATTAGAATTATAAATTTTCAAATTGGACGTTTTATTACTTCTATAAGAAAATTCAAATTTGAAATGTTCTAAATTATTGAACTCAACCTTATCAGCCTCATTTTTTAAAATTTGAATTAAAGACTAGAATTGTCAAAACTTTGGAGTAGCTGCAAAATCCTTTCAGAAAAGTTCGTCTTTAACATGAAAAAAAAATTTATAACATTAATTTAGTCATTCATTTACCTATTGTAATCACTAGCTCAACAAAGTTTTTGAATTATTTTTACATGTGTATTTAAAATACAAGAAAACCGCAGAATTATGCTAGTTTAGAAATTAAAAAATACATAACGTTTAATTTTTAAGTAGAGAACAATTATTGTTTTGATTTTAGAACTTTTATATTTTTAAAATGTACGCATTACAGTGAAAACTATACAAAAACAATAAAGTAGAGTAATATTTTCCCTAAAGAAAAACTATGATTACTTTTATAATTTGAACAAAATTTTTTTTTTTTAACTGAAAAGCGAAAAAAATGTAATCGTATTTAATAAATCTATTAAATTATTTACGAATTTATTAGAAGAATCTAGATATGTAAAAAGTTAGTTATTAAGTAGTTAGTTATTGATGTATTACTACCTTGCTTTTATTATCACTAATTTATTTTATATTTTTTTTTATCCTGAACTTTAGGGTCGAGTTTATCAGAAAAAAAATAGTCGTTCATTTGAAAGTTTCGGTCGTCAGAAGGTACGTATTTTCCTCTCAGGTTCATCTTCATGATTTATAGCCTTATTCTTGACCGTGTTCTTGACTCATAAACCTTGGCGAAAGAAAGGAAAGGTACATCTTATAGTCCTGACTTAAGACCATTTAGATTTTAGAAAATAAAATTACTAAAATTCACTTCGCGCTACAACTAAATACAAGACTCGCTGACAAGTACGTAACGACTAGATGAAAAATGTATAACTATACTAGAAACCATAGTTTGACATTGTTAGAGGATTAAAATTTTACTCCTCTGGTTTGGCAAATGGTCATCACTATTCAGAATTGTACACCCTCATAAAACTTTCACTATTTTCTTTATTCGAGTTTTGTAAAAAAAAGCTCTTCCACCTGCAAGAATCCCTTCTTAACATCTAACAAATCCAAGTCCAATAATTCAATCAACTAAAGCCTGCCTTTGTGACATAAACAAGGTTACAGATTGAGTCATGTTTACATTTTAGATTCCGTTTCAAATACTAGATTTCAACTTCAAGGATTTTTTCAAAAATGTATTTCTTTTATTGCAATTAGAAAACCTAGAAATATACACAAAAAACTATATTTTCAAACTCAAAAGCCATTGATTTTTTGCAGTAACTTCAAAAAGTATTAAGTTTTATAAAATTCAGGATTATCATAACTTTTAGCTGACATTTTTCCTAATAACAACTAGAATTTGACCGGAGATATTAATTTTGTGTTGCCAGGATCGTCACGATGGCGCCTTGGACGTGGTGGAGACGATGCGATGGGTTTGTGAAGACTTACCCGACCTAAAACTGCCGTTAGAAAATAATATTCTGTGCAACTATGACACTCGTGATTACGAAAGTATGAAGAGCTTGTGTGATAGATTTAATAGGGCTATTGACAGTTTAGTTCAATTGGTAAGAACCCTTTCCTCTCTTAATAAACTATACTTAATTTAGCAGGCCTCACAGCAGCTCTCAATTTCCCCTATATTTGTTTTTGTTTCATATCATTTATTTAATAGTTCTATTATTGTACTTTATGATCCTTTTTCTGCAATAGAACCTGTGGGGCCTCTGTTAATTAGAATTTATTCAACTTTAACAGCAATTTTTCGTTGTTAAAAAACAGGAAAAGGGTACCAGTTTACCTTCTCAGCGGTTAAATAAAAGGCCCAGTAGGGGCTTACTTCGTCACATACTTCAGCAAACGTACAATCAAGCTGTGCTCGAACCGGACAAATTAAATAATTACGAGCCATTTTCTCCCGAAGTCTATGGAGAAACGAGTTACGAGTTGGTTTGCCAGATGATCGACCAAATCGACGTCACCGAAGACGATGTTTTCGTCGATCTTGGTTCCGGAGTCGGACAAGTCGTTCTCCAAATGGCTGCGGCTACTTTTTGTAAAATATGCATTGGTGTTGAGAGGGCCGATGTGCCTTCAAAATATGCTCAGGTACATAGTACATACATATATTTTATTCTGACCACGATTTTCGGAAAACTAACTTTATATTTTACAGAGCATGGAAGCTAATTTTCGAAAATGGCTCAACTGGTACGGGAAGCGATGCGGAGAGTATCGTTTGATGAAAGGCGATTTTTTAGCCGATGAACATCGAGAAAGTATTACGGGCGCCACAATCGTATTTGTAAATAATTTTGCGTTCGGTCCAAATGTAGATCATCAGTTGAAAGAAAGATTTGCCGACTTGCGAGATGGTGCACGCATCGTTTCGTCCAAGTCCTTCTGTCCCTTGAACTTCAGGATAACCGACAGAAATCTCAGCGGTAATATTTGTATTTAATTTGATTTTATGATCCGAGATATATGTTAACCCTAAACATCTAAATGTTCGTGATATTAATTAACAAAATATAATTTCTCCACAGACATAGGAACGATAATGCATGTATCCGAAATGTCTCCGCTGAAAGGGTCAGTTTCCTGGACAGGCAAACCTGTTTCTTACTATCTTCACGTGATTGACCGAACGAAGCTCGAGCGCTACTTTCATCGCTTGAAGAATAACAAGCAGGGAGCGCTAGATGCTGAAAATAATGATTCTGTGATAAACATCACTGCCAGCCATAGTAGTAGGACTTCTACAAGAAGTGAAAGAGGTGATAGGGCTAAAAGGGATCTATCAAGACAGTTGGATAACAGTCCCAATAATTCAGAGCAGCAAGGCACCAATAGCGAGTCTGATGGGGATGACGGATCCATGAAAACACGTCGCCAACCGAACAAATTGCGTAGGAAATTGAGTCGCAAAGCAGCAGCAGCAAATGGGATCACGAGACCAAATACACGAGGGAGGCAAAAAGGAGCTCGTGGTGCTGCTGTCAAGAAAACTAAGCCGAAAAAGACGATAAACATCTCCGGACTTGACCTTCTTCATAGTCAAACTCTTCTCAGTACTTCTCCGCAGGCCACGGGCAAAAAGCCACCTCCTGCTCCAGGTTGCGTTGATCAACAGCTTTCTTCTATTTCAATTTCTCTCCAGACGAGTGCTAATGCCGTGCACGAGGAACTCAGCATTCCCGCGGCTCCATCTGCGACTCCTTATGCTCTGCAGATTCTCCTTGACTTGTACAGGTGCGTCTTCGATTCTTTATTCCTAAAGAGATATGTGACTGTCCGCAAAGAAAGGGACCTAATCCTGAACAAATTCTTTTTAGGTTTTTACACCAATCGATAGTTTATAAGTTGCTCCTCCTATAAAATGTAGCTCCAGGGATTTAGTTCCGTTTCTTCGCCGACGGTCACATATTCTAATATATTCAGAGCATCGGACTCGAGCCACTATTCACAATTTTTTTAGCGAAGCAACTGCTTTGTTACTATTTTGAAAAAATGACACTAATGCTACTATTTTCTCAAATTGCTCGCTAATGCAACTATTTTTTCACTTTGCCTCTAAACTTATCTTCAAACTTCTTTGCTGATTGGCTAAAAATAAGAGTTCAAAGCTTTTAGCGTATTTTAAAAGATTCCAAGGGATTTCAGAGAATTTTCAAGGGATTTGAAGAGATTTCAAGAAGTTTCGTGTGATTCCAAAGGATTTCAAAGTTTTCAACAATTTTGAAGAAATCTTAAGAGATGTAACAAAATTTCAAGATAATTGATGTGATTGTAAAATATTCCAAGGGATTTTACCAGAGCTTTTTTGCGATTTTATAGGATCTCCAAGGACTTAAAGATTTAAAAAATGTCACTGGATTTCAAAGGAATGTAACACCTAGATCAATATTTCAGCTTTGCTTTATTCTTAGGAAAAATTGACTCTATCCAATTATCCATTCAAATACTTAAATGTTAATTCTTCAAAAAAAGTCCCAGTGCGTTATTATACCCTACCAGCTGGGTAATGCGGCGTCCAATATTAATTTTATATGTTTGCGAATAAAAAAATAAAATAAAAATAATAAGTATTAAAATAAGACTTTTATTTGCAGATGTTAACAAACTTATTTGTGACACATGACATCCTTCGGAAAAGTCAACAAGATCAAGATTAACAAAGTTTTAATACATTTGGAGCAAAGTACTACAAGCTTCAATGATTTTTTCGCAACTGTTATAATAGACGAGAAATACCCAAAAACAGAGTTTTTCACTTTAAAAATTAAATAGTTATCTTAAATAACTGAATTTTTAACTATATGATATGGCATTCATAAGTGCATAAATGCCGAAATACCCGCATCTCCTCTATTTTAAAAGTTTCCGAGAAATTTTATGTGTTTTCAAAGAATTTTGTTGTATTATAGAAAATTTCAAGTTATTTAAACGTTCGAAAGACTTTACGGAATTTTTCATAGGATGTCAAAAGAAATTTGAAGATTCCATATGATTATAAGTAATTTCTATAGATTTCAAGGGATTTTAAAAATTTGTTAAGTTTTCTATGGATTTCAGGGATTTCATCATTTTTGAAAGATATTACAGATTATTGTTCATACCTAAAGAATACAACACGTGTTTAGTGTTTATGTCTGAATGCTTGCTTAGCCTAAGTAGTGCTGCCACCTATACATGGCTTTCTAGACACTTGAATAATTGGATGTGTGAGGTAGTGTTTAAACTCATGAATGTCGTAAAGCAAGTGTCGCGTTTACTATTCTCTGTATTTTTCAAGTTTATTGTTTCCTACATGTTGATTTATGCAATAAATACAGTTGAAAAAAAAATAAAAATAACTAAAACCAACCCATCTGTTTTAAGGGATTTTACTCGATTTTTGTGGGATTACCAGGGATTTCACATAATTGAAGGGATTTTAAAGATTTTAGGGTATTTTAAAAGATTCCAAGATGTTTAACGGGATTTCAAAAATTTTAAGAGGTTTCGAAAAAAAATTAGGATTTCAGAAAATGTCAAATTATTTCATAAATGCTTTAAAAAGGTGTTGAGGATCTAAATGAATTTTTAGAGAACTTTAAGGAATACATGAAAGGATATTTCAAGGGATTTTCAGAGATTTCAAGGGATGAATAGGATTTCAAAAGAAATTATAAGTTGTTAAGGGATTTAATCAGAATGACGAATTGTCCATGAACTTCAGAGGATCTTAAAGAATCTAAACGGATTCCAATGTCATTAGGGTATTTTAAAAGATTTGAAAGGATTTCCCGCGATATTATGGGAGATGTACATTGTATACCAGATGTCAAAAAGATTGAACCCCTCGATTTAACATTTAAAAAAGGCATGACACTATTTTACTACTATATTTCCAAATTTATGCTACTATTGAGACTATTTTGAATTTCTCTAATGAGTCCGAGGCCTCAACATTGTAATTGATGAAAAACTCATCTGTTTTTAATTTTTTATTCTCAGGGACCAATTTATGGCGATGCTTGACTCAATGAGAACGCCTACCTATCGAGTTTCAGTGAACGCAGACATTGCGAAGGAAAGAGAACGAAACTCAAAGCTTCAATCAAGAGCAGCCCAGTTGGAGAAGCAGATAAAGGTTTTAATTGACGACAGTGTCGCTTTATTAAAAGCTAGGATGACCGAGCTAGGCATCAATGCTACCTCGCCGGGCGACCTTCTCGCCAAGGCCAAGGAAATCGTCCTTAGACACAAGCAACTGCAAAACAAAGCCAGCAAACTTCAGGCCCAAGTCTCTAATATTGAAACAGAACAGGCGAAAGTCACTGCTCAACGTTATCAAGAACTGCAAGAGAAGTTCAGCAACGGGACTAGCAGTCCTTCCTCCGCTCCTCCTCAACCTGTTACTCAAGACCATATTCTAAAAGAGATTTGCACCACCATGTCCCAGAGGAAGAAGCTCCACTCTCAAGTATCAAAGTTGGAACAGGAGTTAAACGTTTTGGAGAAAACGAGCTCAGACAAACAATCAGCATCGATGGCTCAACAACAAAGAGATGCTGCAAATGCCAAGCTTTTACAGAATCAGTACAATCAACAGCAAAATGGGAAAAATCCTCCTTCCCGAAAGAGCCGAGATAGTCGTTCCCGATCTCAAGACTGGCCCGATGTTCCCGACATCGGGAAAATTCAGGAGAATAATCCTGAGATTCTCGCGCAAAAGATTCTCGAAACTGGACGGCAGATCGAGGCTGGAAGAATGATGAGCAAGCCAAGTACGAATGCGGTTAATAGCAACATTAATCATACGAGAGCCAGGTTGCCTCAAGCCACTCTCAGCTTTTCGTCACCTTCTTCATCGGCACCGACGCAAACGAGTAGTAAAGAGTCGACTAGTAGAATCCAGGAACCACCGAGAGTCGCCAACTTCGAAGACAGGCTCAAGAGCATCATCACGAGTGTTTTGAACGAAGATCAGCAAAATCGAAATAAACAACAGCAGCAAATTCAAATGCAGCAGCTTCAACAGCAACAACATCAGCAACACCAAGGGGAACCGGAAAGGAAACGAATGGCTTTGACTCCGAATGTTCCTGCTCCAGATTATACCCAGGTGAATAATTAGAGTTTTTACTTGTTTTTGAAATTCTTTCAAAGAGGGCCTAGAATGCACGCTTCGAACTGTAATACTTTTTTACACTCTCATCCTAACGGGAAGGTATTGGTTTTATGTAAAATTTGACTTGGTCGGTTTTCATCAAATCTCCACGTTTTCAGACCCCCTGAGTCAGAAAAAAAAGGATTTTTACGAAGGTGGCTGTCTTTCTGTAAGCACGATAACTTTCGGAAAAATTATCAGATTGGATTGAGCTTTGACACACTTTTTTAAGGCCTGAAAGAAAAGGACAAGCTCGTTATACAGCTATTTTGGATGAACATTCAGAAAGTTATAACATTTTCAAAAATTTTGAGACCATTTTTTTCAAGGTTTGAAAATTCTATCTACGGCTATTCATAGTACTCGGAAATTTGAATTTTTTATCCCAATGTCCTTTTTCGATTGAAACAAAAGTATCAGAGTTATAGCATTTTCAAAATAAAAAAAAAAACGAAAAGTAACATTTTAAGCCAAACAACGCAGGATATGAAAAAGTCAAGAAAAGAAAAACATTGCTTTTTGATAGCCCTACAAGATTATCATAACAATCTTTTGAATTTTCTTGAAAAAACGAAAATTCAAAGTTTGACCCCTCAAACCATAATGACAAATTCCATTTTTCGTTCAAACTATGCAAAACACAAAAAAAATATGCATAAACAAAAATTGCAAACTTGAAAAAGATCTGCAAATTTGTTCTGAATCATATTTTTATAGGACGCGTGGTTTTTGTTTTAATCCTGAAAAATGATATTACAAAATAATGAATAAAATTTGTGGACAAACAACACAAGCTCAAAAAAATAGACGAAAGTTGTTCTCCCAAGAAAGAGCTATACATTTTTTGTTAAGACACGTAGTTTTTGCTTTAATCGTGAAAAATGACATTACAAATAAACAAATTAAATTTTTGGACAAAAAGACACAAGGTACAGTAAAATCATTGATAACAAAATTGTTTTTAAATTAGATCTGAAAGTTTACTTTTATCCTTTTTTTTTTCTCACGAGACACGGGATGAGAATGTGTTCGTTAAAGACGAAAGAGCTTTAACAAAAGAGAATTCACAATCACTAAATTTCCTTAGAAATTATAAAAACATTCTTTAAATACAAAAGAATCTAACGATAAAATTTGGACAACACGCTCTTAAATGTCTCCATTGAAATTAAAAAAAGAGAAAAGAAAAAGAAGGCAATCTTCTAATCATAAAGAGCAAAGAAAGGTAAATTCACGGAAATTCAGATTTAAAATCAGTTTTTGAAGTTGATGGATTCTTTTTGCTTTTTAATGTAAAGTATTTCCATAAATTCTGTCTTATTCTCATTACTCTCGTAATGTAAAACTTCAATGTTTTCTCAATCAAGATCAAGATCAGTCCATTATTTTTCATGTCTAGCAAGCACACTACGATAATAACGTTTTAAACGAGGGATTAACCTTTTGATCTTTAAATGTACATTGTACACCAATTTTAAAGATTTCTATAACTTCACAAAGATTTCAATGCTTTAGCATAAATTTCAAATACCTCATCATTTTTTGACAAAATTTACTAAATTGGACTGGAACTAGAAAAAAAAAATTTCTTTTAGTAGATTTTTCAATGCTGAATTCAAATCTGCCAGGAAAAATAGCGTAGCACATTTCCTTTCAAAAAAATCAGGTTGAAGTTGGAAAATCCAATATGGAGATATACAAATCGGAAACATGATGGTGACTTGCCAAAGTTAATTATCTTCAGGTTCTTAAGGTCGCTGAATCCAAACCTGACTTTAGAATTTCAAAATAAAAAAATTGCGGAACAAAAATTGGAAAAATTCTATCAACTTTACGAAATTGGTAATACTTACGTTTTTGAGGTTGCTGAATCCAAATCTGACTTCACATGTCATATAATTTGTCTGTTTAATGTAGCGTTTCTGTAACTACGATTTTATACGTGCAATAATGGTTAAAACTTAAAAAATATATTCATGTTCGAGCTGTAATTGTTTTTCTCTAGAACGGAAAATGTGGCTAACAAATTTTCAGGGCGAATTTGAATTTTTGAATCTTCCTATGATGGGATCAACCATTTTCAATTATGTCGTCAGATTTTTGTTGAAGGTTTATCTGTTTGGTTGGCAATCCAACTATTATGTTAAAAACTCGACTACTTTGTTCAAAATGCAACTGTTTGGTTGAAAGTTTAATAATTTTGTTGAAAATTGGACTATTTTGATAAAAAGTAATCTTTTTGGTAAGAAAAAAAAAATCAATTGCTATGTTGAAAATTCTTCTATTTGGATATTACATTCCTCCTTTTGGATTGAGAATTCATTCATTCTATTTAATTTAAAATTCTACTATTTGGTTTAAAATTTAATTATTTTGTTGAAAATTCAACTTTTTTCTTGAGATCATCTTTTGGGGTTGAAAATTCATCCTTTTGAATTGGAATTTGTAGAAAAGTTATCTTTTTGTTTGAAAATTGATCTTGGTTGAAAATGCAACTGTATTTTTAAAGATTCATCTTTTTTTTTTTGATTTAACTGTTTTGTTGGAAATTAAATTATTTGGTTGATAATTTATTTTACTTCCGACAAAAATAACTTTCTTGTTGAAAATTCATATTTTTGGGTTGAAAATGATATTTTTTGTTAAAAAAATCCATTATTTTCTATTCTTGACTGAAATATTATGCATAAAAACGATTAAAGTCAACCGGGAAAAATGTAATTTTTGATCGAAAACCCCGGGAAATAGCCTGAAATTCTTTTTAAGTTTGAGTGGTCACCTGTTTAATTTTTTAAAATTTTAATGCCACTTTTTTAATTCTATTAGCAGTGGAGCGAGAAAGTAGATAAAAGTCTGCAGTTTAGAATGTTAATAATTTTAGGCCCTGCTTTCAAAGAAATGTCTCGAATTTTTTTTCAGGTGAAAATAGTTAACAATTTATAATGTTTTTGAAGTTTGTTGACATGGCGTTTCAGGTCTCACCTGCGAAGTTGGCTCTTCGCCGTCACCTTTCGCAGGAGCGCTTGACTCACATGCCCCCATCGGAGAGGTCAACGGCCGATTCGAGACAGTCAAGTCACGACAGCCGAATGGGTCCTGGAGGTACTGGATTGTTGGGTACGAGGACAATTGGGGACTTGGTTAGTGGAGAAATCGAAAGGACACTGGAGATTTCCAATCAGACTATAATCAATGCCGCTGTTGATATGAGTGTGATGATGAGACCGGAAGCTGTTTACTCTCCGATTAGCAGACCTGCGAGTGCAGAAGGTGATACCGGATTAGCAACTTTGGCACATGTGGCTAGTTATGCGCCTACTTCGACCTCAGGTTCGACTTCAACACCCACGACAACCTCTCGGTCTTCCGTGTTGTTCACTCCTACTACTCAACCACAAAGGTGGGTGTTTTAACATTTTTAAGGGTGTCTACACGCCTGGGCAACCAGGTATTATCGAAGAATTTTTTGGAATGAACTAAAAATATCAGGAATTTTTTGGTTTGCTTTGGATGTCTTGAAGGTTTTAAAATTTAAATTTACAATTTTTTCAGGCTTCTCAGCTTCTACATTCAAACTGTTAAATTTTGTGTGGCTTTCACTTAAAATTTCAAGTAAATTCGACCCGGCCATTGTATAATTTTTTACTTTAAAATTAACATTATTCAAATTAGAAGGCTTCCACTTTGTAATTGTACGTTATTGAACGTTTAAATTCAATGAATTTTAAATGCTTCCAGTTGATAAAGAGTCAGATACTTAAATTTTTACTTTAGTTTTGAACACTTGAAATGAAAATTTCTAGATTTTAGTCGCCACCTTGTATTCTTTTGGTTCTAATAAATTCATTCGTTTGAAATGTATCATTTTTCTCTTCTTAATCCAGTTTTTACCTTTTTTTTTTTAGGTATACGCCGGTGCAACTTCCACGAGCTGATATCAAGCCTTACCATGAATCGTACTTTTCTGATAATCCCACTCCGCCCCACACGCAATCACATCCTAGTTCTTCTATGCACTCGAATCAATCGTCTTCAAACGGAGATGGGTTACCCGTAGAAGGTCTTGCTGCTTCCCTGCATGCGAGAATAATCAACAATCAAAATAGCAGTATGAAAAATGACCAGAATTCTCCACATAATCGAAGGTACGTTAGTTTAATTTAAATTCCCTAACTCAAAATATTGAATACATCATTTTGCAGTGTGGCCGAAAATTTTGCATGCCTTCCCCAAAAATAATCTACCTTTAATATTTTTTCCGAACTATAACAGTTACCCACAGATGAATCGATCTGGTTACAATATTAAAATATAGGAATACTGGTTGTTTTTTTTTTAACTTTAGACATCGAAATATCTCAAAAAACACGCATTCTATAAAAAAAATATCCGTAATAAAAACTTTTTATTTTCGAGGGGAAAAAGCGACTTTGAAAAAAATTACCCCCCTCCCCAGGAGGCAGACGTGGGGGTAACTTTGTAATTTCAAATGGGAAACCCAATTTTTTATCACAGATTCAGATTCTCCTTGATGAAATACGTAAGTTTTATTCGAAATTTTTTTTCGATTTGCGACCCTCCCCCTGCCTACGGGGGGGGGGGGGGGGGGTATTTTTTTTGAGTCGCTTTTCCCCCTCGAAAATAGAAAGTTTTTATTGCGGATATCTTTTTCATAGGATGCGTATTTTTGTTTAGATATTTCGATGTCTCAAGTTAAAAAAAAAAACACCCAGTATATATAAAATCGACAAAATGAGCTACTGTGAAAACTTTACTGTCGTGCAACTTGTCTATTTTACATAATTTAACCTAAAACTCCAAGAACACTGACCCATCTTTATTTATTCATTTTTAAGATGCAAATAAAATGTGTACAGTTGTTCAACTTTTCACTCTTTACATTAAGGGGCTGTCCATAAACTACGTTACCAATTTTCGGTTACTTTTGTCCCTCCCCAACCGTCATTCCCTCCCGAAAGTAACGTAGCCGTTGGCTAAACACGGATTTCAAGTTGATAAATTCTTTTAAATATAATTAATCTAGATGTCATATTAAATTCAATATGAAACACTTCTAATTCTTCAAATCTTAAGTAGTTAAAATATTAACCAAATATTAAAATTTCAAGTCAATAAGACGAATTTTTTCGAAGATCGTTGAATTTTCAACAAGAAGGTTCATTTCCAATAAAAAAAGATGAATTTTCTACCGTAAAATATAAGTTTTTAATCCACAGGGACGACCTTTTAACAAAACAGTTAACAATGGTTGAATGTTTAACAATATAATTAAATTTGTGACAAAATATTTTGATTATCATGCTAAGAAGATTCATTTTTCCCCCAAATAAATAAGTTTTCAGTTAAAAAATTACTTTTTAACAAAAGAAAAAAAATTTGCATTCAGTTGAATTCATCGAAAAGACGAATTTTTAACAAAATAGTTGAATCCTTAACCAGATGAATAGTTGAATTTCAAAAAAAAAAAATTATTTTTTAACGTAGAAGAATTATTTTCTACAAAAAAAAAAACAAATTTTCAACGAAATACATGTATTTTCAAACAAGTAGTTGATTTGTTAACTATAAAGTATAAATTTCCAAATAGTTGCATTTTTGACTGAAAAGCTAAACTTTCAATCAAAAATGGAATAGTTAAACTTTATGTTAAAAAATTTTGTTTTCAACCTAAAATTATACGAATTTTCAACAAGATAATTCATTGTTAACCAAACATATGAATCTTCAATAAAAAAAATGAGTTGTTAACAAAGTAGTTCAACGTTCATCAAATTATTTAATTTTTCACATTTTCAACCAAATATTTAAATTTTTATCCAAATAGTAGATTTTTTAACCAAACTGGATTAATTCCGAATCAGATAACAGCTGTCTTATTTTGTATTCCTTTTTTTTTTAATTTTCAGTCCAATATCTTGAAATTGTCCGATTTTTAGTTGGAGATTTAAACAAATCATTTCAAATTGAAAAATATTTGATTGGGAAATTTCAAAAATGAATAATAAATCTAAAAGAAGTGTTAAAAATTGAACTATTTGAAATTACAACATTAAAAATTGAGCTTAAAATAAAAAAAAAATTAAAATTAAATTATCTGAAATTGATACATCATTTTGCATTTAAAATTGAGTTGGTTGATTTTTCGAAAGTTAAATTTGGAATTTAAAAAGTATGTATTTATTTTGAAGCGATTATAATGTACTTCGAATAATTGAAATTTTAAGACTTTGGTTATCAGTCTTAATATCACAATTTTTGGTGACTAAATTTTTTCCCATTTTTTAATGAAGTTTGCCTTCATTAGAGTATTTAATGTTCCGTACTAGAAATTTTTTCATTTTTAATGTTTCCCGTTTAAAATTACTATTGATTTTGAAAGTTTTTTTTAGAATAATTCAATTTATTTTTTGATTTTAAAAAAATTTGTCTAATCAGCTTTAATGTTGAATTATAATTTTGTTATGTAATAACAATTGGCAATTCTATAATTTTAGAAGCTTTGACTTTGAAAGATTCAATTGAGTTTTCAATTTCAAACTGAAATTGCTTTGAATTTGAAATTATTCCAAAATTCAATTCTTAAAATATTGAATTGTTAACGTTTTGACATTGTCCTACACTAGAGTTCCGCTATAGTGGCCGTTTCGAAGGTACCCTCAATCAACAAACACGCTATCTCGGACTCTCCAAACCGTTCTTCTTTTCCTTCTTGCTGTTTTACTGAAACTTTAGACTGAAATCATTCAATTTCGTGATTCTTCAATTCAAAATAAGATTTTGAACGTTTTTTTTTTCAGAATAATTCAATTCATTTTTTGATTGTAGACAAATTTTGTCTGATCAGCTTTAATGTTAAATTATAATTTTTTTATGTAATAACAATTACAAATTCTATAACTTCCGAAGCTTTGACGTTGAAAGGTTTAATTTAGTTTTCAATTTTTAATTGTCCAATTGTAATCGCTTTGAATTTAAAATTATTCCAAAATTCAATTCTTAAAATATTAAATTGTTAACCGTTCTGATATTGTCCTATTTTCGCCATTTTAATCTGAAATCATTCAATTTCGCGATTCTTCGATTCAAAATAAAATTGTTTGGTTAGGAAATACAAATCCAGAGACACGAACGCGTGATTTGCGCGTGTGTATTTACTGCAAATGTGTAATAAAACGCAGCTCTGTATTTTCATTTATTAGAAGAAAAAATGTCCTTATCCTACTTATTATATGGTTCAAAGTCAATAGATTTCTTCGAAAAAGGTTTGCTGATGCTTATCGACTCCGCAGTTGATCATATATGTGAGAAAACTTTGTGTTTGGCAATGAGAGTATATTTTTTTCTAAACCGGGAGAAATCACGAATATTTACCGAGAGAAAGCAGGGAGACGAAAATTTAAAAAATAGTGACCACCCTGGATTAAATTTTTCTGAAAATTGTTCCTAAATGCACAATTATATATTGGTGTTTTTTTGTGCGTTCTAGGTACCATCCATACCCTGGTTACCCTAGTAGTAGCAACCATAACATCCCAACGACTTCCTATTCACAACCGTCAACAACCGTAAAATCTGAAACAGCCGTTTCATCGGTCAGTACCAGTGGGGCACCTTTGAGTCCTCTTGTGGAACCACATTCAAATACCTCAACGCCTTTAGTCGATGAACCCCACATGAGCCAAAGACAACGAAATGGGACTGGCGACGATGGTGAGTTTTCCTCTTCAGTTTTTTTTTTTGCCTTTCACAAACTATCTACACGTTCTACTTCAAACGTATACAAACGAGTGTCTGCATGCGTCTGCAGGCACGCTAGTCAAGTGCCTTTTTAGTCATTTCTTAGAAAACTGCATCTCACTTTCCTTTATGTATTTATTATCCTTTGTCCTCTTCTTCTCTCAAATTCTAGAACCATCTATTACCTCTTGTTATTTAACAGATCTCCAATTTACAGAGTGTCTACCAGACTAGCAAACCGGGAAAAAACCGGAAAATCACCGGAAATTTGATTCAGTGACCCGTATTTTGTATTGGACTGTACTAAAATGAATATGCAAAGTGTTTTCATGTTTTATTACTCTCAGTTTGTTTAATCGCGAAACGAAGACTGAAAAAGACTATTTTGTCGATAATTACGATAATATAAATGATGCTGTTTGCAATTATTATATTGTGAAACTTTAAATCCTTTGAAATCTAGAAATCCGGTGTACTCTTAAACTCGTGAATTATTATTTATCGGAAATTGTAAATTGGTGATTGTGAAACCGAAGGCAAACTTGAACGACCAAACTGGTTATCCCGTTATTATTAATAATTAAATAAGAAGTATTAAAAAATGATTTTTCAACTAAATTTGAGGTCGGTGGAAGAAGTGCGCGTACTTTGTAAATAATCAAATGATTTAAAATTAAATAAATCAATAAATTATTCATAAACTCTTAAAAACAAATCTACATAAATACCTATCTCGTTCTACAATAGACGAGACGGCAAGACACAGTACTTTATAATAAACTTAATTGCTTCAAATCTCCATGCAGACGTCTTTAACATTTCTTGAAAGGTTACAAAATAATAAACAAATAAATTTTTTAATATTTAAAAAAATGAACACTAATCACAAAAAGTCGCCTGATAATAAAAGGATACTTGACTCAGAAGTGGGTTTTAACATTTTTCTTCCTCCACAATCGGGTTTTAACATACGTACGATAATAAGTTACGCCTTTTCAAAATGCACCTTTCAGTTTGTAATTGTTTGTAATTAAATTTTAAGAATAATCTTCAGTTTAAAAAAGTTATGTACGGTAAAGAAGAAAAAAATTGGGAAAATCGAGGGACAGACTTTAAACATTTTGAAACATCTTTAAAATGTACAATTTATAAAAGTTAAAAAAAATTATTTTGCCGTTTAACTGCATTCAATTTAAACTTCTTTAATCGGAAAGTATTAATAGCTTCCATTTCATACGTGTAAATAATTGAGCGTTTGAGTACAAACATTGTAAATTAAAACATATTTCAATTTTAAAAGCTTTATAATTTAAGCTTTTCGCTTTGAGTACCTTCATTTGCAGTTAAGTTTTGATTACTTTAAATGGAAAAATTTGTAGCTTCAAGGGTTCGAATTTTTTAATTTCATTGACAGTGAAATATTTTTGTGAACCGGGAAAAAACCGTGAATTTTTTCCTTTGATTTAAACGGCTATGAAAAATTATCCGTCTGATAGACACGCTGATTAATTTTTTTATGTTGCAGATTTTATTTACAATCTTTTTTTATTCCCTTCCTACTATGCCTAATTTCCATTGATGTTGCATTAGTGCAATATTTATGTTTAGCTATGGTTTTATCTTAGCTTGAGGAGATAGAACTTACATTATTTATATTTGTTTTGTTACTGTTAATATATTTATTAGATGCACTGTAGCTGTTTGTTGGTTAGCTCTCTGTCACACACTCCATCTCCCTCACAACCCTCGAGGCTATTTTTGTTAGAGATTGAGACGCACAGAACAGAGGGAGAAATCAGAAAATTTGGCTGCCTTTGGGTTGTTTCGTGGTTTTCGGTGAGTTGTCCCGCAGGGGTTGATCGAAATTTTTTCCGCCACAATCACAATAATTTACAGTTTTTCATTTTTTTTTTAATTTACATAAATACACAGCATCAAAATTTATAGGCTCAATCTGTTATACAAAAACGCCTCACAGATGTTTCGCTATTTCCATGAAAATAAGCCAGACACCATCCACATTATCGAAACAATACAAGAAATATTTATATTTTTTTTTTAAATTGGGACTATGATTGTAAATTAGCCACGGAGTATTTAATAGGGTAGATGAGAAGAAAGGTAATTCTGTTTTATTTTATTTTGGTGGTTTGATAGTGGTGCATGTTAGCATGTTGGTAAGAAGTTTCTGTAAAAATAATCTATGTTTTAGATTTTTCTCTCTATTTGTTTCTAATCATTATATTTTTGGGTAGTATGCATAAAGACATATCGTTTTTGTAAAAACATTGTAATTTTAGGTGTCTTGTTTCTATGTTTCTTTTCTTTTTTAGATGATTTTCTACATGGTTGACAAATATTTTCCCGTAGATAATGGTTTAGTTGTTTGAAGCAAAATAAATGATTAATTCCTTTGAGAAAATACTATATTCTTAATTTAATTTATAGTGTCATCGATCTGAGGTAAACTCCAAGAAAAATATTTAAAGATAATATTTGTAAAATTCCCAATATGTTTTATAGTTAATTTAGAAAAAGGTTTGATCCTCAGAAAACCTCAAAAGTTTTATTTAAAAACTGTAAAAAATATTTTAATATACAATTCAGTGGAAGTCCTAGAATATATTAAAATTGAAAAAGTTTTAAATTAATGTTGAAACTTTTTAACGATACAAATGGGAAGAAAAATTTATCGCCCTGATCTCTATATGCGTCCCGACATTTAAATATAAAAATATAGTTTCTCCTTTACTCAAATAACATAAAGACCAACAATAATTGTTCATGGTTTCTGCACATCGTACATAACATAGAAATACTCTATCGACTAATTAAAGAATAATAAAAATTGTAAATAGGAATGATAATAATCCTTTCTAAATCAGAAACGAATAATAAGAGAACAATGGCTTATTTTTATGAAAATATGAGTATCTTCCAGGAATCGTGAAAAAAGGAAACAAAACTCTGCTATTTCGTTTTCGTTTCAGGAGCTAAACAAAAGTTTTTTCCCATTTGCTTTTCGTATCCAAAAATAAAATCAGTCTTTCCAGTTTCGATTTTGTTTTCGAAAGTTACAATTAAATGGTCCAAATGTCGCAGAGTTAAAAATTCTGAAAAATAGCCAAAGTTTATCGAAAGTGAAATTATATTTTATATTATTCTGAAATGATCGCTGAGATTTAAATTAAACTTTAAGAAAGAGGCCAACTAAATTGCAAAATTAATTTTTTTCATTTTTTAAATCAAAATTTTTTCACAATTCGTATTTCTCCGAGAGTGAAGGCAGCTTAACAACTGATAAAATGAACCCCATCTTCCAAAAATAATAACCAAACAACCCAAAAAAATTCCTACTGAGTCAATGAAGTGCTGACATTTTTTGTATTATAATTTTATTATCTCACTTTGTAATTTATTTTTATTCTTGGAAACGAAAAAAAACTTTAAGAGACTTTTGCTGATCTCGAAAACGAAGCGAAATTAGAAGAAACTTTTGATTTGTAAATAGAATTTAGGGTTGATAGCAAATTTATTTTTTGGAATTTGTTCAAACGCTCAATCCGAAAGTTCTTGCTTATAACACAGTTTTCCTGTACCTCTCAGATTTTTAAAAAATTGTTTAGAAGTTGCAAAAGTGGAATTCATGTCAAAAGTATCCACCAAATTTCATGACTAATTTGTGATTTAAAGCTAAAAATCAACAGTTTTTTTGCAAATAAAAAAGTTACAGCCAACACTTTTTTATTCCATTTAGTAGAATTTATCAATTATTGTCCACGATTTTCGCATTAGTTCAATTTTAGGGAAAACACAGGACTTAGTAAACAAATGGGGATTTTTTTTAAAAAGGGAAAAAAATTTCTTTTAGAAGTACCTGTGGAATAAACAAACGTCAATAAATTCAATATAATTATTAAAATAAATAGTGAACGAATAAAATGTAGTGTAAATAAGTAACAAAATCGAACAAAACTTCCGCTGATTTAAAATTTGTAGTTTTGAAACTTGGGGCTAATGAAATAATTTTTAAATCATTCATCCTTAGAAATATTAAAGTGTTCATACATGATCTAATTATAGTTTATTAGATAACGTTTTTTGTTTCAATTTGAAGTTATTTATGTACACGTATTTTTTTGTACTGTTGGAAATCGTTTTTCGAACTGTAATCTTTAATAATATTAATGTAGGAAAAAAAGAAATAGGGGACAGACAGTGATCCCTATATTCAGGAAAATGAGTATCTATTTTAAATGTTTATTCATAATCTAAAAAAAATGTGGGGTTGAATTTGGTCTTTCAATTTCAACTCAGCATGACATTTTGATTGCATTTTTTCTACGAGATTCTTGTTTTAAATTCGGAATTTGAGTAGAGTTGAATTGGCCAAAATTTACGAGAATTAAAGTTTCATTTAGCTAAAGGCCGTAATTTTCAGTTGAGTTTTTAATACTTCAAATGAAAAATTCAGTTTTGAAGGCTTCAATTGTTTTATTTTAATCAGCGGGATTTTGTCAACGATTTGAGTGGTCACTATTTACTATTTTTTATGCAGTATGCGATAATCCATTTTTTTTACAAAGTCTTGCTCAATTTGAACTGGCACACAGTGGGGCGAAATTAAAAAACGATGTTCAAAGTAGGTCACAATTCTTCATCGATTTTCAATTTTTTTGTTCAAAAATTCAGCATTGAATTCTCAAAAAATCTGTCGAGGCCGATTTTTGAATTTTTGTTTGTCTAAATTTTTGTAGAGCTGCAAATAGCGAAAAAATGTTGATTTTTATAATTTTTCTTTTTAATTCTCTGTGAAAATTTTTCTCAGTGGCATCAAGCCTCAGGTTAGATGCACAAGGGTCGTTGGAAGAAAAAAAATTTATTGACATGTCAAGTTATTTGTTTTAACAAATATTTGCTACAAATAGCCAGTATGATGCATTATGTTTTTGTGAAGTATATTTCCGATTATCTTCGAATCTCATTTCCTGTGATGCACATTGATGTATTTTTGTCATCTGATATAATTTGTTAAATTTATCAACAATAAGTTATTATAAACAGATACATGATTTGATCAGTTAAATAAAAAGAAAAATGCAAAAAAATCAACATTTTTTCGCTATTTGCAGCTCTATAAAAATTTAAACAAACAAAAATTCTAAAATCGGCTTCGACAGATTTCTCGAGAATTTAATGCTGAATTTTTTGAAAAACCAAAATTGAAAATCGATGAAGCATTGTGACCTACAGGTTATTTTGAACATCGTTTTTTCATTTCGCCCCACTGTGTGGCATCCGTGTATAAACAAAATTTGAAGACAATTTTAAACCCGGAGAATTGATTCTATGCATTTGTTATCGTGAACATTTTTTAATTGAGCTGTTCTCTAGAAAAACTACCTATGCCGACTTAGGCCTTGGCACAAGTTTGCTGAAGAAACTGTTTAAAAAAAATTTTTTTACAAACCAAAAAGAATATGTTTTGGCTTTTAAAACGTTTGCACAATCTAAAACATGTATTTTTTGGTTTGTAAAAACACAGTTTGAAAAGTTCTTTGTCAATTCCATGCCAACACCTAAGTTGACATAAGTTTTTCTAGAGAATGGCTCAATTATAAAAAAAAACTTGTGATCTCTAAAGAATTTTTCAAGAATCCGCGACAAAGACAGGAAAAATGAAAATGATCATTAAATTTCAACCTGAGCGTTCCACCATAATGAATTTTAAAACGGACCGAAACTTTAGTGATGGTCCCTGGTATCGTCGTTTCCAGGAGATAATAGCATTCTTGATAATTCCAAATTTACAGATGGGGAAGCGGATTGGCAGGACCGAATCAGCTCAGGGTTCGATCGTCTCGTTGCTTTTGCGTCGACCGAATTGGACAAGAGGAGGAGATCTACCGAGGGCGTAAATACAAGTCCGGATAGTGGGTTGGGTTCCGATAGTGTGGTTTTAGGACCACCGCCTGTGGTACCTTCGCCAGACGAAGCTCTCGGACCTCCACGAACTCCTTCACCTCACAGTCCTCACGGCCCCAATTCTGTCAACGGAGGCAGTATGAACGGACCCACAGTCCCCCTAAAATACCAGCGACAACCAGATCCCGAAAGACATCACTTCAAGAAGAAGTTTTTTCACCGAGACTGGAATAACGCTGGAAGTACCAGCAAATTTCGCCCCAAGGGCAAAGACTGGGACTGGAATCAGTCGGGACAGTGGCCTCCCCCCGATGAACAACCGTAACCGATAAACGGACCACAGCAACAGTAAAGTGTTCCGGGAACACTAGAATTAGTCAAACTTAAGAATAGGGTTCGAAAATCGTAATAATTTGACGTGAAGGTTGAATGAAAATCCTTCGATAACTAAAAACACTTGTCACCTTATTTCTCAGTACTCCCTTTTTAAAATAATTTAAAGTTTAATTTAAAAGGCATGTGGACCACATGGTTTGAATTTTTTATATCTACTATTGTATATTAAGTTTAATATTTATTGAAAACTTACACTTGTTGATGTTGAATTTAATATTTTTTTTGAGGCAGGTACTTAACAGTTTTTTTTTAGTTATTAGAGTAACTGACTTTTGTTTGTTTCTATTTTGTATCTTCTATTTGAGTTAGTTTGGAACAATGATTTTTTTATTAATCTTTTTATAGCTACTTCTTATTATTAATTTTTAAGTAATACTCTGGATTATTTGATGAGATTTTAACTTTTTACTTTATCAAACTTTAATTTACAAGTTACACATTTTTAGATTCTTATTTAAAGCAGCTGTTATCAACTTTTTTTGTAGAAAAGACTCAAAGATATTGAGAAAGAAAGACACAATTTTCAATCTTGACTTCTTTGTGTATATATTATTTTCTACACTTTAAATATATTAATATATTAATTACCATTGACAATAAAATAACCCAAACTATAGCTAGTGAAATTGTACATACATAAAAAGTTAAATTTCCTGCGATTAAACACAAAATTTTGAAGAATCTTCATGATCTTTATATTTCGTAAAATGACATCTCTTAATCTGGGAATAAGATGACAACGGACTCAATATCCAGAATAGGTATTGCAATTTTTTACAATATTGAACGCAATTGATAAAACTACATTTTCGAACCCTATTCAAGTAGCAGTTTTCTTTCTTTCAATTAAAATTTAATTAACGCCGTGCTTAAATCTACCCTCTTGTATACTTGTATAATATTATTGATAGTGTTCTTCGATTTAAGCACGGCCTTAAAATTAAAACGGGACTGTATCTTGACGTGCACCATATAGTTCAAATTTCTTGAATTTTATATGCAAACAAACACTCACATTCATCCACAATACATAGAATCATTGAGAGCACTGATAGATGAAGACCATAACACAAAGCTGCATATTTTTGTTGTAAATGAGAGGTAGAACCCATAAGTCGTACTGATTAAACTTAGGTCTTAGGTTTAGTTTAACGGATCAGTCGATACGGATTGAATGAACAACAAAATTAAATTTGGAAGTTAAGATTGTAGGTGGAAATTAATTTCCAAATTAAATTCGTTTTGAGACTAATGTCATGTGTTCAAGTCTAACCGCTAACGAGTATTCTTAGGTGTACTTTTAGTAATTTTCTTTTTTCTTCCCCAAGAGAACACCACGGCTCACAGTGGTGCAAATCTGGAATTTATTATTCAGGCAGCTTTCAATTTCTAACCAATTTTAAAGTTTTTTTTTTAGAATCAAAGAGCATTAAATTCTTAACAAAAAGAATTATATTTTTTGCGTCTTTAGCCTTTTTTTTTAATAATGTCACAAAGAAGTGCATTTCATTTATTTTTTTTGTTCTAAACTCTTAGCCCTTTTACATATTTTCAATCAACTTGAATTACAATCTCAGCATACAAAGAAAGCAAATAATTTGTTTATTCTATGGAAATTTGTTAATAGTAAAGATTTAACTTTTGTTATAAATAATTTGAGGGCACAAATACATTTTCATCTTTTTTTTGCGGAAAAAATTTGTTTCCGCCAGAAATTTATCGGAAGTATACTACTGGCGCAAAATTATTTACACGCCTGTTTTTTGACCTGTAGCTAAAGTGCCTTGTTTTTTATAATAAAAACATGACATTTTTTTCTTGCTATATCGCGAAAGATAATAAATTTCTGCGTCTAATATGCCCAAGCTGAAGGCAAAATATTCATTTTATAAAAGGATATTGCAAAAAACGTAAAATTCCGATGTCTTCGAAAAATTGATATAACTCTGGAAATAATTACCATTTTTTAAAGTTCTTGTGGTCATTTTAAAGGTAGGTCTCCGTATTATTTTGCTGAATAGTTCAGATATTTTTAGAATTTTTCCCCTATATTCTGTCATAGGGCTAAACTTGGTGCCAAAAAGTCGGAAAATCTCTAAAATGTGAAAATACTTACTAAAATTATCATTTTCAATTTTTTAAAATAATTTGAGTATGATTACGTAACATTCTCAAAATTTGTGAATAATTTAGCAAAATACTGTAGAGACTTATCTTTCAAATGAACACGAGAACTTAAAAAAATGCTAATTATTTCCAGAGTTATTCGAATTTTTCAAAAACATCGAAATTTGACGTTTTCTTGCAATGTCTTTTTATAAAATTGATATTTTGCCTTCTACTTAGGCTTATTAGACGCAGAATTTGATTACCTTTAGCGATATTATGAGGACATTTTTTTATGTTATAAAAATTAAGGCACTTAGTAACGGCTTAAAAAAATAGGCGTTTAGATAATTTCGGTCTGTACTGCAGCTTATCCGATTTACTAAAGGGAAAAACATTGTCATCGCCTAAAATATAACTCTATTATAAATAATTTAAATGAACAAATATACCATTTTCATCCTTTTTGCTCAGAAAAAATGCATTGCCGTCTAATATGTATATAAGTAGCTTCTCAGACATAGTCATATCCAAAAAATTGTTAAACCTTAAAATTTAGATTTGTTATAAATAAGTTAAGTTAACAAATAGAAAATTTTCATTCTTTTTTCTCGGAAAAAAATTCTGTTCCATCTTATATGTATCGAGATAGCTTATTGAAATTAAAATTAATGAGGATTTTCTATTTGTTTACTTACATTATTTTTAACGATGCTAAATGGTGCGTGTTATCAATATTTTGTAATGCTGTAAGTATTATAAGCTACTTAGCTACATATTCTATATTTGTTTATTTAAATTTTTTATAATAAGGGGAAGTGTTATGTGTTAAATTAAATACGCTTTCATTTTAAAAATAAAACCGACAAATTGGTCAATAATCGAAGGCTGTACTTTTTGAATAGTAAATGCAAGATAAGCATCACTGAGCGGCTCCCAAATCAATTTGTGAATGTAACGTATAGTAACGCTGTAATATTAATCTCAGTGTCGGTTGTAAAAGACAGAATTAGTGGAGATGCGAATTGACAATTAATGTAGATCCAAGAAGTCGTATAGATTTAAGCGTTGCAAAGTTCGATAAAGCTTTTAAAAGCTCTTTTGTGTTTTATTCGACAATTTCAAAGCGTTTAAACGAAAAGTCAAGTCTCAACGTTTCTAGGTCTAAACGGTTCCAAGTTAAACGCTTTTAAATTGAAACGCTTTCAAGTCTAGAGTTCTTAAAGAGGGAATAATGGAGAATTTTCGAACTCTATTCAAACTGACCTTTTGGATCTTCCTTTTTATTTTGTAAATAGACGAACAAATTTGTGAAATTTGTTTTAGGGATGCGGCCGATTACAATTCGCATCGCCGTCGTGATTTGGGTCGATTGAGTGTTGAATGTGGCGTATGCGCGGGGGACTGAACGAAGATCGGTACAAGATACTACCAAACCTCTGTGTGTTCGTTGCGAATTAATGTTACGAGATTTTGTAAGAAACGTCTTTTGTATTTATGAAAGATTTCTACTCAAGTGTTCACTGTTGTTCATGAAAGACGTAACAACGGACAAAAGTCGTATAGGCATTTGAGCTAGTTTAGAGAAAAATGTTTAATCTTAGCACGAAAATCGACGAGAAATAGGATGTCGGATATTTTAGGAACAGTGTCGAAATTTTTGAACGTACTTGATATTTTGGTATTATCGATGTTGTCGTTGGGAGTGCGTTGATTTTTTCCAAACCTCCTTTCTTTACTTTTTTTCCGAAAGTCATTTACTTGCTTCATACCAAATTGTCGATATTATTGGCAATCGTCAAAGTAGCGAATTTTTGTTCAGCATTATTCTTTTATAAATATTGATATTTATTTCGCCAGGGAATGAACTTGTCGTGAAATCGAATTGATCGGACGTGAACGGAATATCCAAAGTTTAATTAATTTATCGCTGATTAAGTAGGACTTAATTTTTGAGCGACGAGTTTTATTGCATGAGCATATAGGGAAGAATGAGGAAAACGATTCGTTGTCCGAAGAAAATTCCCCTTTAAAAAGGTGTCAGAATTTTAGTGAGTGGCAAAATTTGTACTCGTAATGCAAAACAATAGTTGTCTTCTTGTATATGATATTTTTCTCGTTTTTGTCATCTTTTTGAAGGGAAATGTTTGTAAAACTTTTACCGATAGAATAATATTAATAATAATACTTGGAGTGGCAAGTTTTGTGAGTATAGGGAATCATTGTAATATAATTAATTAAATATTGTAATTAGCTTTCGCATTAAATGGCGAGATCGAATGAAACTTTTATTAAGAAGTCGAATACACAGTCGTCAATCATGTTAATGGTATTTTATTCTCACGATCAAAACGACCACCTACCTATTATCACTTGTCACTTTTTCACGGTCCATTCATCACTGCAATGCTTCAGTTTCGTTGCATTTAAAATCATTCTTCTATAATTCACAGGGCGTTTATATCAGCATGTTTACCATGGTCTTTTTCTATACCCATAGAGATTGAATGAACGTATTTTGTAATATAATAAATTCCCGTCTTTTGATAAAAAGTCATTGACAAGGATTGTCGTATTAAGTAGCAGTTTAACATTTCTATGAAGCCAGGGAAATTGTGGTAGTTTAAATACTAAATTGCAGAGAAAGGTTACGTTATAAACCTGGTTTTATTGTGTTATATGATGAACTTGTTTTTGAGCGTTGATTTTATAATTTAAAGAATAATCCGTAAATTATATGAATAAACAAAAATAGTACCATACATTTTTTATTATCGTGGAGTTGTCGTGCATGTATTTCCCGCCCTCTAGTTATAAATTGAATTTAACTCTAAGAGTTTGTTTTTATCGTTTTATTAAATATAAATATATAATAGAAATAATATTTAAACTGTAATATAGTCGTTTGTACGTTTTGTAAAATTTTCTTGTTTATGAAATAAAATAAATCTTTCTTGGAAGCGCATTAAAAAAAAACCTTTGAAATCCTTTGTAATAAAACTTAGATAATTTATTTTATCAGGTGCAAAATCATATTGAATATTAATTCACTATCAAAATTGAAATGCAGCTTGATTTTTAATTTTCATTACCAAAGTTTAATAATTTAAAAAAATAGAAATACAGGGTGGCCGAGGTCATGGAAACCCTAGAAATCGGGAACTATTGTTCTCCAGAGAAAAGTGAGAGATTTTGAGAAAAAAAACTGCAAAAGTCAGGGAATTTGATAATTAGAGCTGCCTGTATTTTTAAAAATTCAATGGAATTTTCAAAAGCTTTACAAGTCTTGAGGGATTTCAGAATTTTTGAAATAACAGATTTTAATCATAATAAATTTAAATTTGAGAATTTAAAATTTAAAGATTTTTCGGGTTTCAATCGTGTGCGAAAATTTTAATCATTTGAAGAGATTCCAAAGGATTTGAAAGATTTTATGGTATTTTTAAAACTCTCACATAATTGTCAAGAGCTTTACAAAGTTTCAAGGGATTTGAAATGTTTTAGGGTATTTTGAATGATTTCAAAGCTATTTCAAAAGATTCAAAAATTTTCCAACAATTTGAAATATTTTAAAGAATTAAAAAAAATTTTCATGGGATTTTAAAGTTTCGGAAGATATGGAACGATTTTATAAGATCTTTAAGGGTTTAGGACATTTTAAAAAATTCGTAAGGAATTTTCAATAGCTTCAAAGTTTTAAGGGATTTTAATTAATTTTATAGGATTTCAGGAAGTAGCACTAAATTTCATGCAATTTTGCAGCACTTTGTAATACTTTAATGGATTTAAAACAATTTATTCATAAGAATTGAGGAATTTCGCAGGATTCCAAAGATTTTCAAATATTTCAAGGTAGTTCTAAAGAGTTCAAAGGATTTGAAATATGTTTGGTTTTTTTTTGTAAAAGATTCCCAAGTATTTTCAATCGATTTCGGTACTTTAATGGGATTTCAGAGAATTTAAAAAGATTTCAAGGTATTTATGTTGAGTTCAATAATTCGAAGGAATTTGAAAGAATTTGGAATATATTACAGTGTTTGAAAAGATTCCAGATTATTTTAGGGTATTTTAAAAGATTTCAAAGTATTTGCAAGAAATTTAAAAAAAATCAAGGGATTCCCAAAAATTTAATGATTTTAGGAGCGTTAAAAAAAGGATTTCGGGAAATATCAGAGTTCATACAATTTTACGGGATTTTATAATATTTCAATGGATTTCAAAAAATTTATTTACAAGAAGTGAGGGATTTCGTAAGGTTTCCAAAGATTTGAAGAGATTTCCAAGTATTGTTTGCGATTAATTTGGAATCATAAAGTCTTATTAGTTTATCCTAAATTCTTTCAATTCTTCGGAACGCTCATGATTTTTTAAAATTTTCCTAATTCTTTTTAATACACTCAATTCTACTCGATTCAAAGGATTAAATTTTTTTTAGTTTTTGTTTAATTCATCCCGAAAAGCATTTTAATAAAATTCTTTTGAATTCCCTTGCATTTCTTTAAACTCGCCTTAAGCTGACTGAATTCAATGCATTTTTTCAAATTTATAATTTTTTCCAATCACTTGATTCTTTTTTTAACTCACCTTGGATTTTTGTATTCATCTTGAAATGTTATGAATGTCATCGAATTCTTTTAATTTTTTTTATATACCTCTAAATTTATATCAGTTTTACTAAAGTCAGTCAAAATTTATAAAAATTTGTCCAATCTCTTGTTTTGAAGTCTTATGAATCGAATTCTTTTAAATTCAAAAGAGCGCTAGTCACTTTTAGTTACATTTTGAAAAGAAAGAGTTAGGGAAAAATCAGGGAATTTTGAAAACGAATTTTTGCAGACACCCTGAAATATTTAAAACGATTTAATGATTTGTGATCTTCGTCGATGTTCGGAAATCGTACATAACGGATTACATAATTTTACATGAGATTACACAAGATTAAACCGGATTAAAATTGAAAAACGCAACTGAAAAAAGGGATATTAAAGTTTCAAAATTTTTAATATTTAATCTGCGAATTATAGTAGAAATATAATTGATTTTCTTAATTTTTTTGTCATACAAAAAATTAAGTATCAGGAAACACATTTCTTACAATTCTACTGTTTCCAGTTTTGAAAATATAAGCCAATAATCTTTAAATAAATTTATTTTTTGAAAAATGCGTTCCTTCTCAAAAATTGTTTTAACGATTCCAACCATAGAAAAATTTAATTTAAAAATTGAAAACAATGAAGTTGAAGAGATACCCCCCACCCCCCCCCCAAACAACATTCAAGCAATTTTCAAAAATTGGTAAGATGCAAAAAGATAAAATTTAATTGCAAAAAACATTGTTGAAATAAATTTTGTTAAGTCTTAAAAATTTTTCATATATAGTAATGTTTTTTATTTAAAAAATGGCATCAGTAATTTTATTTTTATTCTTAAAATCATAGAGAAACAATTTTTTTTTCAGGGAAAAATTTTATTTTTAGGGAAGTAAAAATCGTTAGTTGGATATTTTAAAATAATATCTTTGCTTGTAAAATTCGAATATCATTAAAGCTAAATGTCATTACCTGAGGAAAGTTTGTTCAAATAAGTAAACATTTTTTTATTGTTTAAAAAGTATAGTTTCTGATTTTCTTGCGGGAAAATGAAGCATTGCTGATTGGCTGTGAAACCGGAAGTGTGATGTGTCAAGTTCCCAAAATTGTTTGAATAAGCCATAAGGTATTCGATACCTTTTTTAAATAGATTTTTTCTCGACAATGCAGTTATAATAGTTTAGAATTTTATTTAGTATTTAAAAAATATATTATCTCAAATTCATGCAACTACCCCAATAATTTGATAATTACATAGTGATGAAGGATAAAAGGAAAATATTCTAACAAACGTAAAAACCATCAACTGCGCTAATCAGATGTTTACTTCTGACGCTGACCCAATCAGAATACCTTATCTTCCCGCAAAAGATTTCAAAAGTATACTTATTAAATAATAAAAGAATATTAAATTTTTTTTTTTAAAGATGTCCTCAATTTTGACTGCTCTTTTAATTTCACCAGGAAAAAAATGTATTGGAAAATCTACAACAACCCCATTTTCAGTTGAAAACACAGTACTCCTTCTTCAATAGATAGATATCTAGATACTAGTAGCTTCTAGATATCCCAGTAATCCGTGACGGTTCCAATCATCGTGAAACCGATCATAATTTGAATATATTGTTAACAAATATGTTAAAATTAACATTTAATTATGAAAACCATTTAGTTTTAGCATTTGATAGTGTCAAATGAAATTTTAATGATATAAAATTAAATAAAGAGCAAGAAAATTGTCACAATTATTGGGACAAAGATCCACATATACATTGAATTATAAACATTCCAGTGGCAAATTTTATGAACTGAATGTCTTGAAAGTGCCGCTAAATAAACTATTGCCTTTTGCGCCTGCGTACCTGCGCAGTCATTTCAATTTTTAGCCGGACAACGCATGATAAGATTTCTTTAAAGTCACGTGACACTATGTGACATTGTGACGCAGTTGATTGTCGAATTTGCAAACACGAGCAAGTTGCCATAAGCTTATGGAAGTTGTTGCTTTCTTCTACCTAAAATCTCAATAAATGACAATATTATTTGGTCTTACGTCGTAAATTACGTTTGGTATTCGCTTTCGGGAACCAATTTGGGCATCAGAAGCAGACTTCGTTCAAAACAAGGAAGAAGAAGCACAGTTCGTGAGAAGCAGTCGGCAGACCGCAAGTGCCGCAAAAATTCGGCATTAAGATTATAGAATACAGAGTGAAAAAGAAACCGATCTATAATTATACCGAGGCAAACGCAAACCGTAAAGAAAAACACGAAAGATGCCGAAAAAAACAAAACCCAACGGTTTTCTTCTCTTCATGATGGACTATAGAAAAAGAGAAGAACGCAAAGGACGCATTTTTAGAGGCGGCATTCAGGAAGTGCAAAACGATCCTCAATGCAATCAGGAATGGCAGGTAATTTTTTGTTTAATTGTTTTCATTTTACGATTCATCATCCAGTAGAAGATACTCAATAATTATTTTTCTCGTTATTTTGTACAAGATAAGTAAGTACTTTATTTTAAGTCAATATTTAAACTTCAAAGTTTCTTTCTAAATTTTGAATTATTTTTCTTGACTTCGGCAACCTGAAGTTGTATTATTTATTATTTACAAAGTGCGTTGATTGTGTACGTTTTCAAGACGCATGCGTTCCAATTTTGCAACCTTGGTGATTTTGAGCCTGGGAAAACGGGGAAAATCAATAGAATTTTGGTTCCAGTCTTGTATTTAGAAACAAGGTCATAGCAGAATCCAGGGGTGTCACGTTTATAACGCATCCTTCTATTCTCTTAATTGGAATTGACCTTTATAAAATCTTGATATTTTGATATAAACCACATGTTGATTTTGTGAAGTATTTTTAGATTATTTGAGACTACAGTATAAACAGTGCCAGATGAACAAACTGGATAACGATATTTAAAATAACAGACTAAACTTTTTTTCACGATAACATTGAAGTAGCAAATGTTTTTCCTGATAGGTGACATTATTTTGCTTTGTCGGTGTTATTAATCACTTCACTCGATCTTTCGTAATTAATTTCATTATAAGATTCTTTAAAAGTATTAGATTATCAGAGCTAGGATTGAGCTACTTTTTGAAGAAAACTGCAAATAATCTACATTCTTTTCATTTTTCACAGAAGTTCGATATGCTTCAGTTTCAATTTTAATTACAATGAAACTTTTGAAATTGAAATTCAAAACCAGAAAAAAATTTTTATTTTATTCAAGAACATTAAAAGTTGAGTCATTTATCCTCAAGGCTTTATACTGAGAAAATTTTTAATTAATAGCGTTCAAAATTGAAATATTTTGTTGAAAATCCAACTGGTTGATTTTTTTGAATATCAACTATTATCATTTTTGTTAAGAATTCATCTTTCTCTTGAAAATTCAACTTTTCAGGTTGAAGATTCAACTGCCTTCTAAAAAATTCATCTTTTTAGCTTGAAAATTGAACTTTTCAGGTTAAAGATTTTACTCGCTTCTAAAAAATTCATCTGTTTGGCTTAAAAATGCAACTATTTGGATGAAAATGCAACTGCTTTTGGTTGAATTTTAATCTTTCTCGTTTGAAAATTCCATCGTTTTTGTGAAAATGCATCTTTGTATGTTGAAAATTAAACTAATTGATTAAAATTTCAACTATTTTGTAGAAAATTTAATTAATTTGGTAAACTCATCTTTTTTAGTACGAAAGTTCTACCATTTGGTTAAACATTAATCTATTTTGTTGGAAATTCATTTCTTTCGATTGAAATTACACCAAACACCCTCTAGCTGCTTCACATGCATTTTTTTCAAGGGGGATTTATATATCACTATTTTTCTTTCATTAAACTTTTTGGTTAAAAATTCATGTTTCTTAGTTGAAAACAATCTACATATTTGTTGAAAATCCAAGTGTTCAGGCTGAGAATTTTACTGTCTTTATTTGAAAATTAGACAGTTTGGCTGAAAATTCAATTATTTTATTCGAAAGTCATATTTTTTAGTAAAAATGTCAACTATTTTGTTGAACATTCATCTTTTATGATGGAAAAGTCCAATTTTATGGTTAAAAATCATTATAATTTTTTTTAATAATTCAATTTAATTTTTGTACTGAAAATTAATTTAGCGGGTGTAAATTTTCCACTGTTTTCTAAACCGTTCGGCTTTTTGGCTTGAAAAGTCAACACTTTTGTTAAAAATTCGTCTTTGGGTTGAAAATTAGTGTCTTTTGGTTGAAAATGCAATATGAATTTAAATCTTAGGAAAATAGTGTTTCATTTTGTATTTAATATTGTGTGAGGATAAATAAATCCAGGTCATTTCTAAATGAAAGATTATATTTGATATAATTTGAGGAATGCAAATACATTGTGTTTCACCTCCCTTGAAGGCATTAGGCGCCTGGTTGTGGTCCCATATTCGTCAATGTTAGTCTATGGCGACTATGGCACAGTAAAATGAGACTAGAACCGAATGAGTCATGCTCCTCCCCCAAAAGCTAAAGCTTAATGGTGTAATAAAAAATAATGTTAAAAGTCCCCCTATTTTTGTGAGCATTTTGGACTGGAAAGTCTGAATTACTAAAACGTGCATGATTTCATATTAAAATAATACAGTTTCAAGTTTAAAACCTAAATTATTGAGTCATTTTAAGTCGAAAATGTTCAAAATTAATGTAAATATTATTAACTTCTCATTTGAAAATAATTCAATTTGACCAGCTTAACGGTTCACAGAGAAATATTTAAGTTACATTGAAAATTAGTATGATGACTTCAAATCCATGAGAAACATGAACCGCTTGTTTATATATCTCTAAAAATAGAACGTAAGTAGGTACTAGGTGCTTCAAGTTTTATCAACATTCGTTTTGTTTCTGGGAAGTAAAGAAAGAAAAATAAAAAATCAAGATTTTGAGCTTCGATAATAAAGAATTTTTATTCTTTGTTAGAGGATTCTGTTAATCATGCATCAAAATATTGTAAAAATTGTGTTCAAATTTTTTTATTTTATCAGAGAATTGTTATGACGTATTTAGGTAGTTTGTTTATTTTGAGAAATTGCAATATCGATTATATCCGATTTCACAGTTTTTAGTTTTTGTGAATTACCTCACAAAGGACAATGGCAGTAAATGGTTTTTTGTGAAAAATTCTAAATCTAATTTTTGTTCGTACTTTCGAACCTTCAAAGCAATAATCCGAAAGAAAGAAGTAAGGAAAATGGACAGTTTTTTAACAAAAAATTGTCAAAGTTTCAATTTTTACACGTATTTTAATAGAAAAATGCTTATTTTAGTGAAAAGTTTTTCTTTTTCTCCTAAACTCTTTGTAAGCGTTTGCTAGAAGTTTCACATTTTGACTATCAGTCTTTCCGAAACAAAAGGTTCATATCTAAGATCCAGACAGATTAACAGTTTTTTGGGTATACAGCATGTTATGGGGGTGTTTTTATACTTTAAACACTGGAGATATTTTATTTAATTGCTAGGGTATGAAATCACTTTCAAATAAGTAAAGGAAGCGTGCATAGCACGGATATTATATATGTGCATTTACTTAAGGGTTGTTTTATCATCCCGTGAACATTTAATCCGGAATATCGACATTTCTTAATGACTCAAATCACAAAAAGTTTTCTGATTAATCTATGAGGATAGGAATCATATTAAGGTAAATAGGGAAGGTTTAGAACGACAAGGATGTCTTGCATTTTTCTAAAGAGTTGTTTAATCATCCCTTACTTAGAGAAGTAGAGAAATTATATTTTCGCGAGGAATACATCACCAAGGATCAGGCCTACAATATCACTTTAAAAAATACATATAGGAAGTGTCCTTTAGAAGGACTTGCATTATAATTTATTTTCAGGGTAGTTTAATCATCCCTTAATTATTGAAACAAAGAATTCGATATTTGATACGGGATAACCCACCACAGATTTTTTTATTAACACATTATTGATCAACAACATCACTTTAAAACATACATAGGAAGCGTCTTTTGACAGGATTTGCATTAGTATTTATTGTCAGGGCCATTTAATCATCTCTTATTTATTGAACAAGGAAATCGATATTCTATACGGGATAAAGCACCAGAGATTTTTTAAATTGTACATTGACCAACAAAATTTCCATTCGAATTTATTTTAAGGATCATCTAATCATCCCCTAATTATTGAACCAATGAAATCGATATTTTAAACGGGATAAAACACCAAAGATTTTTTTATTAATACATTGATCAACAAAATCACTTTGAAGCATATACAGGAAGCGTCTTTTAACAGGTTTTGCATTAGAATTTCTTGTTAGGGTTGTTTAATCATCCCTCAATTATAGAAACAAGGAAGTCGATATTTTATACGGGATAAAGCACCAGATATTTTTTAAATTATACACTGATCAACAAAATAACTTTAAAAGTACATAGGAAGCGCCTTTTAGCAGGATTTATATTAGAATTTATGGTCAGGGTCATCTAATCACCCCCTAATTATTGAACCAAGGAAATCAATATTTTAAACGGAGTGAAGCAACAGAGGTTTTTTTAATGATACATTATTGATCAACAGAATCACTTTAAAACATACGCAGAAAGCGTTCCATTGCAAGATCAGCGTTTGAATTTATTGTGAGGGTAGTTTAAACATCCCTTAAATATAAAAACAAGGAGATCAATATTTTATACGGATTAAAGCACGATACATTTTTTTATTAATACATTGATTAACAATATCACTTTGAAACATACATAGGAAGTGTATATGTATTAAAGTGATTTTATTGATCAATTTATTAATAAAAAAATCTCTGGTGCTTTCTCCCGTATAAAATATCGATTTCCTTGTTCAATAAATAAGGCATGAAGTCATCCCTGACAATAAATACTAATGCAAATCCTGTTAAAAGACGCTTCCTATGTATGCTTTAAAGTGATTTTGTTGATCAATAGTATGTTCATAACAAAATCTGTGGTGTGTTATCCCGTATAAAATATCCGATTTCTTTGTTTCAATAATTAAGGGATGATTTAACTATCCTGAAAATAAATTATAATGCAAGTTCTCCTAAAGGACACTTCTTACATGTATGTTTTAAAGCAATATTGTGGGCCTGATCCTTGGTAATTTATTCCTTACGAAAAGTTAATTTATCTGCTTCTCTAAATAAGGAATGATTAAGCAACTCTTTAGAAAAATGCAAGACATCCTTGTCGTTCTACACCTTCCCTATTTACCTTAATATGATTCCTATCCTCATAGATTAATCAGAAAACTTTTTGTGATTTTAGTCATTAAGAAATGTCGATATTCTGGATTAAATTTTCAAGGGATGATAAAACAATCCTTGCAGTAAATGCACGTATATAATATCCGGGCTATGCACGCTTCCTTTACTTATTTGAAAGTGATTTCATACCATAGCAGTTAAATGAGAAATCTCCAGTAACTTAAGTTACTAAGAAACGATGATTTCAATACTTAGATGTTTAAAGTATGAAAACACCCCCATAACATGCTGTATACCCAAAAACCCGTTAATCTTTATAGATCTTAGATACATATGAACCTTTTGTTTCGGTAAGACTGATAGTCAAAATGTGAAACTTCTAGCAAAATCCAACAAACAGTTTAGGAGAAAAAAAAACTTTTCACTAAAATAAGAATTTTTCTATTAAAGTACATGTAAAAATTGAAACTTTGACATCTTTTTGTTAAAAACTGTCAATTTTTCTTACTTCTTTCTTTCGGATTATTGCTTTGCAGGATCGAAAATACAAAAAAAAATTAGATTTAGAATTTTTCACAAAAAGCCATTTATTGTACATTTGGTGCGGGGTCCTTTGTAAGGTAGTGAATCATAAATAGCTTAAATTTATACATAGTAAACTCTTGTTTCAAAACAATTTCCTTGGTTATTTATTATCGAAAATATTAATTGATAAAAATTCCATAAATATTATATCTGTTATTCTCTCGAATAAAAAATTATTTTTCTATTTTCACTCATACTTTTCATGATTGGAATTTGAGAGGGTGCCTGGAAGTTAATAACCTGGAATGTTCTTCATTTATTTTATGTTCCTACCAGGTGCGCCCGAATGAAGCCAACGCCCAGCGGTTATTGCTTAGCGTTTGGCCTGAGAATTGGTCCCCTTTATTCGTCATTCGAATGGAGCATTGAAAATTAATTAATGAAAATCCATTTCATCCTATTTTATTGTATTTTGAACTTATTTTAATAAGTGAATTGACTATTTTATCATATTATAATCTACAGATATTTGAAACTATAAATGTCTAAAACTATCAATTCTACTGAATAATGCAGCCAGAATTAACAATCTCAAACTAAACCTATAAGTCACTTAACATGTATTTGATTTCAGGATTCTAACATGATTCCAGGATAAATAATTCAGTTAACAAATTTTTAAAACTTGATTAGGCATCAGGGAAAACCTGAATCTGTTTGATTCCTTTTATAATAATTCTATCTTAAATATGTGTTACAAGATTAAGATTATAGTCTTTGAATCATCATGATCAGGGAAAATGAATAAATAGTGAGGGAAAAATTTCTGGATTTTTGAAAATGTAGTTTTGTGAGACTCTGATCTAATATTCTTGTCAGTAATATTCTTGTCAACTGAAATGTTTCTGGGTTAAAAATTCAATCATGTTTCGAATTTTTGTTAAAGTTCATCTGTTTCATGCGAAATTTCAACTTTTTTGGATAAAAAGCGACTTTTTAGTTGAAAACTGATCTTCTTGGGTTAAGTTCAACGATTTTTTATTTGAAATTAAAATCTTTTTTAATATATATGTATATATATTTAATCTTTTGAGTTAAAAATTTATTTATTTTTGTGGAAGGTTCATCTCATTGGTTCAAAATTTAATTATATTGCTAAATGTTCTTTTTTTTTTTTTTTTTTTCTTTACTGAAAGTGTAAGTTTTCCATTTTTTATTAGAAATTAATCTTTTTGGCTGAAAATTGGTCTTTTTCGGTAGAAATTTCGGTTTGCAGTTTCCTCCTTTTTGGTTAAAAATGCAACATTTTGGTCGAAAATTAACTTTTTTGTTGAAAATTCATATTTTTGTATGGAAAGTTCAACAGTTTTAAGTAAAATTCGTCTTTTGGCTTGAAAGTTCAACAATTTGGATGAACGTTCTTTCTTGACTGAAAATTTTTATTCGTTGAAAATTAATTTTTTCCTGAAAAATAAACTTTTCCATTTTTGGTTGAAAGTTGATTGTTTTTGGTTGAAAATTCATGTATTTTGTTGAAAACTCGTCTTTTTGTTAGAAAATTCGTCTGTTTGTCTTTCAGATTCATTTCTTTTAGCAGAATTTTGTTGTTGAAATATCACCCATTACATTTTTTTTGAGGATTCATCTTTTTAGTTTTAAAATTCAACTATTTTGTTGAAAAATTTATTATTTTGTTGAGAATTAAAGTCTAGTTGAAAATGCATGTATTTTGTTGAAAATTCTTTTTTTTATATAAACTGGTACATTTTTCTCGTCTAAAATTCAACTATTTTGTTGAAAAGTGAACTTTTTTGTAGAAAATGCGTCCTTTTGAATTGAAAATTCATCTTTTATGGTAGGAAAGTAATAATTTTTAGTTGAAATAAATAAATTTGAAATTCTCGTTTTTACTATAGATAGAGTATAGGTTACTGTTAGCTCAAGTCGGCTGCGCCCATCCTACCTGGGATTCTATTCTATTAAGGTTTAAACTGTTTAAAGACCTTCGGTTTATGGTCCGATTTTTTACTTTGGGCGCCCCGAGTCTTCGAGCTTTATTAATTTATTTTAGGCTTGGAGTTTTTTACTTTTACTGTTTCAAAAATATTTGTACGTAAAGTTTAAGTAAGATATGATAGGAAAGCGGAATAAATTCAAAGATTTCACATGAAATATTTAAAGAAAAAGCAAATGATATGCTTTATATATGTATGTAATAAAGCCATTTTTAAATGGAAAATAGAGCAAGTCATTCTCAGTATGAATATCACAAATACTATAAAAAAAAACTCAAAATATTTTCAGAGTATGAATGTCGACAAAAAAGCGGAATATAATCGACGTGCAAAGGATAGCAAAAAGTCAGGTGCTGGTAAAAAAACTGGAACTGGCGAGAGTATGGACGCCGTTGAAAGAGAAAGAATGAGGAAAGTAGAGTTCGAACAAAATATGAACGATGATATAGAATCTATCGTGGCTATGGCAATGGAATTCGGAAGTAAGTTAAATACAATCATTTTTTTTAATATGCATGTGACTTAAACCATTTTTGCGAGTAGCAATTGAGAATCTCATTTTAATGCATTTCTTTTTAACAGATCTTCCCGTAATTAAGTTCAACTTCATTCACTGTAATTGGTTCCACACAAGACCTTTGGATAAAAATGAATTTGACTACATTCCTGCTGAATTTGCGGTTTCTGAATTCTCATTGAAAGACGGAGTCACAAACATCTATCATCAGATATTAAAAACTGAAATACGATGTGGTTACACCAGAGAAGCCATGGAAACTAGCCAGGAAACCCATCAGCTACCATGGAACTTGCAATGTGGAGAAGATCGCTTCGAAGTTATGGCCGAAAATCTGAAAGAATTCCTTAAACCGGGCATGGACGGGAATAAATATCCGGCCTTGTATACATCAAGGCAAATCAGCCCTGCCGTGAAAGCACTTGTAAAACGATTGACCTATAGTTTGAGTAACTATCAGAATAATATTTTTGATCAATTTTAGAAAGTTGGTATTTCGATTGTAATGCAGGATGTCTACCCTACCTGGAAAACTAGAAATTACCAGGGAAGTTTTTAATGCCTGGAAATGTCGGGGAATTTTTTTCCAGAGCCTGCTTAATTTTGTTAAAATTGAATAACAATGATTCTTATCATGTAAAAGTAGCTTTATATTACTGTATTTAACTATTTGATTGAAAATTCGTTTTTTTTTCTTTGTTGAGATTAATTTTTTTCAACTTTTAATTTAACTCCTATTTTTGGTTGAAAATTGATCGTTTTTAATTGAAAATTCATGTACTTTCTTGAAAATTCGTTCCTTTGTCGGTTGAAATATCGACTACTACATTTTTCGTTCGGAGTTTATCTTTTTGTAATGAAAATTTAATTACTTGGTATCTTGATGGTAAGTCAAACTCATTTGTTAAAAAGAATTTGTTGTTGGGGATTCATCATTTTAACTGAAGATTAGTTTTTTTTTTGTGTTGAAAATTAATTTTTTTAACTCAAAATTTAACTATTCCAGTTGAATATTCTGTAATTTTAGTTAAAAATTGATCTTTTTTGATGAACATTATGTTTTTTAATTAAAAGCTTAACTGTTCGATTTTTGGTTAAAAAATTATCCTTTTTATTTGATAATTCGTATTTTTTGGTAGAAATTAATCTTCTTGGTAGAAAATTAAGCTTTTTGGTAAAAAATTCAATTATTCCAGTTGAAAATTCATATTTTTGGTTTAAAATTAAACTTTTGCTGTTTTTGTTTTGCTGTTTTTTTGGTTGAAAATCATATTTTTTTAAAACTGAAAATGCCACTATTCCAATTAAATATTCCATCATTTTAGTTGAAAATTCATATCTGGTTGGATAATAATTTCTTTAACTGAAAATTTTACCATTCCATTTTTAGATGAAGTATGATCTTATTTAGTTCGAATTTCAAGTATTTGACTGAAAATGCATGTATTTTATTTTAAAAATCGTCTTTTCTTATACAAAGTTAATCTTGTTGTTTGAAAGGTCACCTATTGGGTTAAAAATTCATCTAGTTAAAATTTCAACATTTTTACTTAAAAAGTTGGGAATTTGAAGCGGTTTAAATTGCATTTAATATAGCATCCACGTTAATTTTACCTACACTACCGGTCAGAATTTTGAGTTCACCTTTTTTTATCATTGAATTCTTTTAATTTTAGTTGTGTCAGAGCTAAACTTTTTTCTCTTTAAAGGGTTGAATACTCTCAACATTCTGTATAAAATGAGTCGAAGATAAAGCCACAATTTATCTATTTTTAAGTAGATATTGCAAAAATAGTGTAAATTTTAATGTTTTCTTAAATTTTAGATAATACCCTTTATATTCAACGTTTTGTAATTTTCTTAGGCTCGTTTTAAAGCTATTTTTCACAGCGTCGCAACAGCTTATGAGTATAAATCCAAAAAAAATGCCATCACAGTGCAAAATCTTACATTTTGTAACAAAAAAGTTGGAAAAATTTCAATATTCCTTATGGTAAGAATAATATTTTTGTAAACACATGAAACATAACCATGAAGTTTCTATAAAAGTCCCTCAAAATATATATTTACGTATTTATTTTTATTCTGATTAACCTACAGATGTTTTCAAATTGTTCCAACTTTTTTGTTCAAACTTTTAAGTTCTTGCACTGTGATAGGATTTTTTAAAAATTTATTTAAATGTTAATAATTTCGGATATTAGTTACAGTTAAAAAGAAATTAATTTACACTGTTTTCGCAATATCTACTTACAAATAGACAAATTGGTTTCATCGAGGACTCACTTAATATAGAATGTTGAGAGCTCAACCTTTTAAAGAGAAAAAAAATTGAGCCCTGACATAATTAAAACTAAGAGAACTTAATCATCAGAAAAGAGATGAAGTCAAAATTCTGACCGGTAGTGTAAAATTATGCACAGAATTTTGAGTATAAGAAGATAAAATAAAAGTGTGGTTGAGTTATTATTCAAATTTATGGACATTATTTATAATAAACTCTGGAAACTGTATACATATTCCCAATCGTTTGTTTTCGAAAATGCGGAATATTTGAATTTCTCAGCACAATTAAAACTATGCCTGACAAACACCTGAAATTGTCAGGAAATTTTTTTCCAGTATTTGTGTAGACCAGGTCACACTGTAGACATCCTGTATTATGATGACGTATCTTAAAATTACAAACCTATTGTATTTTTCAGATGCTCCTGAGGAAACTTTCGTAGTCTACGAATTGGAGGTCCTTTTTAAACATTTGCGAAACGCAGCCATGCAACAAGCTGGCGTGGTTGATAGTTTTCATACAGTCATGGCGGAGTACGAACTCATAAAAGATGCTTTCTCTTTCACTCCGGGACTTGACTGCGACGTAAGTTCTCATTTCTTCCTTCACACGATTTAGTTCATAAATCGAAAACTCGTTTCTATGGAAATTTAAATATGAAATTCAATTTTCTGTTGTAGTTCCACAAGAACTTGGATGGGACTAGCCAGTTTTGCAGCATGTCTATTGTAAAGCGATGGGCATTTACCATCTGCGATTACTGCTGCGAAAATTTGGGCGTTGAGATGTTGCATGGAGTTCATCTCCCTTTGAAAATTCATTCTGACCAGAGTAATATGGGTGATACTATGAGCGTTCTCTCGGAGAAAATTAACATTATGCAAATTCAGGACACGATTGGCATCAAATCTATGACTGGGGTAGGTTTGAAATTAATTTTATATAATTTAATGAACTTTCAGGGTGTATTAGGAAAACAATTTTTGAATTTTTTCTATGAAATTTCTGACCGTGTTAATGTCCTGAGTTTTAAACTTGAATCTTTTGATTGTTAAGCGTTTCAAATTTAAGCTTGAACCAGTTTTAATTTACTCTTATAAAGTAAAAGCTTTAAACAATATTCAGTTAAAACATTTTTAATTAAATGACGTTAAAATACAAAACTTAAAATTTTAAACTCTTATAAATGGCACAGTTTAAAGATTTCTAGTTGAAAAATATAAATCTACGTTATCATTTTTGATTCTATAAATTGAAGAATGAATCAATACGTTTTTAAATCTTGAAAGTTATATAATTTTGAAGCAATTCTAAGTTAGAAGTTTTAAACATTGATCGTTTAAAAATTAAAAAGCTCTTATATTAGAAGCTAGATCATTTTAATTTCAAATCTTTTCAAATCAGTGATTGTTTAATTGTTATTTATACATGAAAGGTAAAAAATGTCACTTTCAAATTCAAATTTTTTTAAAAGTAACAATGAAAATCCTAACCTTCAAAGTTTAAATTTAGCACTATGAAATTTTAACGATTCAAGGCTTTTTATTTGAAACAATTTAGTTTCAAGTTGTTTAGTTTTGAATATTTGATTTATAATGGCTTAGTTTTAAACAAACAATCAAGTATTGCTAAATATTGAAAAAATGTCCTTTTTTTAATTATGGAATTTCAGTTTGCGATGTGTTAAAAAGTAATATTTCAGTCTGAAACAATGTTTGAATACAGGTTTTGAAATTCTTTAAAAATTGAAAATAGTTTATAAAGTCTTAATCGAACGTTTGTATTTGTTTAACTACTAAGGCTTATGAATTGAAAAATTCAATTCTTAAAGTTAATTTCTTAAAGTTAAAGTCTGTAAATTCCTTAATTTTGAACAGATTCAGAAGACCTAAAATGGAAAATTTTGGAACTTGAAGATTTTAGAATTACGCATTGTAAACTAATGATTTTATAATTGAAAAAATTAACAATTGAACCCAGCACTTGAAAACAATAAAAATAGAATTTATTTAAAATTGCATTTATGACATTTTATATGAAATTCACGATATTTCAAATGTTAAAAAAATTTTAATTTAAATAAAGTTCTTCTAAAAATTTGTAAAACCATAGAATATTTTATTTTGCAGGTAAGCAAAGAGTACCGGACAAGAGTTTCGGAACGAACGGATGCAGAAGAACAGAAACGTAGGAACGACAAGAGGACTGTGACAGTCATTAAGTATGGGGATTCAGCGAATTCTCCTCCAGCTGAACCTGAACCTGAACCTGCTCCTGTTATTGTTCCTCCACCTAAGGTATTTTGACCATTTAATTGTTTTGCATAAATTTCACATGTCTACATTTTAATATTCAATGATTGATTATTATTTTCAGGAGTATCAAATACCACTGCGTCGCCCACACTCGATAAGTAAGTTAAATCTCTTATTCATTGCAAAATTGAACGTTGTTGCATTCGAGAACATTTCTGAGCTTTTTCTTGTTTGCTTTCATTTTTCTAGGCCACGCTCATATCGCAGGGAAGCAAAAAGAAGATGAACATACTTACAACGAGTCGGAATTCCCAAGTTTAGGAGTTTCTGTTGGAAGGGGACACGGCACGCGAAGAAAAAATAACGAACCTCGACCCGGTGCTGGACGTGGTAATTATCTTTTTTCTTTTTGCACTTATCAGGTTGTCTACTAATCGGGAAAATGAAGAAATAGCCGAGAATACAAAGTCGAGCCGGGCATCATATTTAAAGTTTTGGAAATTTTGCGTTTTTAATGGTTTGAAGATAAAGAAACCATTTTCTTAAGATTTCTGGGAAAATTTTTTATGATTTTTTCAAATTAATGTTAAGAGATTATTTCAAAAGATTCCCGAAATGTTAAATGAAGAATCCAACAGCTTTCAAGGCAATTCTAATTCTGCATAATTTTTAGAAACATTTAATAAAAGTACCATAATTTTAAAAGATACTTAAAAGGTTTAGAAATGTATACGATTTTTTTAATTTACGAAAAAATATAATCATTATCAGCAAATTTCAAATAAAATGTAAGTTTTTGCAGAGTTTGAAATAAATATCGAAACTTTTTAAGAATTTTTAAATTAAGGTTTAGAATATTCTTCTTGATGGAAATTTCCAATTTTCGATGAAAATGCTACTGTTTAGTTGAATATTAATTTTTTTGGTTGAGGATTTAACTGTTTTGTTTAAAATTAATTTTATTGTTTGAAAATTCATTTTTTAAACTGATAATTAAACTATTTTTTTTATAATGGATCTTTTTAGTTGAAAATTAATGTATTTTGTTAAAAATAAAAATTCGTATTTTTGGTAGAAAATTGATTTTCGTGGTTGAAAATTCATCTTCTTAAAAGAAAATTCAATGAATTGGTTGAAAATGATTTTTTTTAAATTCATATTTTCGGGTCAAAAATTTAACTGTTCAGTTAAAAATTCAACTATTTAGTTGAAAATTTGATTTTTTTATGAATTCAATTCTTTTCAATTTAAAATAAAAATGTTTTTTATTTGAAATATCGATCTTCTCTGTTAAACATTAAATTTTATGAAGATTCAAATTTTTAGTTGTAAGTTCATCTCTTTGGTTAAAAATGTAGCTATTTCGTTGAAAATTCGTCTTTTTAGTAAATCATTTTTGGTAAAAAATGCAACTGGTTGAAAAATCATCTTTTTTTGTTGAAGATTCAACTATTTTGTTGCCAATTTTTTTTCAAAAATAATTACAAATTTACAAATGTTTCAAGAAATGAAAAAACAAAATGTGGATTTTTGAATATATCGAAACAAAATTTAGTAGCGTCTTAAGAATTTAGAAAGGTTTCAAGAGCATAAAAAATGTTCTAAGATTCCTGGGAAAATTTCATCTGGTTTATTTTGAAAAATGATTTCTACGTGAAAACTGAAAATATTTTGAAACAAATTTTTTTTTATTTTGCAAGATTACAAATTTGTGGGAAAAATCGATTAAGTTTTTTCTTTGGTATTAGTAATTAATTATTGAAAAGTTATTACAAAAATCCATTATAAAATTGATTTATTTTAATACTGGCTGAATTTCATAATATTTATGTTATGAACATTTGTAATTTAAATTAAACTCTTATGATATGAAATATTAAAAATAGTTTTTTTGTAATTTTTAATAAATAATCATTAATTGGCTGCGCTTCTAGTCTTCTCGAAAAATTTAACATTGTATCTTAAGAGTTATTTATCAATTAGGATATCAAAAGTGAAAACCCAAAGATTTGTTTATAAAAAATTGAAACTATCATTTTAATCAAATCTGCGTCTGAAGCAATTGTAATCTAATTGTATTAATTTTTACTCGGCACCTTAAGTTACAAAAATATTGATTTGTTCAAATATTATAAGATATCACAATACATGAAATTTCGCATAGAAAAACCTCATGTTAAATTTGTTTTATTCGTGCTTGTAGTAAGAGAGATTTGATACTTACAACCGGGAAATAACTGAGAATTTGGTGGGTGAAAATTAACAAACACCCTGAAAGATAACGTTTGTTGAATTTTTGATATTTATAAAGAAGTTATGCCACTTGTTACTTTATTTGTGTTCGAAATCGCATCGTTTTCTTAATTAATAGTTAGCAATTGTTTTAATACCTATTATTTAGTAATAATTCAATATTAAAACGGTGGTATCTTCTATTTTCAGGACGTGGCATTGCTCTGTCTTAAAAACTACGAGCGATCTCGATTTTCAATGTTGTTAACTTTCTTCACTAAGAAGAAAAAACGATCATCCCAGGTTTTTTAGATGTGTAGGTTAAGGATCAATGTTGATCGAAGAAGATGATGAACTTCAATCAAAGTTTTATACCGTTAAGTTACCGTATACTTTTATTTAATAGATTTTCTTCGAAAATTTATAATTAACCAATCATCTCTATAATTGACAAGCTAAGAGTATCAGACAAACAAAGTATTACTGAGAGACTTGTGAAGAAAATCGTAAACATTTCCGTGGTACATTTTATTTTATATTACTTCTTACAGTTTTAATTAGTCAATAATTATTTCATTTTTTTTTTTTGCTTTTTTCTTTTTAACGAAAACTCGGACGAATGAGAAGAAAAATAGTCTCAAATAAAAGTCAATATTCTTTCATATTATTTGTGCGCTGTATGTGATGAGAACACAAACGTGATTACTTCGTACGTAAGACCTAAGATTATTATTTCCAAAGCTCCAAATATAACTGCGCAGTAAACGCAGAACATTGATGTACCTGTCGTAGGAGAGATAATGATAAATAAATGTTAATTTTTCAGTATTGCCTGTTTAATATTTGCGTTTTCATTTTTTTTAAATTCTTTTTGGAATTATTTTAGTTTTTTTTTTATTAATATTCATTAATATACTATTAATTTAATCAATTAATATAGTATTTTTAATAGTAAGATATGCTGAATAGGGTTGGATTTAAATAAATCAAGTTTCAATCTCCTGCACAAAGAAAATGTGATTCTTCCGATTCTTCGTAATGAGTCACAATGTCCTGAACTTGGTTAACCTAGGCTTAATAGAATCGTTCAAGTGACACGAGCTATGTGTCAGCAATTAGAAACAAGTAATTTCTTACGATTTTTAAAAATAATTTAATTATTTAGTAATGTAAAATCGCAAATCGAGTTTTAAATCTAAAACATTTGTGCATGATATTTTATCGTTTCAATTCATTAAATTTATAATTGACTTTTCTGAAACAGTGAGTAAATGTTTAAGAACAATTTCAGGACACTAGAAATTTATTTTAAATTTGCTTACCAAGAACGTTTCCCAAATTTGGAAATTAAATTTATATATATGGCTTGTAAGACGATTTTAAAGAGTTAAAAATGAAAAGCGTTTGCATTTGAAAATGTTTGAAAAAAAAAGTTTAAAGTTGATCAACTTTAAAAATAAATTAATGATTGTCAAACCTGAACTCTAGTTCGAGTGTTAAACATTAAACAATAACGACTGATTTTATAAAACGATTCTGAATCTGTTCAAAATTGAAAAAAATATACAGATTTTAACGTTGAAAATTGAACTTTTTCAATTCGAAAGCCCTAGTAGTTAAAAAAATTGAAACGTACGATTGAAACTTCATAAACAATTTTTAAATAATTTCTAATAATAGATTCATAATTAAACGCTTTTATTTAATTTCAAATCATATTAAAATATTGATTAAGTCTTGAATATTAAATTTTTAACCCATTAATTTTGAAATTTTTTAATTAAAAAAATAACAATTTCTTAATATTTGGAAATATTTTACTGTTCATGAAAAATCAGCCATGAAATATCGAATATTCAAAAATAAACAATTTAAAACTGCATTTGTTGAAATAGGAAACCTTGAATCGTTATAATTTCAGAGTGCTAAATTTCAACTTTGAAAGTTTCAATTTCAAATTATATTTAAAAAAATTTTATTAAAAAAGTACAATTTCTTAATATTTAACAATATTTAAATGTTCATTAAAAATCAGTTATTATAGATTAAATATTCAAATTAAACAATTTGAATCTAAATTCTCTGAAATTAAAAGCCTTGAATCGTTAAATTTTCATAGTGCTAAATTTCAACTTTGAACGGTTACAGTTTCAATTGTAATGTTCAGTTCAAAATTGTTTGAATTTCACAATTTCAATATTAAAAGAAAGGGAAGAAATTTTAGTATTCAATTTCGTTCCTAATTGGAAAAGGAATTTTTTCCTTTTGATATTTGTATTGAGTTGAAGACCGGAAAATTTGGTATTTTTAACATTCGTATTGAGTTTGAAACCAGGAAATTCTGGGTTTTAAATATTTTATGAATTGGAAGAAGGATAATCTTTAATTTTTAACATTTTTATTAAGTTTAGGGGAACAATTTTTGGTTTTCAAATTTTTTCTGATTCGGAAGAGGCTTTTTTTGTTTTTATAATTTTTATTGAGCTCGAAAGATTCAAATTGTAATTTTGAAGTTTTTCTAAAATGGAAGAGAACCATCTTTTCTTTTTAAGATTTGTATGTGGTGGACGGGGGCAAACTCGGGAATTTTGACATTCAGATGAACGGTGGAACATTTTTTTCAACTTTTTTTTTTGTGCAACATTTTTGCAAACCGGAAGGGGACCCTTTTTAAAATTAACCAATTCTGAACCCTTTCAAGTAAATATTTTTGAATTTTCTTTATTTTTCAGTGATTTAATCAATAATATATATTATAAATAGTTTTTACTAAAAAATCTTTCAACAAATTTGGAATTGAAACTGATGACGGGGCGTTCTAAACAAGTATTATCTCCAGCCCACATCCTTTTTCATGATTCCTCTTCAGTATGCGTGAAATAACATTTGTGTGACTGGTGAAGGTTTTTCAGCAGCATGTGGAGATTCTGACTCAACGAAAGTTCAGTCTTCGATTGACACTCGAGAGTCGTGAAGCTCAGTAGCGCGTTTTTTTCAACAAATTTACTTTCACAATCCAATGAAGAAGTACGAATGCTAGTGAAACTAAAAAGTGAATTTTCTCAGTTAATTAAATGGAATTTCATTCGTGGTAAGTTCAAAAGTTTTATTTTGAATTATTTTAATGTATAAGTTGACAAATTACGTTCTAATTTTATATTATTTATAATAATTATCTGTATATAAATATAATTTTCAAATAAATAAAACAGATAAATAAATTTGAATAGTTACTAGTCAAGTTGAAAAATGAGTCATTCCAAGTACTAGTCATATGACTTTTCAGAATTATGTTTTTTCTTCGAATATGTAAATTGTATTTTAATAGACGTTTTTATTTTTAAAATTAATTTTAATTCAGACAAAAGTCTTGGAATGAATTTTTGTACTGAAAAATCAGATTCTGTTGGTCAATATTTTTAAATGAAAATTGACTAACTTGAATGAAATTATAGATAACAGATATCTTCTTGATCTTATCAAAAACACTAATCCGTCATACATCATTTTAACGATTGTGACATATACAGTTATGCAGATAATTACGTTTGCAATAAAAACAATGTATTCTCAGTTGTTGATTCAGTTTCAATTTACATCAAAATTAATAAAAAAATGTAATTCCTAATAAGAAGTGGAATTCAATTCTACAACATTGACTGTAAACAATAAATATTTCATTTGAAAAATAATGAAAAAATAAAAATTTATATTAACAAGTTTGTTAATTAATGATAAATAAATTATAAATTTAATAAAGCCTGGGAAGTACTCGCATCGTCGATGACGTTATTTGAGATCGGTAAAAAAGTTGTAAACACTTAGTGATGCACATGCTTCATAGAGTCAATCGTTAAAATCTGAAGGTCTACATTCTACAACTATACAGTGGCTCCTTTTATTCTAATATGATTCTGCATTTTTGACTTCATTATTACTTCTTGTTGAATTATCAACCTTCATTTATATTGATTTTTTTTTATTAATCTCAATTGTATTTAAACACATTTTTTAATTGTTTAATATAGTATTCTTATACATTAAACATTACTTTGAAAATTAATAATATAACTAGGAAACGAAATTCCAATAATTCGAATTTGAAATTGCACAATTTTAATCCCTTCCAATCAAAAATGTTTTAATTTGATTTTTTCAGTTTTTACTACTTTTAATTCAAGATGATTTAATCATAAATGCTTTAAATGCAAAATTTCACAACTATTGAAGACTTCAGTTTAATATTGTATAATTTTAAGCCGTATCATTTAAATATTCAACTTTTAGTTTAAAATCGTTTGACTGTTAAGGATTTTATTTTAAAGTTGTACAATTTGAATATTTCAATCTGACATTATCCAACTTTGAATGCTTTTAATTTAAAATTGATAAACTTCAAACTACTTTAATTTTAAATTATTATATTGTGAAAGTTATCATATATCGACTTAGAAACAAAAGAATTGCGCATAATCCTGCTGAATTTTAAATGATAATAATTTGAAGATCTACTAATTTATCAAGTTTCTATTTCAAATTATTAAATTTTAAACATATTCATTTCAACGTTATTTGATCAAATAAAAAATTATTACACCATATTTTAAATCCTTTAAATTTAAATACAATTTTTTTTACCTTTCAATATAAAATTGATCTATTTTAAGTATATTGAAATATAAAATATATAATTTTTGTGTTGAAAAAATTTATTTTAAAAAATAAACTCTACAATTTTATGTTCGCTACAGGTCAGTGAATTCCAGAAAGTCAGGGAATTTAAAACTGGTCAAGGAATGTCAGAGAAAAACTGACAGTCAGAAAATTTTCAGTAAACTAAAGTTGAAGTAAATTTGATTATTTTGTTGAAAATCCAAAAATTGTCTTATAAAGTTATACTTTTTGTTTGAAAATTCAACTACTTAGTTTAAAGTGGGACTAATTTGTTAAAAATTCATTTTTTTTGTTGTTGATTCATCATTTTAGTTGAAACACCTTGTTTTTTTGTTCAAAATTTAACTATTTTGTTAAACATTTTTTTGGATTGAACATTATTTTTTTTTACAAAAATTTAACTATCAGATTGAAAATTCAAATATTTAGTTGAAAATGTACGTTTTTCGTTAAAAAATCAACTTTTTTGGTGATGGAAAATTTATCTTTTTAGATGAAAATTAATTTCTTTGGTTGAAAATTCATTTTTTTAGTTGAAAAATTAACTGTTCCATTTTGCGTAAAAAAAAGTATCTTGGGGGTCATTCACAAAATACGTGATACGTTCAGGGGAAGGTGGGGGGCTATCAAAGTATCATTCTCTATGTTAAGAACAATGGAACGTATTTTGTGAATGACCCCTTAACAATCCATTTTATTTTGTTGAAAATTAATTTTTCAACTGATAATTTAACTATTTTGTTGAAAATTCTTTTTTGCTAGAAAAGTGATCTCAGTAGTTGAAACTTCATCTTTTTAATTAAAAATTCTCTTCTTTGATTAAAAATTGAACTGTTATGTTGGAAATTCGTTTTTCTTTTTCAAAATTTATCTTTTTCAGCTGAAAATGCATTTCCTGAACTGAAAATGTAACTTCCATTTTTTGTTGAAAATTTATCTTTTTTTTTTAATTTAATCCTTTTGGGTGGAAATTCATCACTTTGATTGATAGTTTAACCATCAATCTTGTTTTGGTTGAAAATTATTTATCTTTTACAGTTGAAAATTCATCTTTTAAATTGCAAATTTAACTATACTATTTTGTGTGTAAAATTTTTATTTTTTGATAGAAATTTAATCTTCTTGGTTGAAAATTGATCTGGTTGGTTGAAAATTTTACTGTTTCGTTGAAAATTTATTTTATTTTGTTGAAAATTTATTTTTTTATTGGAAATTTTACTATTTTATTTTCGTTGAAGATTCATCATTTTAGTGGCAAATTTGTTTCGTTTGTTGAAAATTAATTTTTTAAACTGAAAATGTAACTATTCTTATATTTTCGGGTTGAAAACTCAACTGTTTTGCAGGAAATTAGTCTTTTTGGCTTGAAAATTTCGCTCATCTGTGGAAAATTTCTCGTTGGCTTTGAAAATTCGTTTGTTATGGTTGAGAATTAAATTAATTTGTTGAAATTTTGTATTTTTTATTTAATTTAACTGTTTTTGATTGAAAATCACAACATTTTTAGGTGGAAATGTCAACTATTACACGTTGAAAATTCGTTTTTTTCTTTGTTGGAAAATAATTGTTTTAACTGAAAATATAATTCTTACATTTTTGGTTCAGAATTTATCTTTTTGAGATGAAAACTCAACAGTTCGGTTGAATATTAATTTATTTTACGTATATCTTACGTAATTTGTAAATGGCTCCTTATAGAATTCTGTATGACTGTTGTCACTAAAGGTGATTAAAATAAATTTGGAAACAAATTTTTTTTCCATTAACATTATTGATCTTCTAGTCTAAGGTTTTTTTATACCAAAGCGAAAAATTAGAACGGTCAGGGAAAATAAAAAATTAATCAGGGGCAAGTCACGAAATTTCGAAATTGGGATTTTGAACTAATATAAATTTTAAATTGTTCAATTTTGAGGTCTTGAATCTTAAAATTAGAGTTTTCCATAAATAAAAGTTTTGGATTATAAACTGAAATGTCCACCCTAAACCAATTCAATTAATACAATAACATAACATCCATTTGAAATTTAACTTGAATAAATTTATCAACTAATTCAGGGTGGCGCCTTTGTAGCGGGAAATTCTTATTTAACTAAGCTACAATTTTTTAAGTTGAATGACCCGAAAAAATTACTGAAAACCGAGAAATTACTGGAATTTTTTGTCTAATATTTAAGTGATGGCCTAGTAATTTATTGAAATTTTTATTTCACGATATTTGCTAGAAAATTAATTGTTGGAAAACTGGAACTTACATTTTCCTCGTAATTTACGTATTTATAATTATCCTGTCCACAAAATTCCGTGACTAAAGTGAGTTAAAAGTATTCCTGAATTGCAGACAGTGAAGTTGGGTGGGTGGTGCACAAATTAGAGAATACGTGTAGGACTTCTGACTCGCATGCACGTTTTAATTAACTAATTACATGTTCGAGCGTTAAACTCGAGCCTCTGTAATGATACAAGAATTCGGTGGGTACCGGAGGTCAACCCTAGGGAGGAAATTATCATTTTCATGCTCTTAATGAGCAATGACCATTACCACTCAAACTCTAATCTAACCATCTAACACTGTGATAGTTCTGAAATTCTCTCAAACCATACACATTTTTTCGCAATTTCTTTAAAATGAATCAGGATGTCATTGATTAATTGGATTTTTTTTTGTATTATATATTACATAATTAAAAATACGGGAGTCTAGCGAAATTTCGTTTTCAAAATCCCGGATCGGAATGAAAATTTTTTATGGTTCAACCTGGAATTGTCAGAGAATTTTTATATACTTGGAAAACCCTGGAAATATCAGAAAAATTTGTTTAAAGTCAAGAATTTTTTCGAGAGCGTTCCTAATTTTTTTAATTGCATTAAAAAAAAAGTTGAATAACAATGATTCCTAATTTGTAAAAGTATATATCACTGTATTTAATTATTTTGTTAAAAATACACGCTTTTTTTGTGAAAATTAATTTTTACAACTAAAACTTTAACTACTCTATTTTTGGTGGAAAATTGGGCGTTTTTAGTTGAAAATTCAAGCATCTGGTTGAAATTGTATATATTTTGTTAAAAATTTGTTCTTTTTGGTACGAAATATTTCTTATTGATTGAAAATTCATCTTTTTCCTTGAAAATTCAACAATTTGTTTGCAATTCATTCTGTCTTTTTACTGAAAAATCTTTCTTTGTTGAAAAGTCATCTCGTTTTTTTTTTGTTGTTGAAAATTAATTTTGGTTTAAACAGAGAATATAACTATTCAACTATTCTAGTTGAGTACATTTGAGGTAAACCCCCATCTCTTTGGTTAAGCATCAATTGTTAGTTAAAGATTCATCATTTTTGTAGAAAATTCATAGTTTTGGTTTTAAATTTAAGTATTTCAGTTGAATGTTCCTTATTTTAGTTGAAAATTTATCACTTTGATGATGTAACTATTTTTTTCAAAATTATTTTTTTTAACTGAAAATGTAACTATTCCTATTTTATATTCCATTATTTTAGTTGAAAATTCATCTCTGTGGTATTTCTCTCTGCTTTGGTTGAACTTTAATTTTTTTATAATGAGTAGATCTTAAAAAATTTAATTTTTTTAACCGAAAGTTTAACCACTCAATTTTAGGTTGACAATTTATCTTTTTTAGTTGAAAAATTATGTATTTTTTATTTATTATCAATTTATTTATGTATTATCATCTTTTTGGTTGAAATTAATCTTTTTGGTTTAGAATTCAACTATTCCAGTTGAAGATTTATTATTTTAGTTGAACATTCAGCAGTTTGGTTTAAAATTAATTTTTCTATCTGAAGATCCAACGATTCCATTTTTGATTGGAAATTGATCTTTTTTAGGTCAAAAATCGAAAATATGATTAAAGCATTTGTCTTTTTTAGTTGAAAATTCATGTATTTTGTTGAAAAATCGTCTTCTTTGGCAGAAGAATGATCTTGTTTGAAAATTAATATTCTTCTATCAGAATTGGTATGATTTTTCCAAGAGAACCGAGTTAGGATAAATTTTAAAGAAAATACCTTGAAATGAAAAGTCAGTTGTTCTTTTTCTTAATTAAAAAAATTTGAAATTAAATGAAATAAAAATGGAATATTTTAGACTGAAACAATATTTGAGTAGAATTTGTAATTGAATCCGTTTAATTTTCAACGTTATAATCGGTCAATTCTTTAATTTTGAACAGATTTAGAATCGTCTTGTAAATCAATTATATCATCATATGACAAGAAATTTGTGCTATTTCAAGTGATTGAATAGATTTATTTTTTTTTATATTTGGAAACTTCACCGTCATTTGTGGTCAAAAATACTTTAATCTACTATCATTGTACGCAGAAGCACTATATCTTTCATCCTAATTTGAAGAAAAAAATTGTATTTATTTATTAACAAAATTAAATGATTTTATGCAGCTGTCAAAATTTAGGTTGTCCCAAACTTCTTGCTGGTAGTGAATATTGAAAAAATAGTTTTAAAAAAAGTTAATTATACTAATAAATTGTTATTGCTATTTTATTTAATATTTTTCCATTTTATTATTGTTTTTAAACTTGTGAAAAAAGGTTTAATATGAAATATTCGCCATTCTAATTAATTATCACTCTAAACGAAACATACAAAAAGTACAACAAAATTTAAACAAACTAATTGAAAAAATTTCCACCTTACATGCGTTGATTCAAACGTTTTGAATTTTTTACCCTAAAACTGATCATTTTAAAATAAATTTTTCATTCATTTTACAAGATGATTCTGAATTTGTACAAAACTAAAAAATTTACAGATTTGAACGTCAAGCATTTAACTGTTTTATTCGAAAGCCTCAGTAGTTAAACAAACGTGAAGGTCTGGTTGATACTTTCTCAACTATTTAGAATTTTAAAATAATTTCAAACAATAGATTCATAATTAAATTCTTATATTGAGTGTCATATCCTATGCTTAAGTATTGTTTTAGTCCAAAATATTCAATTTTTAACCCATACATTACAAATTCTTATTTAAATAAAAAAAAAATGTTTTAAAAATATTTAGCAAAATTTCACTGTAACTGTTCAAAATAGAAAGTCTTGAATCGTTCAAATTTGAGGGTACTAAGTTTAAACTTTGAACGTTAGAATTTTAATTACTTCATTTTTTTGAATTTTTAATTTGTAAGTGAAATTTTTTAAGTTTTATGTCTGAATATAAATTGAACCATTAATACTTTCAAACGCCTTAAAATTAAAATAATTAAACTTCTAATTTAAAAAGTGTTAAGTTTGAAACGAAATTTAAATTGTTCAATTTGTAATGTTTCTATAACTTAAAATTGTTTCAAAATGATATAATTTTTAACATTTAGAAATTTATAGATTGATTCTTCAATTTAGAATATTGAAAATAATAACGTGGATTTTCATTTTATAACTAGAAATCTTTCAAATGTTTAATTCATAAATGTCACAAATTAAAAACTTTGAAATTTAACGGAATTTAATTAAAGTTATTTCCACTTGAATTAAAATTTTTTTTACTAGAAAAAAATTTCTTTTTCTCAAATGCTGAGTTTATAAATAACAAACTTCTCGGCAAAAAATAGCGGAAGTTTGACTTTTATGTTGGCATTAGTAGATAAATTTATTGCCTGTGCCATGTTCTGGTTTGTAAATATAAAATATTTGCCAGCTTCTGATTGGCTAGCAATCAATCGACGACGTTCAACTTGTAACACGCTTTTACCATTAAATCGTATAATTTTAAAATAATAATAATTTTACGCAGAAAATTAAAATTTATAATTTAAATGTGTAACTATAGAATTCACGGATCTTTTCACGAATTCCCGGAATTTTTCCGTATTTTTCAAAGTGCAAAGAATTTCTGCATTTCCTTAAGGACACCCTAAATTTATAATTATATAATTTACCTAAAAATTTAAAGAATAAAATTAAGTGATGTGATAAACAATTTTAGACTCTACATAAACAATATATAAGTTTATGAAAATTATTTTTCGTTTAACTTGAATTTTTTCATGAATAATAGGAATAAATAAATAAGATTCATAATTTTGAGTTTTTTTTAACTACTATTATTAAAGTTTAGGTGCACACAGTATGTAGGTACTGATGATATGACGAACCGCAGAATTTAGTGATAAGGCACAACGCAAGACTGCAACGATATTTTTAATCTACGCCACATTGTTCTTGAGGATAAGAACTGGTACGAGAAGATAAAAGAGAAAAAAAAGCCAAAAGTATCCTCATGTGCCTCGGAAGAGATAAAACTGGAGGTAATTCAAATTCTTTATTAGTTCTAAGATAATAAACTCATTTGAAATCATCTCTCTATTTGCCAAATCTTTAAAAGTTCATATGACCTCGAAAATACGTGGAAAAAACTATTTCGAAGAATTTAATATTCTTTTGGCGGAATAAACAAATGAAGGATAAGAATTAATTTTGAATCCTTTTGAAAAAAAAAAAAGATTGTTCGATATAAATTTTTTTTATAAATTTAGATTGTCTCTTATAAAAGTTAAGTTCTACATAAACAAAACAACAAGATTTTATGAATCATTACTATGTTTCCGGTTTGTAAATTCAAGCCTTTAAGGATAAAACAATTTTTATTTGGAAATGAAACAATTTAAAGTGTTACAACTGGCATATTTTAAAATTGAAAACGATTTTTTACGACGATTTTTTACCTGGGGGAGGGGGTTAGCGCTGAATGCCACGTCACACAGGGAGAATATAAATATGAATAACAATTTTTTGAAATACTTGAAAAAATGAAAATTAGTGATTTTATTTTACAAGTAAAGCATCTAAATACCGATTTCACAGTCTTTCCTCTATTCTCTTCTTTACCTACTTTAATTTAATTAATTAATAGAACCTAATAAAAAAATCCAACTTTTTTTCTTGGAAAGTTAATTCTTTTTAATTTGAAGAGTCAACTATCATATTTATGTTTCAGAATTTATCTATTTTGAGTAAAAATTTTACCATTTGGTTGAAGGATGAGCTATTTCGTTTGAAAACTCGTACTTTTTTTTTTTTTTAATTTAAAATTAATGTTCTCAACTAAAAATGCAACTAATCCATTTTTGGCTGAGCATTGATCGCTATTAATTGAAAATTCAACTACCAGATTTTTAATTGAGAAATCATCCTTTTTCATTGAAAATTCAACTACTTGGTTGAAAGTTTAATTACTGTGTTACATTCATTTTCTTGGTTTAAGATTTGACTATTTTGTTGAAAATGAGATTTTTTTTGTTAAAAATGTATTATTTTGTAGTAAATTCATCTTTTTTGATAGAAAGTTGATATTTCATGATTGTAAATTCAACTACTTAGCTGAAAGTTTAATTACTTTGTTAAAAATGAATTTTATTAGTGGAAGATCCATCTCTTTATTTGAAAATTTAACTATTTTGTTGGAAATTCGTTGTTTTTTCTGGCTGAAAATCGATTTCTTCAACTGCAAATCAAACTATTCCATTTTTGGTAGAAAGATGATCGATTTTACTTTAAAATTCAACTATTGGTTAAATTTTTTTTGCTAATAAATCTTTTCTGGTTGAAAGTTCAACTATTTTGTAGAAAATTCGACTTTTTGGTTCGAAAATTCATCTTCTTTGGTAGAAATCCTGTTGGTTGAAAATCAATTACCTCAACTACAAATTTAATTATTCCATTTTTGGTTAAAAATTGATCGGTTTTAGTTTAAAATTCAAGTATTTGGTTGAAAATTATTATTATTATTATTTTTAATTATTTCTGATTGAAAATTCAACTGTTTTGTAGAAAATATTCGTCTTTTTGGTTTGAACATTCATCTCATTTGGTAGAAATGTTATCTTTTCTAGTTAAAAATATAACTGCGTGATTAAAAAATAATCTGTTTTGGTTGAAAATTAAGCTATTTCGTTGAAAATTCGTTTTTGTTGTTGTTCAAATATCAACTATTATATTTTTAGTTAATAATTAATCTTTCGTGATTGAAAATTAAACTACTGGGTTGAAAGTTGATCTTCTTTGTTAAAAATTCATTTCTGTTGTTGAAGATTCATAATTTTAGTTGGGAATGCAACCATTTTGTTGAAAATTGAATTATTTGGTTAAAAATTCAATTATTTTATTGAATATTTAATTGTTTTTTTTAAATTCAACTGCTTTGTTGAAAATTCGTATTTTTGGGTTAATATTCAACTGGCTTCTAAAAAATTCGTTTTTTTTTTGGCTTAAAAACTCAACAATTTGGTTAAAAACTCGTCACTTTTCCTTAAAATTTGAACTATTTAGATGTAAATTTAACTGGTTGGTTGATTTTTGCTTGTAGAAAATGTAACTAGTTTGTTGAAAATTCATCCTTAGGTGAAAAATTCAACTATGTGTTTGAAAAGTCAACTAGTTTGTTGCAAATTCGCCTTTTTGGTTTGAAAATTTATCTCTTTCGGTGGTAAATTAAGCTTTTTTTGGTTAAAAATTCAATATTTTTTCACTACTATTCAATATGGTAGCTATACATTATTTTTATTTTAAAAACTGTATTCCCCTGACCGAATCCATTTCAACTCAGGCAGGTTCTACACTTGAAGTCGCAGAATCTCTCGGGGACAAAATATGTTGTTTTTTAGAGGAAATTAGGCGATATGTATTTTTGCGATTTGTGAAAACAAATTTTTTTGCAGAGTTATGCGTACTTGAATTTTTTGCTTTGTTTTAAAAAAAAAAACCCCAATTTTTTCTTTAAACTCATATAACTTTTGACCTAATTGTTTTTCTGAAAATGTTAAAAGTCGATTTTCTCAAAAACCCCACACTTATATTTTTTGTTCAATTTGTAATATTGTAAGGAAAATACCTTGTGAGTATAATGCGGGCTAAATAACATTATTTGTGGGCAGGAGCATTTTTTTCATAAAATCGAATTTTCGCATTTTTCTTGAAAACAACAACAGATACAAAAAAATGTGGAGAATATAGTTTGCACATTTTAAAAAGTTCTCTTACGCATTTATGATATCTTGTACCATTTCCGAGAAAAATGAAAAAATTCAATTTTCATAAACAAAAAATGTTCTTCATTCTTGGCTGATGGAAATACCCACCATTTTTGTTCAACATTAAAAAATATATATATACGTTCATATGAGGAAAACTCCATGTTTGTTTTACGTGGTTTAAAAAGTAAATAAATAATACCTGGACCCAAGTTTTCAGATTTTTATTATCTATTTATTCAGATTCTTCATTAGAGTCCTAAGGTTCCTGCTGTTAAACTGATTTTACTCTCTGCACAAGATTTAAAAAGTTTTATTTGTTTTTTAAACTGAGATTCAAATAAAGTTTTTATACATTGTTGAAAAATACCTGGATAAATGTGAAATATATATAAATATATTGAATATAAAACCTTTTCAGTCAAAAAATTTCTTGTCTTGACATGCATTTTGTAACTTAAATTGTTTCAGCAAAAAATTTCAAAATTCGAATTTATGAAAAATAATTTTCTGATGATGAAAATTTTTCAGCCCACGTAAAACTAACCTGGAGTTTTCCTCATATAAACGTATATATATATTTTTTAATATTGAACAAAAATGGTGGGTATTTCCATAAGCCAGGAATGAAGACAATTTTTTGTTTATGAAAATTGAATTTTTTCATTTTTCTCGGAAATGGTACAAGATATCATAAATGCGTAAGAGAACTTTTTAAAATGTGCAAACTATATTCTCCACACTTTTTTGTATCTGTTGTTGTTTTCAAGAAAAATGCGAAAATTCGATTTTATGAAAAAAAATTCTCCTGTCCACAAATGTTATTTAGCCCGCATTAAACTCACAAGGTATTTTCCTTAAAATATTACAAATTCAACAAAAAATTGGCAAAAAATATAAGTGTGGGTTTTTTGAGAAAATCGACTTTTAACATTTTCAGACAAACTGCCGTCATTTTGTTAATTTCGAAGATTTTTTAAATTTTCTCGCGAGTTTCGAAAGAAAGCGGTCAACTGTACCAGAATCTGAAAATAAATCGTAAATATCTCAATTAGGTCAAAAGTTATACGAGTTTTAAAAAAAATTGTTTTTTTTTGAAAAACAAAGCCAAAAATTCAAATACGCATCTCTGTAAAAAAATTTGTTTTCACAAATCGCAAAAATACATATCGCCTGATTTCCTCTAAAAAACAGCATATTTTAAATATTTTAATTGGTTACGTTCCAAAGTGGATAATTAAAAATTAAGAGATTTGACCGTTTAAATTTACAAATCAAGCCAACAAATTTAAATTTTAATTCTAAAAAATGATCATCTATTGGTACGATACTGGAAACTGATAGCTTTCAAAATTAAACAATTTTAAATTTGTGTACAATTTGAAATTGAAATTCCCGGTCTAAATAAATTACTGGTCATTTTCCACTATAATTTTAAAAATAGTGCATATTGTCTGGTAAAGTCAAAATACTTAATTTGTTAATTGAAACAGACTGAAAGTAAAAGTAGAATTGACGAAAGAGGAAAGTCAAGTCTCGATATTTTGGTCGACAGCAAACGTATCGACGGATGTGCTCAATACTTGAAGGGACATAGACATAAACGAAGCTTAGAGTAGAACTTATTATGGTATAATGAAAATGCAGAACTACTCTGAGGTTCATTGATATTCCAAACAGTGACAACGATGGCACTCAGGATATTCTGTGGTGGCCGTCGTATAGTCGCCGGATGCGCTCGACTCGCCTCCTTTTCAGTAACCCAAAATTCTATTATTGTTCCGAATCCCATAATCGGCCTTGTATGCAGATTAATCGAAAAATCAATCAGGTTTTTGAAATTTTTCACTCTAAGCGATCGAAAAAAATTATTATTTCATTTATTTGTTTCAACTTCATTCAAATGCTATATTTAATTTAACACAGGTGGCCGAAAAACTTCAGTTTCAAAATTCCCTGATTTTTCCCTGACTATTAATGTTGAAAGAACAGCATTCTAATATTGTAACATTTTTAACATAGGATCTTTTATAAACAGAATAAATAAAATAAAATTTCAGATTAAAATTTAAAAATTTGACATTTATTTATTTCAGCCAAAAAATATGACTTTTCTACTATAAAATATGAATTTTCAATCGAAAAAGACGAATTTTCAACAAAACAGTTGAATTTTCGACCAAAAAAAGATTACTTTTTAATAAAATGGTTCATTTTTTTTTTAAATAGTTGAATTTGTAGCGGTATTGTTGAATTTTCATTCTACAAAGATGAATTTTGGTGATTATAAAACAAAAAGATTAAACTTCAAGCAAAAACAATTGCACTTTTAACCGAATAATTTCATTTCTTATATAGAAGAAAAATCAATACAAAAGAACGAATTTTCTGTCTAATAGACGAACGCTCAGCAAAACAAATGAATTTTCGACAAAAAAAAATAAGTTTAACAAAACAAGAAAATTAGATTTTCAAAAAACTGTTTAATTTTCATTCGAATACTTGAATTTTCTGCCTGATAAGATAAATTGTCAACCAAATAGTCGTATTTTTAGACAGAAAAAGATTAAACATCAATCAAAAATATTTTCAATCAAATAGTTGAATTTTCAAAAAAAGATGAATGCTCAACGAAAACTGTAATATATAGTTGATATTTTTTAAAAATCAACCAGAAAGTTGAATTTTCAAACAAAAAAAAATTAATTTTTCAAAAAAATAGTTGAATTTTCAACAAAATGCTTTAATTTTTAACCCAATCGTAGAATTTTCCACCTACAAAGATGAATTCTTAACCAAAAATGTAATATTTAAAATTTAACCAACAAAGATTAAATTTCTAAGCCAAAGAGAAAAATTTTCAACCAAGAAGATTAATTTTGTACCCAAACTAAGAATTTTCAACAACATACATGAATTTTCAAACAAATAGTTTAATTTTCAACCAAAAAATATCAATTTTCAACCAAAAATGGATTAGTTAAATTTTTAGTGAAAATCATTCATCAATAAATTCAACAGAATAGTTAAATTTTCAAACAAGGAGATAAATTTTCAACTAAAATGATGAATATTTTATCGAAATCTTAGTTTTTAACAATGTAGTTCAAAAAGATAAAATATTCACCAAAAGAAGTGAATTTTAAAACCAGAAAGATGAATTTTCAACCAAGAAGTTTAACTTTCTACCAAAAAAAAAACGAGTTTTCGAAAAATATATGAATTTTCAAACAAATATTTGAATTTTCAACTAAAAAATATTTTTTTTTCTGTAAAATAGTTGTTTTTTCAACCCAAAAAGTATGAATTTTTTTATGAAAAGTTCATTTTTAATAACCATATAGTTACATTTTTACCCAAACAAGAGGAAATTTTGAACCAGAAAAATTAATTTTGTACCAAAAAAGATGAACTTTTAACTAAAAATATCTTGTTTCAACCAAAAACTTAAAAAATACATTCTCTATTAAAAAATTAATTTATAAAAACCTTATGTTTAAGAAAATAGTTAAATTTTCAACTAAAGAGATGAACCTTTTACCAAAAAAATTAAATTTTATATAAAGTAGTGCAACTTTCACCCAAGTAGTTAAATTTTCAATTTAAAAATATTCATTTGCAACAAAATAGTTAAACTTTTAACCAAAGAGACCAATTTTAAGCTACAATTAATTTTCGAAAAAAAATGAATTTTCAACCAAAGAAATTAATTTTCAACTAAAATGATAAATGAAAAATGATGAAATGAATTTTTAAGGAATAATGTAATAGATGAATTTTTAACAGAATATTTGAATCCTCAGCCAAAGAAGTTTAATTTTCAACCAAACAGTTGCATTTTTATTAAGAAAGGATGAAATTTTTATTTAAGCAGATGAATTTTTAAACCAAAAAGGACGACTTCAACAAAATTATTGCATTTTCAACAAAATAATACATTTTGTTACTAAAAATATTATTTTCAGGATGAAATAACTACAAAAAAATAAAAAGGCAAACAAATTACTAGCAATAATAAACATAGAATCTTTCATAGACGGAATAAAATAATTTCAAATAAAAATGAAAAAATTGCATATTTATTATCTTTGACAGTTATTAAATTATAGTTTATTTATAATTAAATAGAAATTCCCTGAATTTTACCAGATTTTTTCTCCCTTTACCCTGATTTCCAGGTTTTCCTACTTCTGAAAACAAAAATTCGGGTTTACGCCAATTCCGCTTCCAAATATTTAAAACAAAAATAAATAAATAAAAAACATCATCCAGGCATCACAGGTTGTCACTTATTTCATATATTTTTGAATTTTTTCACATTTTTAACCTATTTTGGGAATTTATTATTTTTTTACCTCTTTCCACTTGAAAAAAGTAAAATTTTATTTACAATTTTAATTTATAAAACCTTTTGTGAGATCGTATCCATTTTAATTGTCACCGACGAAATACGTTGTTTTTTTTAAGGAGACGGGACGAATTTGACCAATTTAATGAAAAATTATTTTGACAATGTTATGAATATTTAAATTTTATAAAGCAGGTGACTTTAAAAACTTCAAAATTGATAAAATGGTGGACGTTTTTCTGAGAATGTTGAAAGACAATTTATTCAAAAACCCTAGCAGTTTTCTATTCTTAATTTGTACTTTGGGGTTCCAAAAACAAGTCTTTTGACACTTTCTTCTAACGCGTTATAAATAATGTTGTATCTTTTGTGTCGTTTTTGCCAAACACATGGACTTTCGTGTCTTCGATAAAAAAGATTAATGTAGCAAAGACAAATTAGAATAAATAACATAAAGTTAAATACCTGCATTAGTTGAAAAAAATACCACATTTTAAAGGAAATTTTCGACAACTTTTTTATATTAATCTATGTAATTAGCTTTAGGAACTTACGCCGGATTAAGAAATAAAACTAAAAGCCGGAAAGAAGGTAGTTTTGGAAATTTAATTTTGATGTTCGGATTTCAATGCATAAAATTATTCACAAGAAAGTAGATTTCATTTCTATCTTAAATAAAATTTTTTGAATTCGTTCCAATCTGCAGGGATTGCTTATGAATTTTAAGAGTTCTTTTAAGTGAATCCAAATAATGTTTACCTCAATTTCTCGAAAGAAATATTTTTTATTTGACCAATTTTTAGATTGTTTCTTTTCCTATTTGGAAAATATAATAATCTGAATAGATTGGTTCAGAATCAACCTCAAATGTTTTCCTATGTTATGAGTTTGTCTCTAATGAGCCGCAAAGGATGTATTTTTGGAAATCTAATTTTGAATCGTGAATTTTTTCATGCTCTGATTTCGGTGGATAAAATTATTCATAATGAAATAGATTTTATCTCAATCTTAAATAAAAAGTTCCAATTTTTCTTATCGGCGGGTAAAATACATGTGTCATTTCCTTTGAAATGATGCAGTAGGAATTTTTCGGATTTGATAACCTACTAACCACATAGTGTGACGTGTTCAACAAATAAAAATATGTTACGACTTCCTTGTTTCTTTAATTTTAAACACAAATTTTTTGTCACCTATTTGACACCTATTTTTGGTACTCTGGAGATCTGCAATTTTAATATTGGAATCAGCAAGCAGGCGAAAAAATGCACATTTTGTTTTAGGAAATCTAATAAAAACTGTTAAAGCTTTCCAAAATTAAAATTTCACGATCAAGAATATTTTCTTCTATGGATACGTATTAAGTTTTCGATCTTAAAAATCTATAATTTTCTAACTAAATTAAATTAAATTTAATTAGATTTCTACAACAAAGATAAAAATGCCCTTTTTCTAAACAAAGGGGTAGAAATAATAATGAGGAAGCTCACGATTCAGGAAGATAGTACAAACGAAAATGACTCGTAATAAATTAAGTGCGTACGTGAAAGCACGTTCAAGCTTGAGGAGAAAATCGCGTGTGGGTGTTTTACGTTTGTAGTTAATTCCATATCATGTCCTACGCACGATTATATCTTTATCTGTATTAATTGATAATGCTTTCCTCCTATCTATTCCATTCCTACAATTGTAAACCTCTTTAAAACAAACTTTCTTTTCATTTTTATATTAAATAATAGAATCTAATATATTTCTCTTAGAATATAATAATATAATCTAATCTAATATAATTTTTCCAATTTCAAACAAAATATTTCTGTTTATATTGTATGAGCAGGGCTGTCAATCAATCAGTAAAAACACTTTTTAAAAAATAAAATTGTCACTATAGTCACTTTTTGAAAAGTAAGGGCCACTTCAGTCACTTCAATACATCTCACTTTAGATTTTATCTAAAAAAAAAAGAAAATTTAATTAATCCATGTATGAAATCTATAGTAATCTATGGTATGGATATGCTATTCAATATCAGACTTCACACTCTTTCCCCTATTCCTCTCCTTCCCCCTTTGTTAAAGCATTAATCTTGTTCTCTCTATTTTCAAGAGCTTCCCCTTTTTTACTTAGATGCGAACTGAATTAATAGAAACCAATAAGAAAATCTAACTGTTTTTTGTTGAAAGCTAATTATTTTTGGTTGAAAAAACCTACTACTATATGATTGGTTTAGAAATAATATTTTTTATTTGGTTGGAAATTGAATTAAAATTAAAAATTCAACTATTTTGTTAAAAAGTCATGTTTTTTGGTCGGAAATTCAACTGTTTTGTTGAACATTTGTCTTTTCAGATAGAAAATTATTCTTTTTTTTTAGGAAAATCATATTTCTTGGTTGAAAATTAACATTTTCGTTGAAAACTGAACTATCGTCAAAAAAATTCAACTGTTCGGTTGAAAATGTAATTACTTTTGGTTGCAGTTCAATCTTTTTTGTTCGAAATTTCGTCCATTTTAAAAGTCTCTTTTGCTTGAAAGTGTAACTATAACTTGGTTCTGAATACAACTGTTCGCTGGAAAATTAATTTTTTTTTTCGTTGAAAATTCAACTTTTTGGTTTCAAATGCAACTATTCCAGTTGAATATTTATCATTTTAGTTGAAAATTCATCGGCTTAGTTGCAAATTAATTTCCTTAAATGAAAATTTTACTATTCCATTTTTAGTTTAAAATTCGTGTCATTTGATGAAAAATCGTATTTTTTGGTAGAAAATTAATCTTGTTTTTTTTTTTTTTAATTCGACTTTTTATATTGAAAACTCACCTTTTTTGTTAGAAATTCCTCTGTTTTCGTATAAAATGCGAATATTTGATTGAAAATTCAGCTGTCATGAATAAAATAGACCTTTTTTTGTTTTAAAATTAAAAACTCAACTCTTCATAAAACTTGATCTTTTTTCGTAAAAATCAATCTTTATTGGTTAAAAATACAAATCCTTAGTTGAAAATTAAGCTTCCTTGATCGAAAATAAACTTTTTTGTTGATTTTTGTTTGGTTAGAGATTAATCAGTTTAGACGCAAATTCATGTTATTTATTGAACATTCGTCTTTTTGAGTAAAAATTTATCTTATTGGTTGAGAACTCATCTTTTAGATTGAAAAATCAACTATTTGTTTCAAAAATTCATGTATTTTTTGGAAAAATTCGTCTTTTTGATGGAAAATTTATCTACTTGGTTGAAAATTAATGTTTTTCTTTGAAAATTCAACTATTTGATTAGAAATTCATCTATTTTATTGAAAACTCATATCTTTTGGTAGTAATTTCATATTTTTTTGTTAAAAATGCAACTGCTTCGTTGAAAATTAATAATCTGTTCTGGTTGAAACATTAATTATTACATTTTTCGTCGAGAATTCATATTTTCGGTTGAAAACTCGAATACTTTGTTAAAAACTAATTTTTTGGTTGAAGATTAGTGATTTTAATTAAAAATTCATCTCCTTGTTTGAAAATTTAACTATTTTATTGAAATTTCATGTATTTTAGTGGAAAATTACTCTTCTTTGTTGAAAATTCATATTTTTGGTTAAAAATTCATCTAGCTTGTTGAAATAGCAATATTTTTACTTGAAATGTTCGGAAGAGAGCAGATTTAAAATGACATTTTTGAAAAGGAAAGTTTAAATTTGAAAAAATTTTAAACATATAACGCACCTGACAAATTGAAAAGTTCAAATGAAACTAAAGTACAAAAAGGCACACATTCGAAAATCCAGAAAATGGGAGCACTTTCTAGTTGAAATAGATCTAAATTGACTTATTTTTAGTTTGAAAATATTTCAAAATAAATATTCAAGTAAATAAGGTCTCCAAATTTCCAGACAAAAAATAAATTCAGTGCCATTTCCCGGTTCATATACCACTTTGTACAAAATACTATTTAAAATAGTATATAGTATGTTGAAAATAAATTTTGATTATTTAAAAATAAAAATAAATTAATGAAAATATCTGAGGCTATTTTTTCCCAGTTTCCAGATGCACATTGCACAAGATCTCAGTCTAATCGAGATATTCATGATGAAGGCACACCTTCACAAATTTATTCATTTACGCACTATTTGATAGTATGTAAATTTATGTAAATTTGTAGATACAGAGCCTTAACTTGCCAAACGCCAAGATTATAAAACAAGTTCTATACAATAGAACAATCGTTTAGTTTTAGTCTTTGGATCTGCACTTTTTGACTCTCTTTAAATTTTTATTATAAATTTTTGTATTGCAGAAAGCAAAGAAATGTCTCGGAACAGGCCCATCAAAGTCACTGCAGTGGGCGACGGAATGGTCGGCAAAACCTGCATGCTCATTACCTACACAAGGAAAATATTTCCCACAGAATACGTCCCCACCGTGTAAGTCTTTATCTTCATTCCCAATTACCTCAATTACCGAAAACAGGTTTCGAAAAATAAAAGCTTTTTTTTGAAGCCACAAAGTTATTTTTAAAACAAATCTTTATCGACACAAAATTTAAAACTGGTGATTCTTCAGGACAATAATAGAGACTAACTGATTTTTTACGTGTTTATAATAAGATTATCGGTTTTTATAGGTTCGACAATTACCCAGAGAAGATAATGCTCGATGGACAAGAATATAATGTGACATTATGGGACACAGCAGGTCAGGAAGATTACGAAAGGCTCAGGCCCTTATCCTATCCACATGTGAGTCATCAATTTTTAATGTCAAATAACATTTTTGTAATTGAACTTGATGAGTTAATTTTAATCTGGAAATTAAGTGAGGTAATTGGATTTGATTTAGGATATTGAAACCATCTAAATTTGAAAATGTTCCAAATATGAAGAATTCTAGTTCGAAATCTTAAAATTATAAAGCATCCCAATTTGGAAGAATTATAATTTTAAATCGCCCGAATTGGGCAATATTTAAATTCTAAATGAATTTATTCAAATGTGAGGTCGCTAGAAATTTAAAGCACCGATTTTGAGTAATTTTCAATTCCTGTATCCAACAAATTTTTTAAAAATGATCAGGCTTGCTACAATACCTGGAATACCTACAAAAGCCATAGAAACGTGAATCAGTTATGAAACCCCTGGAAATTTTATGGAAATTCAAAAAAGTCACTGGAATTTTTTTAGTTGCACCTATTTCAAAGTCAGGGTGGCCGCAAAACTTTATTTTCAAAATTTCCTGATTTCTCCCTTATAAATTTTTCATTTTCCCTGATTTTTAATATTCAAATACCCAAATTCTAATCTTGTGAAATTTTTGGAATGAAGACATTTTTAGTTTATTATTCTGAGAGCTGTCGCAGTCGAATTTACTTGAAAAAAATGAAAAAGTGGTAATTTAAGTAACCAAAAGCTCAAAAGTGCTTATGTTTTTTTCGATTTAAAAGAATTCAAAAGAATTCGATACAATTTATAAGAATTCCAGGTGAATTTTAACGAATTCAGGATAAAATCATAAAACTTCAAAACAATGCAAGTTAAATTTCAAAAATTATAATGAAAAGGAGAAGAAATCGATCATATTCATAAAAATTGAAGGTGAATTTTACAAAAATTCAAATGAATTCAAAACAATTAAAAAAATTAAAACAATTCATTGAAATTAGTACGTTTGAAATAAGTTTAGAAAAATTAAAAGAAATTCAAAAAAAATTGATCAAACGTCTAAAAATTCATGGTGAGTTTAAAAGGCGTCAGGATAAATTAAACAAAGACTAAGAAAGACTAATTCTTTATCCATTGAATTGAGTATAACTGAATAAATTTATAAGAAATCGAGTGAATTGAAAAAACGCAAGAGAATTCAAAAGAATTTTAATGAATTCAGGGTAAATTCCACGTGAATTCAAATAAATTGCAAAAAATATTTGAAAATCTCTTCGAAAATTTGAAAGCCAATGAAATCCCTCACCTACTGAGAATGGATTCTTTCAAATACATTACAATATTATAAAATCTCATGAAATTCTTTGAAATTTTGTTATCTCTTGAAAATGCCTTGAAATCTTTTAACATACCCTAAACTATTTTAAAGTCTTTGGAATCCCTTTGAATTATTCGAATCAATTAAAAAATCATTGGAATCTTTTAAAATTCCCTAAAATATTTCAAATCCTTTGATATCTATGAAAATCTCTTGAAACTTTTTAATCTCTTAGAAATACCTTGCAATAATTTAAAATACCATAAAATATTTCAAACACATACTTTGAAATCCCTTTAAAAGAAAACTCTGGAAAATTCCTTGGAAGTTTTAAAATTTCCTAAGTCCTTAAAATCCTTTTAAATCACTTTAAATTATTGAAATCTATTTAACATATCCTAAGATATTTTAAATCTTTTAAAATCCCTTGATTTTTTTAAAACTCTTTAAATTCCTGGGGATTTTTAATGACACCCTAAAATCTGTAAATTTCAGTTAAATCCTTTCAAATTATTGTAATTATTGAACAATTCTTTAGAATTTTCAAAACCCCTTTAAATTATTGAAATCAATAAAAAATTTCTAGGAATCTTTTGAAATACCCCAAAATATTTAAAATCCTTTGAAATGCCTTTGAGGAAAGCTCTTGAAGATTCCTTGGAATTTTTTGAACTCCCTAAAATCCTTTGGAATCACTTCAAGTTACTTAAATCTATTTAAAATACCTTAAGATACACGATTGAAACCCGAAAACCCTCCTTTAAATTTATTATATATCAAATCCTTTAAAATATTTTGAAATCCCTTGAATTTGCCTTGGAATTTTTTTTAATACCCTAAAATCTCTAAATTTAATTGACATCCCTTCAAATTATTCTAATTGGTGGAAAATTCTTTGGAATCTTTTAAAATATCCTAAAATATTTTAAATCCTTTGAAATGTTTTGAAATCCTTTGCAAATTTCTTGAATGCTTTTAGAATACCCTAAAATATTCCAAAAGATTTCAAGAAAATTCAGAAGTGGGTGTATATAGAGAATTCAATAGTGGTTAATCATGGGTTAATTAATTGAAAGAAAAGTAACTAAAGTGATATTTTCATTCAAAAACGTGACGATCGTGACTTTTGTCTTAAAAAAGTGACTAAACGTATTTGCGTGACACCCCTGATTATTCTTGACAGTTATTTAAAGTGCTTACAGAAATTCCATGACTTTGGCCATTTTGTTTTTCAAAATCCCTGAATTTCGCCTGACTTCCCCTGACTAAAAAAATTCCCTGATTTCCAGGTTTACAGCGAATTTTAAATTTGCGAATTGATATGAATTATTTTTTTACTAATAAAAATAATATGATCACAATTCCAGACTTTTAAATAATATTTTATATTGATATCAATGAGAATTTACTAGGATACAAGATTTTTTAAAAAGACCTTTACATTTCATTAATTAATAATTGTTCAAGATCAGGAAATTGTTGATCAATAAGTCTGGGATCAGCAGAACATGTTGACATTGAATTGACTGGATTTTCTGTTAAAAGTAGACCTGAAACCCCTGGAAAAGCCATGGAATATTTAAGGCGGACTTCCGTAGTAATCCTGATAAAAAAACAGCTGAATAAACACAAACAATCTTTTTTAAATCGAAAATAACCCAATTCTGTGTATACTATAATGAAATCTCTAATTTCAGACTGACTGCTTCCTGCTTTGCTTCTCGGTTAGTGCCCGCAGTTCATACGAGAATGTGCTCAGTAAATGGCATCCGGAGATAGCGCACCACTGTCCCAACGTCCCGATAGTCCTTGTGGGTGTGTATATGTCGTAAAATATTTCTCTCTTGAATAATAGTGCATTAAACTCAAATCTTGTCTCCACGCTCGTTGATACTCATATAAACTCAGACTGGTGAAAAAATCCCTATAAGAAAGTCCTAACATTTACATTTAATTTTATATCAATTGAAGACATGCGAATGACAACTGGAAGGACCAAAAATAAAATTATTTTTATACTACATGATAGAAAAAATATAAAAGTTATAAAAGTATTTGACCATTATTTACAATGTTTCAGGGAGGTGAAAACATTTATTAACCCAATTTTCTGTGTTTGAGGAAAAACCAAATTATTCTTATACAGTTTTGTCATTCTCATAATTTTAAATGGAATTTGGCAAGTTCCAAGTAAATGTGATTTTTAAAATGTTTATACATAGTAATATGACAGCCCATGAACACTTCAAGAGGAAAATGAAAATAAATGGTCGGGCGCTTTTTGAAAAAAGTCGATTTTTAAAATAAATTGCTAAGAAATTTCCATAAAATTATGTGGTAAATGTTGGTTTCATTTTTGTCATTAGACGTGGTTTTCTGTTACCCCTCAAACATTTTAAGATAGAAATGAAAATAGGAAGGGTGTTTTTTCGAAGAACTCGATATCTCTATTTAATTACTAAGAAATGAAGGAAGTATTATAAGATAATAGAAAATATTGGATAAATATTTTTTTAATAGATTTTTTAAATGAATGTTAATTTCTACCAATTAGATTTGTGTCTTTAAGTAATATGGAATGACAAAATATTTTATTGTGGTAGTGTACAGTTTTATTGCGATTCGCAATTAAACGTTACGTATAACAATTAAAAGTAATATTCTTTTCAAAATGCCCGTAAAAATCTATTCTTTGTTGATATTTATATTCAATAAATAAAATGTTATCATAGTGCAAAAAATATGCGAATAATAGTTTTCAATTAGATATGCAGAATGGTTTTGTTTTAATTGAATAGAAAAATATACTTTTTTTAAAAACCACTTCTCTGATTATTTTTATTTTCATCTTAAAATGTTCCTAAGGTTACAAGCAATCATAATCAGTATAAAAATCCATTCAAAAAATTTTTAACTAATATTTATCATATAATCTTATGAAAATGTCTTAATTTCTTAGTAACAGACAACTAAAAACAACGATACAAATTCATTTATTTCTTAGTAATTAAATACAAAAATCGACTTTTTTCAAAAACCACTCCTCTGATTATTTTTATTTTTATTTTTAAATGTTCACAAGGTTACAAGTAACCACAATGACTTTAAAAATCTATTTAAAAAATTTCAACTAATATTTACCATATAATCTTATGAAAATGTCTCCATTTCTGAGTAATTAAACATAGGAATCGAAGCTTTTTCAAAAAACTCTCCCGATTATTTTTATATCCATCTTGATATATTCGTGAGGTAACAATCAACTAAAACAATAAAAATGTATTCACTTCGTAGTAATACAAAATACAAAACTCGACTTTTTTTCGCAGAACGCCCAACCGATTGTTTTCATTTTCACCCCAAAATGTTTGTGGGATACCATATTACCATAAAAAATAAAGAAATCCCATTTACTTGAAATTTTTTAAATCTTTGTTCAGCCCCGTTGGACGTATATATGTCAAAAATTACTTGAAATCGTTAAAAACGGAATTTTGGAAAATTGGTCCTTACCCAGTTTTCATTCTTATGTCTTCAATTTAAATGTAATTGTAACTCAGATCTATCACTTCCCGAATTTATATAAGATTTTTCCCTACAGGAACAAAAACCGACCTGAGAAGTGAAGAGAATTCGGATTTAATAACGACACACGAAGGAAAGAAAATGAAGAAGAAAATCAAAGCCTACAAGTATGTGGAATGCTCGGCTATGAAACAGGAAGGTCTCAAGGAAGTTTTTACGGAAGCCATAAAAGCAGTTTTAAAATCATCATCTTCAAGAAAATTTTGCTGCGTATAGTGGAACGAAAATACAAAAAAAAGCAAGAAATTTTCACGTTTCTTTCAATCCTTAGTGAAAAATCGTGAAGATTCTAAGAACTTTCGAGATTCGGATTATACCGACTCTACATAAAGCTATAAATTATACATCAGTGGTATGAATCAGTAGCTTTTTACTCACAAGTGCCTCATTGCCCTCGCATCACACTTATTATATACTCGTGTAAATAATTAATATAATATTTTATACTATATTAAAGTATTTTGTAAAGCAGTATTGAAATAAATAAGTGAAATAATATTGTTGACAAACAATATCAATTGTTTGTTATCACTCCAATAAACTTTTTGATCTCAGTCAATCATTTCATGATTTCTTCATCACATAAATTAAAAATGAGCGAATATATAAATAATTAAACTATTCTAACCTAACTTTGATAAATAGTTTGAACACAGCTTTTGATGGTTTTGTTAATCTTCAGCAGACAAAAGTATCCGAGACGGGCGTCGCTTTTTGTTGGATGATTTTTCCGTAACCCCCTCGACCACCGTCAAAATCTGATCGATATTCGTCCCTTACCTGAAATAATCGATTCATGGAATTAAAATTTTTTTAAATTTAAGTTTGTCTAGAATAAGAAAAAAGGGTTTGCTATAGAAGTGCGGTTTCAAAATGCCATAACTTTTTCAGGGTTTTCAGGTCGCGGACTAATTTATCAACAAGAAGAAACAAGAAAAAAAAATCTTTTAATAAGAAATTGTACAGTTTTTGAATATTGTTGAATGATTGTTTGTGCCATTAAAGCATTTTTTTAAATTGTATATACTTAGGTAATCGAAAACCCATCAACGGTGATATAAATAAGACTGAGCAAACACAACATTTGTTACATAAACCATTTTTATATATTTTAAATCATTCTCATAATAGAGAATATTTCCTCTTCTAAAAATTCATTCATTAATAATGAAAGTATAATTAAATATGTATTTTCAAGATTTGTTATTTCTTTCTTACTATAATGAATACATTGTAAATTGGGATCAATACTCTTCAAGTCTCTCAAACTCAAATTAAAAATAGTTTTGAGCGCCTGAAATATTTTTTAAACTAAGCCTAAAGCGGGCGCGCGAACCGAGTGTTCAACTGTTCACGTACCGGGGTTTTTATTTCATAATATCAAAAACAAACTATTTAAAAATCCTTTAAAATGAACCTTTATATATTAAAAGTTCTACTCATTTTTGAAATGAAATCTCTTTAAATTCTTTTAAAAAATCTTCTGAAATAACTTAAAATCCTTTGAAATGTAGAAATCATTTAAAATTCCATGAATAAAAATTTAAAAATTCATAATATCCCATTTTTAAACATTAGCAGTTCTTAAAATTTTAAAAGTGAGTTGAATAATTTAAGAAATGATTAATTATAGTTAGTAAGATATATTTGAAAAAACTTTTACTTTCGTAATTTTAATGTTTTTATGGATGCTAATTGCTAATATTTTTTTACGTATCTGAAGATCTTTCTGTTACCATAAATACTGTTAGTCACATACTATTAAATTTTAAATAGTAAAAGTCATATTTTTTAAACCAGAAATGGTTGAATTTAGAATGTCTAGAAATTGTCTAATATTACAGAATCAAATTTGTTTAATTTCAAACGCTATTAATTTGAAATTGTCTAAGTATTAAAAACAGTTCTACAGAAAATTCTATAAAAAAATTAATCGCAATGTGTATACAATTTTTAAAATGGTTGCATTAGACAACTTTAAATCAGAAGTATGTACAAATTAAGTTATAAATTATATTAAATTATAATTATAATAGTAATTTAAAAATAATCTACCAAAAATTTCGATAAAACTGCTTAATCCGTTACAGAAAAATGTTTTTGGCTACTTTTTTAAAGTCTTGAAAATCCTGTAACTTTTTTAATTTTCATCGAATTTAAAAACTTACAAATTAAAAAAAAACTTAATTAGGACATTGGAATTAAATCGTTTAAAATTATTTTTTCAATTTTTCAGAATATATTATTTTCATTCATGTAGTAGTATAATTGGAAACTATTTCAAATTGCGATTACAATTTCAAATCACAAAAATTTTGTGTTTCAGTTTGGGAATCGTTTAGCTTTTCTTCTACAGTTAAACACTATACAATTTTAAGTAGTTAAGTTTTCAAAATTTTTTATACACAATTATTCATATTTGAAGACTCACATTGGTAAAAAACCAATCCTTATCAATTTTTGAATTTAAAATTTGCCATACAACGGTAAAATAATTATTAGGACTTTAAAATAAGTGCAAATACAAAAATTCCAGTCATTTTTTTTTTAATTCCAGTACTTTTTTATGTCATTCAATTATTGCAACAACTCTGGACAAAATATTATCGAAAGAAAAAATGACTCACTTGGCCACCAGTTTTTCCCCGACCCTATTGTCTTCCTTCAATGAAACCAGCATCCCAATCCGTTCGAATAATCCGGTCATCTAGACGAGTGCCATTTACATATCTCATACAGTTTTCTGCATCACTTCTGATGTAATATTCGATGAAGCAAAATCCGCAAGGTGTCTTTTTGTATTTATCGAGGCCCATAATAATACGCTTAACGTCACCGAATTTTGAAAAAAGTTCGTAAATCACACTTTGCAAACTCGGGGTAATTATACAACGTTCGAACAAAAGCGGGTTTTCTTTCTAAATGAACAAGAAATTTATATTAAACTTACCTTAAAATGTTGGTCGCGATACGAACTCAATTCGACTGAAGGCGACAAAACGTTCATTTCTCCCCAAAATTGCTGCAAACTTTATTCGCAAATAGAGAGACATCAACTAAATCTAAAAAAAAAGGAAAAAATAAAAACACTCTGCCCGCTCCCAAAAACTCTACAAAAAACAAATCACTTTTCTTCGTTTGTTTGAGAAACAATAACAAATGCTGAAAATACAATGCGCATGCGAATTGCAAGAATTAAATTTTCGTCTTAGCGCGAAATTTAAATTAGTATAAATGCAATTTGCATTATTATTAGTAATAATCCACATGTTCTAGCTTTGTGTTTGTTTTATTATTCAAAGTTTACAAGCCCATAAGAATAAACAGAAAATAAAATTCTTTGTGATCAATTTCAAATCTTTAAATTTGTACAACAAAATGAAATTAATAATAGGAAACTAATAATTTAAAAATAAATATATTCTAAGTTTTACTTACCATGTTTCTTCAATTTTCTCTTTAGTTAATAATTTGTTCATTTTTTTTGGTACTTAAATTCCAAGAAATGAAGAAAAAGCCTTTTTTGAATTTTGATATTAGTATCAGTAAAACTAGTTAAATGGTTAAAATTGATTAATTTCAAGCAGAAATATTCAACGTTGACAGTTTATTACATGACAATTTTCATTTCTTCTTTCAAAATTAAGTTGTATAACCAGAACAATGCTTTGATATAACAATATATTTTTAAAAAACAAAGAAAAACTACCCATATTTTGAGCATTCGGAACCAGGATACGATGTAGGAGATGCGAATAAAAATATTTAATAAATCAAGACAATTTTTATAAAGTTTCTTTTTATATTTCAGAGTATTATTATATACACACATACATCCCTTAAATTCGATACTTAATCCGGAATTGACAACAATTTACTATAAGAGAAAATTTTTTTTAAATAAGTAAAACTATTTTTCAAGACAATCCTGAAAAAAATTTCTTCGGCAATATCAATACCCGGATAAGGAAACGAAACTCAATTCGTTAAACTGACTGGTAAATACACTCAAAACTTCAATTTATATTAACAGTTTCAAGAAATTGAAACACAATACTACTTGAATAACATTTTCGCAATAAATTTTAACTTAAACTAATTATTAGTCGGTCATTTGAGGTTCACCGAACAAACGTGTCAGAAATAGGAGTCACTTTTTGTTGAATTATTTTTCCATATCCACCTCGACCGCCGTCAAAATCGGATCGGTATTCATCTCTTACCTGAAAATGAACCAACAGGATTAGAATTTGTAGAAACTTTTGGTGGAATAATAAAATCTCAGTGATCACAGCGTGAAAGGAGCTCAAAAAAGGAAAATGGGAAAATTTTTTGACGAAAAAGGGGAGAAAAAGGGGAAAAATAGGGGAAAGATTAAAAATTCATTTTTACATATAGAAAAGAAGAAACTATCTTTTTATAAGAAATTGTATAGTTTTTTAATAATGTTAAATGACTTTTTAATAATTTCTGCCATTAAAGATTTTTTTTAAATGCGATGTATTTAGGTCGTTATTCACAACGATATAAAAAGGTCCGACACTAAAATTAAGAATATTTTTTCTTTTTAAAATGCCATCATTAATAATTAAATCGCGAAATAAGTATAATTAAATATTTATTTTTAAGATTTGTCATTTCGTCCTTACTATAAATTAATATTATGAATGTAAATTTGGAACTAACCATTCAATTCTTTAAACTCAAATTAAAATTAGTTCAACTTACCGATCATTTCCCGGTTTGTACAAACTTATCAAGGTAATTGAAATTAGAAATTTCGAACTCTGAAAACCAAATATTTTCCCATGTGAAGTAATTAAAATTGCACTGCAAATTAAAGCACTCAAATTCAAACTAGTTACAGAAACTGGAATTTTTTTGAACTTTAAACATTTAGAATCAATAACAATTGAGTTTGAAATTGTTTAATTTTGAATATTTGATTCATAATTGCTCATTTTAAATTACCAAATATTGTTAAGCAATTAATGTTGAATTTTTAATACACGAATCACAGTTCATTCTTTTAAATAATTAATTAATTTATATTTACAATTCATCAAATCATAACGATTACTATCCAAAAATTTCAATTTCAAACGCTTTTAATGTTTAGTCGTTCAAGTCTTCAAAACCGCATTTTAAAATTCTTTAAATTGAAAATATACGCTTAAAAACGAAGACTTAAAATGAAAAATTTTATAGTAGAAAATTTTACAACTACGTATTGCAAATTTCATAATGTCTAAAAAAATTCCCGGTCCAGCGGCTAAGATGAAAATAATTAATTTGTATAGATTCAACAAAAGAATATTTTGGCCTTAAAGTTTTAAATAAACATTAAATAGTTTAGTTTGAAATTGTTCAAATAAACACTTGTAAATTTTTTATTGGTAAGATTTAAAAATAAAATGTTAGACTGCTCTAGACTACTGTACAAATTTAAAATTCAAGCGGCTCAATTTTGAACTTCAACTTTAAATTGGTCAAGTTAGAACATTCAAGTTTGCAGTTGATCAACTTGAAATACACAATTTTTTGATTATTTTACTTTGTACATTTTAATTGAAAAGTTTTCACCTTCTAATACTTCTTGTTAAGGTTAACTTCTCAAGGTTTCAGCTTGAAGTTTTATAAGAGTGTTTATTTTTAATGCACTAGTTTTCAGCACTTGAAATTTTTTGCACTTATATAGTTATGTTTGTGACACAATGTATTGTTTTTTTTTTACTTTGTAATTTATTTATAAATAATTTACTTAAGTACTTCAATATTACACTGATGCATTTTATTATTTTCATAGATGAACAAAAATTTTAATTTTATTTGTAGAAATTAATTCATAACATTTTTTATTTAAACAAAAAAAAGTCAAGTTAATTATAATAGAGAATTCTGTAAGTTGTAAAGAAAATACACTTTCCCTACTCGCTGTAGCATATTCTAGGTTTGAAAAAAAAACTTTGTAGACGTGAAATGAACAATAGTTTTTATAGTTTTTACGTACTTTTACTAACTTCAGAGAATTTCCCTCCTAATTTCATTATTGTATTTTCAAATAGCATATATTTGAAGAGAAAAGAGGAATTTGAAAACAAGGGATACAGCATGGAAAGACTGTGATTCCAGAAATCTCTATTTTTTTCAAAAAGAAAGAAAAACTTACTTGGCCACCAGTTTTCCCGCGACCGTATTGTCTGCCTTCGATGAATCCTGCGTCCCAATCAGTTCTGATAATTCTGTCGTCTAGACGAGTTCCATTAACGTATCGCATACAGTTTTCAGCATCACTTCTCAAATAGTACTCGAGAAAACAAAAGCCGCAGGGCGTCTTCTTGTATTTATCGAGACCCATGATGATGCGTCTGATGTCTCCGCATTTTGAGAAAAGTTCATAAATCTGTTCTTCGGTCGTGTAAAACGAAAGATTTCCGACATATAATGTCGTGGAATTTCTCAAGAGCCTATCTTGCTCCGCACGAGATCCCTAGACAATAATTACATTTTTTTTTTTAGTGAGTGTCAATATTTTATGACTCAAGTCAAAAAAGTGGAAAAGTGACTAATTTAAGCTAAAAAGTAACTAAAAATGACTACTATTCATAATAAAAAAGACGCGTGTGATGTGAATAGAAACACTTATCGCGACGCAATTACACATTTATTTTATCGGTTTGCATTTTTAACATTAAATTAAATTCTATTGCTGAATTTGGGATGGCACAATTGCTAGAAATAATTTTACAAGTAATGTTCAGAAAAATTGTATAATTAATTTTATTTAATAAAATTACTTTTTTTTTTGTATTTCGAAATTTAATTTTCAAAATGTTAAGTTACAAAAATGTCACATTCATCTGCATTATAGAACAGAGAAGAACTCAAATTCTAAAATGTAAAATTGAATTGAATCAAATCGGACGTATTAAACCGTCTTTAAACTGTAAATTAAATTTATTGGGCAATAACGAACGAATATTGTGTTTTAATAATAACTAAAGCATAAAAAATTTTCCAGCACTTCCGAAGCCTTACTGAAAACGTTGTGGTTCATTATTTTTAAAATTAGAAGATACCCCCTAAGCTTCCTTTTTGGTCAGATTTTTCATATTTGTAGCCTTTTTTTCAACATTTCTTGTTAAAATATGAAAATTTTCGTTTTGAAATTCGACACTAGAGGTTTTTTTCACTTCTCTTTTTTAACCAAATGTTAAAATAGCAATCTTTTGAGCTATTTTGAAAATTGATATTTCGGTTGCAATACGCTCGGGACCAACGCAAAATGGTCAGGGGGCTAAAATCAAGACCTAATTTACATATACTAAACGCAATGATTTTAATAATGCTATGAAAATTCTGAAATATAGTTATGCTTTAGTTGTTAGAATGCAATTTTCCTTCATTATTGCACAATAAAATTACTTTTGCATATGTTAAATTTCTATAACGCACATTATTAATGTGGCATCCTGTACATTTGCATTTTGAAAATCAGATTTCTAATTGAAAATAAAGTAATATCAAAAATGTACATGATAAATAAGTTCAAAAAGCAATGAGTATCCACGGATAGCCTCGATTAAGTTGAACCTAAAAAGTGCTTACAAAACCAGTTTCTTTGTTGTACGTGTTCCGCGGGGATGCTCCCTGGTTTTTTTCAAGCCAAGCAAGACAAAAATCGTTCTACGAGTTTTTAGAAAAACAATTTTTTCATTTTTAACTATTGAAAATCTCATTTTTCTCGCAAACGACGCAAAATATGAATTGCAGTTCATAGTTTAAAATGGTCCCCCTTTCCGAAATCTATAAAAATATACCCTTACTAGATGTTTATTTTGTGGATTTTAACCAATTTTTCTAAAAATAGAAAAAAATCAATTAAAATAGCACGTAGTACAACGAACTTCAACATTTTATTTTTAAAAACGTTTGTTTCTTGTTCAATAACAATTTAATATTAAATGCTATTCAAGTCGATTTTTCATTAATTTTTTAAATATACAAGATGAAAATTTGGTAAGGATATAATTATATAAATTTCAGGAAGCGGAATGGTTTTCAACTAGGTATTGCTAGTTTAGTATTATTGTATTTTACTTCAAATTCTATTGAATGATAAAAATAGTGATAAAAATAGCTTAAAAAAAGCTTAAAGTCAATTCACGTAGTTTTCGAGAACAATAAAATTTGTAATCGTTAAAAATTAGGTTTCTTTAATTTTAGAAATAAAAATTAATATCTTTGAAGGTCAGGAACCTCAATAATCTCATGTAAAATGTTCTTCGCATTTTTAATGATCTAAAAGCAAACATTTAAAATAATAAAATGTTCAATTTCGTTAAACTACATGCTGTTATAGTCAATTTTTATCAATTTATTTTTTTTAATTTTATTTGAAAAATCGGTTGAAATATACAAAACAAACATTTCTTAAGGTTATAATTGTAAAGGTTTCAGAAAAAGGAACAATTTTGAACGAACGAAAATGTGTATCAATATAAATAAACTTAAGATTGTGACATTTTTAGATTATTTTGTTGCAGATCAAATTTATACCTTCAGATTTAGTGTGATGTTTTACAATAGAAACTAGAAAACCAGAAAATCATAAATTAAAATAATTTAAATTTGAATATTGGATAGCATTATCATACTACACCTTGCTATACAGATTCCATACACAAATTGATAGAGATAAAATGAGATAGAGAAATGTGACTAAAGTGAGGTTTTTCATTTTAAAAAGTGACTACAGTGATTTTTCCTCTAAAAAGTGATTAAACAGACTGTGTGGCAGCCCTTTCAATTGAAGATGCTTTCAAAAATCTAACAAATAGGAGACGGTACTTATTTAAAAGCCCAGAACTATGTTATAAGTAATATTGTACTGCCTTTATATAATTAAGGATTTACGATATTATACAAAAATCATTAATATCCTAGATTTCCAGGGTTTTTAGACCACTGAACACCATGAAAATGTTATGTAATCTCGAATAAATTTGATTACAATTCAATATTCTGCAGTAGAAAAAAATATATTTTGCCATTCGAAATAAACAAACCTTAAAGTGCTGGTCTTTGTAGGAGCTTAGCTCCACAGATGGAGAAACAACGGGCGAAAAAATGCTCATTTTAAGCTACAGACGTCTTTCTTCTATTGATTATCACCAAATAATCAGACTCTCAGTTGGCGCAGTTGTGAGAACACTAAAGTCTCTAAATTTTAAACACATGCAAAAATGCTAAAGTTAATTTCAGGAAAATAAACATAATATAAACAGGGACATAGAGTGGTACCCACTTTTCAAAATACAGAGTAACTCAATTTCTGATTGATATTGATACAAATTGTAAACTATGATTCACAAATTATATTTTTTTATAACTGCATTTTGTCATTTCGCCTGGCAGCAGAAAATAAATCTATTTTATATTTAATGTTGTTTCTGTGCTTTTACAAAATAAACTTCAAGTAACGACTTTAAATGTTTAAATTCACTTAAGTTAATGCATGGTGTCTAATACTCTGGAAAATCCAGGAAATATATTGCAATATATTTCAGTTTAAAATTTAAAAATTGTATTTTCAACTAAGCGGGCTGACTGCAGATTTAAAAAAAACATGTGTTCAACAACATAATTTTACAATAGTTGCAATTTTAAAGAATTAATTACGAGGTATTACACTGGTTAACCCCTTGATTATTTATAATACAGTAAAATCTGTGAAGCTGGCCACCCTTGTAATCTGGCCACCTGCACTGGTTTTATGGAACCGGAAAACTTGCATTAATTTTAATAGGATCTTTCTTCGATACGTTGACTGCTTAAGCTGGCTACTGAAATTCATGCAGAGCGTTAAATTACAATTTTCAGACCGATATCGTTTGAAGATTAGAGATCAAATTACTTTGACAAAAAAAATGAAGGACGGGAATGAGGGGGCCCCAACAATCGCCTCCTCTTGTGAGATTCAATTTGCCATGTCAATCGCGCACCCACGATTAGTGAAATCCTCGAAGAATGATCAAACTGGAAGAAGTTGTGTGCGCTGCCTGTTTGGGCATTATTACACAATCTGACAAAAGTTTGACATGACTGAAAGTTAAAGTGACATTTATCGTGTGCGGGGAAAAAGCCCGCGAACGATAAAAAACGACCAAATCTTATGATTTATTTTATGTAAGAAAAGTAAAGAAGAGTGGGAAGGGGGTAGAGAGGTCGAAATGACTTAAACCTCTTCATCTTATTTCACATTGACTCAGCAAGCTACTCCGTCATCGCCAGCAAATGAGAAGTCAATGTGGAAAGCATAAAATAATGAACTGTGAAAATTCAATTCATTCGTTCTTTAGTTACCGACAAGACGCGGAAAAATTGCAATCTTACGTATAATCGCTTAGATACATACAGTTCTTCTTAGGACGATCTGAACATTCTCTAAAGCGAAACCTAAATGACTGCATAATGGGTACAAGCCGAAACAAAATGATGGAGTTGACTATTGAAATGAAGAAAGAAGTTTTGGTCTTACTGGATAAAGGTGATAGTCAACGGAAAATAGCTTAAGCTTTTTCTGTAGCGAAGTCAATCATTGGGAACATCGGTAAAAACAGGATCGAGATTCTAAGAACCTGGAATGAAAACTGCAGCAGAGAAAGAAAACGAAAATTACGTAAAAACAGAAAATGAAGAGCTTAACAACTTGGTTTCTTGAGTTTTTCTGTAAATGTCGTTCTATCGATATTCCAGTCAGCGGACCTAAGCTCTAGTCAAAAGCTGAAGAAACAGCAGAAAAGCTTGGTGTAGAAAAATTCAAAGGCAGCAGCGGTTGTTTGGAATCTTTCCGAAGACGAAACAACAATTACTTTCGGACACCTACCACATCTGAGGATATTTTAGAATCAAATTTGCAGCAAACAAAAAAAACACTGATGCCGAATGTCTTGATAGTGAGAAGGATGAAATTGTAAACGACAGTGCACCAGTGCCAACTCATAAAGAAGCTCTACAACATTTAGCGCAACTGCTAAGGTAAAGGGTACCTATCATGGAACATGTCCCAATTATGAAACAGTTTGACAAATAATTCGATTGATAAATAATTTAACGGTATATTTTTGAATACAAATTACTATTAATAATTATGAAAGTTAGGCTTCTTATCTATATAAAAATCCAGTATGGTTCTGAAGTTTTAAACACTGAAAAATAATTTTAATTATCTAACCTTCTCACTCGGGAAAATTGACTGCCATTTATCCAAGTCAGAAGGCTTGATACCTATAATTTGTTTTATCTCGTGTATTCACAAATTTTGATTATTTCACATGTGTAATACATTAAATGACAGCTTAAGGTTTATAGATTTGAGATTACTGCGCTTTTTCTTTATTTGGATGCAACTTTATTTATTAATTAGTTGTTTCATAATACGTACACCTTTTTTAAAATGGTCCTTATTTATGGAACGGAGAAACATGGGTGTTTCATATCGAAGGGCACGTTTTCAACGCTTGTTCCTATTTATGGAATAGAGGAACTTTTGCAATAAAATTTGTTTTTCATTATATTAATATGAACTATGTTATGTTATTATCATATAATATTCAAACTTTGAGTTGAACAAATTGTCAACCAAAAAAAAATTAATTCTCAACAAAATAATTGAATTTTCAACCAAAGTGATAAATTTTCAAATAAAATGATGAATTTCCAACTGGAATATCTGAATTTCAAACCAAAAACATAACTTTTCAACTAAACTGACGAATCTTTTAAGTGAAATGGTGGAATTTTCAACCAGAAAGATGAATATTCAACCATGAAGATTAATTTTCTACACAATATATGAATTTCCAACCAAGTGGTTAAATTTCCAACTGAGAATGATGAATTTTTAACCAATAGTTGAATTTTACAAACAAAAAAAAAATAGAGAAGAATTTTCAACAAAAAATCGAATAGTCAAACGTTAAGTCAACAAATTAATTTTCAACGAAAAAAAAACGGATTTTCAATCAAACAGTTCAATTTTCGACAAATGTGATAAATTTTCAACTAAAATGGTGAATCTTCAACTGGAATAGTTGAATTTTATACCAAAAAGGTACAACCAATTTTCATCAAATATTTTAATTTAAAAAGAAAGATCAATCATCAATCAAACAGTTAAGCTGTCGTCTAAAAAAGATACATTTTTGATCAAAAATAGAATATTTACATTTTCTTTTAAAAAAACTAATTTCTAACCAAAAAAAAGCGAACTTCCAACAAAATAGTTACATTTTCAACTGGAATAGATAAATTTTCAGTTAGAAAAATTGATTTTCAACAAGGTCGTTAAATTTTCAATCAGAAATGAATTTTCAATTAGAATGATGAATCTTCAACTGGGATAATTGAATTTTATACCAAAAAGATACAACAAATTTTAACCAAATATTCCTACTTTTAAATAAAAGAGATCAATTATCAATTGAACAGTTAAATTTTCGTCCAAAAAAGATACAATTTTAACCAAAGATGAAATAGTTAAATTTTCTGTTAAAAAAAAATTAATTTCTAGCAAAAAAAACGAATTTTCAACAATATAGTTAAATTTTCGACTGGAATAATTAAAGCTTTAGTAAAAAAAAACTGATTTTCAACAGGGTCGTTAAATTTGCAATCAGGGATGAATTATCAAATAAAATGCTGAATCTTCAACGAAAAGAATTAATTTTTTAAAAGAGTTACACTTTTAACGAAGCAGTTTAATTTTCAACTAAAAAAGATGAATTCTCAACAAACAATGTAATGTAATTTAAATTTCAACCAAAAAAAAATTTCAATTTTGAATAAAAAACAGTCAAGTTCGACCAAACAAGACAAATTTTCAAGAAAAGTTGAGTTTTGAATTAAAAAATACTTTTCAGTCAACAGAGAAAACAAATTTAAAAAGAACTGTTGAATATTCAAGGAAAAATATGAATTTTCAACCAAGAAGAATAATTTTTTACGAAAAAGGACGAATAATCAATAAAACGCAGGAAGTTATTATAGAGTACAATAAAAGAAAGAAAACGAAAAGGGTACTTAACCTAATATTTGATTTGCACTTTACTTTAACCAAGTTTCTTAAGTTTTGACTTCATCCTACATGGTTGTTTCTTTTTTTTTCATTCACCTAAATAAAAACTCATTCCCTATAACAAACATTTTTTAGCAAAAATAAAATATAATTCACTTCGTTCACGAAAACTACCCTTTGTAGGTTAGGTTTCTCAGTTTTAACGAAAACTTGTATTCAATTTATTTATCTCTATGAACGATTGAAATAAAAGTTCATTGTACCATTTAGTTCGTTTTGATGTAGAAAATAATATAAAATAAGCCATATTAATAAAAAACACATTTCTTTGCTGTTCCATAATAGGTACATAAAGGTCGTTCCGTATTTTCATAAATATAATAACTTTGCCTAAACTCAATTAAACTTTTAGTAGGTGCTTCGCATTCAGAAAAGATCAGCGCATTCATTGATATAAACATTTTGTAAATATATTCTACTATCGTTCAAAAATTAACGAAAGTCTCAAAACCTCAACGAAATTTGTCTCATGATAGGTACCTTCACCTTAAGATACTTTTCCATTCAAAAGTCTCAGGGAATGGACAGTTTGTTCGAGATGCAAAGTAACATCGAGGAACATCACTTTTATAAAAAAAAGTTAGCGAGCAGCTGAAAAACAAGTAATTTTTTTGTCAACTTTAAAGATTGAAATAGTTGCAGATGTTACACTGAATTTATCATCCAATTTGTCTCGTTTGATACATATCGGCACTTTTTAAGGTCACCAATTATTTTTTACGAGGAACACTATAGAATCATTGACATGTTTATTATCCATAATACATACCCTGACTTCCAAAAAAGGGGTTTCAGCATTTATAAATTTCATTTTTTCCATTCAGGTTTTAAAAAGTTCCAGCTTCTAGGTTACAGCCAAATTATGTATTTTGCCACTTATTTTATTCACAGGTACATACCAGTATGTATTATGAACAAAACGGGGGCTGGCCAACATGCAGTAAGATTTTACGTAGACTAACTTTAATTTCACAAGCATCGTCAGATCATCCAAAATTCAAGCGTTTCACATTCAATATAAAGATGTTCAAATTTGAAAGAAAATTTTGGAAAATACCTGAAACTTTGGGGGTTTAAACTATTGGGTTCCAAATTTAGAAGCGTTCAAATTTGTTATGAAGCCTTCGAAATTTCGTATAAAAAGCGTAATGATAGCATATGTAAAGTTTCGTTACGAAACATTTTCAACAAAACCCATCTTTAGAACAACAAATATTACATACACATAGATATTTAATAAAATTATATGAAAAAACGTTTAAAAACGTAAGAAAAAGTCAACTTATTTAATAAAATATATCTGGCGGAGGTAATAACTAACCTTAAAGTGCTGATCTCGGTAGGAGCTTAGCTCCACAGACGGTGAAATAACTGGTGAAATAATGCTCATTTCCTGCTGCACCAAGAGAACCTTTAATCCGCTAATTAACAACTAATTATTTCGTGAAGTCTAATTGCAGGAAAATTGAGGGAAATCTTGCAACAAATGCTGCAAAACCCCAAAATTGACACGAAACAAAAGCGTCTACTTTTCCCGGAAACAACTGCTGTCATCTCTATGGTGCTGCCAAAGTTTGCCGTCCGGGGCGCGCATCTCCAAAATTTACTTTCGGCCCTTTTTGCAAAATGTCATGGCAAGTTTCAAAATTTTTCATTAAAAATGTGATCGTTTTCAATCAAAAGGAATTTTCATGATCTATGCACATCGAAGCTGAATTATGAACGATTTCGTTCACAAAATCTTGGAATTTACGATTGGAAATGTATTTGGAAGAGACATAACCTGCAGAGAACCGGTTCATCGCTGTGATAGTTATCAACCTGGCATTTTAGTAGAATTTGGAAGAACTGGTGTAAAAGTAAAAATAATACTATACATTTCAAAAAATAAAATTAGCAAAATAAATAATAAACAAAAACACGCGGAATAGACCTTACCTCACAATTTTGACCTCCTATGCTTTCTCCGGTGTTCTCAGTGATCTCGTCAAAGATACTTGTATTATAAAAAAGTGCGGAATATCGAAAATGATCAAAAATAATTTTTGACAAATTGCGAATTTTAAATTCCGGAATTTTTGCGCATGCGCAATCGACCGGAAGTTTCTTTTCTCACGGTGCACGGAATTCTGTCTTCTGTCACGTCCATGATGTCTTTCGTTGGAAAAAATAAATTGAAAAGCTAAAATAAACAAAATAACGTTTGTATATAGTTGGTTAAAGAAAAAAAGTATTCCCTTTGACAGTGACAGTCACGTAATAGTGATTGAAGAAGCAGCAATGTACGTAAATGGATATTTCGAAAATTTGTAAAATTTACACAGGAGTACTTGCTTTTGAAATGAAGATTTTTTGAGCCTTTTAGTTCTCGCAAATTCGAAAATAAAATTATTCAGCTGAATTATTCGAGTGTATTATAAAATACAGTTTTTGTACATAGCAACAAAATGAAGGTAATTACTACAATATTATGCAATATTTCCTTTTTAGACAAAGGTCAACTCATTTTGGAATGCAAAAGTCAGTCAAGTCAGAATTTTCACTTTCACGTGCCAAAAAGCGGCTCTACAAATTTTTTATTTTGGAGCAATTATCATTATGCATAACAAATCATTGGTAATGTAATTCTGTTTAACATTTTATTCTAAAATAAATGGTATTTGACTGCTAAAAATATTTTTGAAAGGATTAAAAAATAAGGCTGCGTCTAGTCGTCCCGAATTTCGGGACGACTAGCCGGAAATCAAGATAAATGCTAGTCATCCCGAAATTCGGGACGACTAGCCTATTTCTACCATTTGGCTAGTCATCCCGAAATTCGGGACGACTAGCCTATTTCTAGCATTTGGCTCGTCATCCCGAAAATAATGCACTTTATTAATTCTACTGTTTTCAACTAGACCAAAATTACCAAAATTGACAATCCTATTTTCTCCGTTCGGCTAGTCGTCCCAAAAATAATGCATTTTAGGAAATTTCTCGTTTTAACTAGACAAAAATCACAAAAAATGTTAATGACCCCGAAATTTGGGACGACTAGCCTCTTTTCAACATTCGTCTAGTCGGCCTGAAAATAATGCACTTAATTAATTTTACTGCTTTCAACTAGACCAAAATTACGAGGCGTTGGAAAAAGGGTAGGGGTGTTACCTTACATTATTTCTGTGACTAGTCACAGGGGTGCCTTCCCGCCCCCACGAGGCGTTGGAAAAGGGGTAGGGGTGTTACCTTACATTATTTTTGTGACCTGTCACAGGGGTGCCTTTTCGCCTCCACGAGGCGTTGGAAAAGGGGTAGGGGTGTTACGGCCAGTATAGGCCGGCACACAGAACAGCTGATCTATATGTCACGTGATCGTTAACCAACGCGCAATAACACGCAAAATCGAACGAAAAACCGAATAAAGATGCGGTGCTCTCAATTCGGCTCCCCAACTGTACTGCGCATGCGTCGCATCGGCAGTCTCATTGGCAGTAAAGAACTTGATTTTTGGGAATTATTAAATGTTTAAATAAATTTTTTATGATAAATCATCATTGTAGAATTAATTAAATTAATTCTTGGATCACAAAAAAGTGTTTTAGAGTGCGAGAGCGAATAATTATTGAATTTTACGCTTTACAAATGAATGATTGATTCTAAATGCAAAGGCAAGAAGTGTATCTAGTCAAGAGTTAATAGATCACATCAAAGGAAGGTCCAATCAGAGCACGGAAATCATGGGAAAGTTTCGAACGACCTTGAGACTGCGGTGACACAGTGCAAATACATACACTTTATAAAATATAACCTAACTCTTAGTTCTATCCGTTTTTTAACATTTATTTTCAATTAGGGATGAATAGCAGTTTTGTTAATCTTCGGCTTACTCAAAAGGAGAGAAATAAAAAAGAATACATAATTTTCGGGACGACTAGCCAAATGTTGAAAATGGGCTAGTCATCCCGAATTTCGGGACGACTAGCCAAATGTTGAAAACGGGCTAGTCATCCCGAATTTCGGGACGACGAGACACTTCGAAAAAATAAATATGCATAACCTCAAATTTGACTTAAAAATTGTACATATTTGTGCCGGTCGACGACTTTAAATTTAAGAACTGATTTACTTTAGATTTATTCTAGTTATCACAGAGTTCTTCTGAAATAATGTTAAATTTTCAAATTGTGATGAATTTTGATTTTAATTGTGCATATAAATCTATATTAAGGTCACTTTTGATAGGAAAATTTTTTTGCGAATGTATTTTGAAATATGTGTTTTTTCATTCAGAATGTTTATTGGCGCTAGAATGAACGATTTTGAAGGTATTTGTTTGGTATTTGAGCTTACAAATTTCTTTAATGTTCGTTAAAACGATTTTTTTAAAAACTCTACGGTTATTTGTCAGAATCTGCATTAGTTATCGATTTTCATAAAAATGAATATTCTAAAGTTATAGGGGTCGCTGAGTCCAAATATGATAACAGAATTTCCAAATTCAAATTGGCTAATCCAATATAGCGAATTAAAAATTTGAAAATGATCTGAATTTTATGAAAATGGATACCGTAAGGTTTTTTGGGGCACTCAATTAAAATCTATGCAGTAATAGGATTTCTGAATTTGAAATGGCTGATTCAAAACGTGTGTTAAGAATCTAAGAATATAATTTTGCAGATTTAATATTGAAATTTATTCATTTTTAAAGATGCATAAATAAAAATGCCAACATTTTATCAAGAGTAAAGAGTTTTCAATTCTAAATCTTCCAAAGTGAAGAAATTTCACATGTAACTCATTAAAATCACAAAAATTATTATTGTAAAACTTAAAACTTGCATAATTTTTATTCTACATTTGCAAAATTAAAAACTCTTCACTTTTAAAGATTTACAATTCAAAGCTCTAGAATGTTGAAGAGCTGCAATGTTGAGTTCTTGAATTTTTAAGATTTACGATTGAAGATTCATTCACTAGGGATATCTATAGTTTGAAATGTCATTTTGAACGTTTTTTGAAATATGTAGTTCAATTTTAAATATTTAATATGTATAATAGAAAATGATGCAATTTTGATTGCTTTTTTCAAATAGTTCCTGTTTAAACATTTGTAATTGAAAAATATTCAATTGTGAAGGTTTGAAATTGATTCAATTTTAGAGCTGTATAAATAAAAATGATTAAATTTTGCGAAGAGTTTTGATTTCTAAATCTTCCAAATTTGAGAAATTTTAAATGTAAGTCATCAAAATTACAGAATTTTCAATTGCTAAACTTAAAACTAGCATAATTTTTTATTGTAAGTTTGCCAAATTAAAAAGTCAGTGCAGTATTGAACATTTTTCAGTTTTGAAGATATAGAACTACAATTAAAAATGATACAATTCTAACGATTTCAATTTGAAATTCTTCAATTTTTAAGATTAGCAATGGCAGATTTATGAATTTGGAATTTTTATATTTTTAAATTACGTAATTTTGAAAAATCAGGAAAATTCTCTAGTATTTATTGCGTATAATAGACAATTATGCAGTTTTGGTTGATTTTTTTTAATAGTTCAATTTAAAGAATTGTAATTGAAAAATATTCGATTCTGAAGATTAAATAATAAAATTCATTTAATTTTAAAAATGTATAAATAAAAATGCTTAAATTTTGTCAAGAGTTTTCAATGTTAAATCTTCTAAATTGAAATTTTTTTATGTAAGTCAAGATTTATACATATTTGACGTTATGTAATTTTGAACGTTTTTTGGAATAGTTCAGTATTGTAGATTTACAATTTAAAATTATGCAATTTTCACGATTTCAATTCATTCTTCCATTTTTGAGATTTTTAATTGTAGATTTATTAATTTTGAATGTTTGTTTTTAAAAATATATAATTCAATTCTGAAGAATCATAATGGAAAATTCTTCACTATCACTCATTTTAGAGTCTAATTTACCTGCAGCGCGTAATGACACATAATAAAAATACGCAAAACTTTAACACGTTTTATATTAATTTAAAGGTAAATCTACTAATATTTACCGTCAATTTATAAATAGATGCGATATTTAGCCTTAGTTATCAAAGAATTGCATTGCCATTGGTTAAAAGAACACAAAAAATCGCCAAAAGCTTATTAAATTCCGTTGGCCAATGATATCAAAGAGAAGAAATTTACCAAATTTCAAAACAATTCAATAAATTTTCCCAAAGATATTACAGGAGGAAACAAAAATGACCTTTATATGGAGAAATACCCTTATATTAATTGAAATAGAAATTTATATTAAAAAACATTCCAAAGTGAAATGACCTGAAAAGACCGTGATTTTTTTAAAGATTTGAGTGAGCATGCACTCTGTATCTTAAGTTTACTATTATTTTCATTTTCTATATTTACGTAGCTATTAACGTTTTTTTTACATAAAGTTTTTCAAGAAATTTATGATGCCGTGTGGACTTTGCTCGGCCGTACCGGTCTTGAAACAAGCTTCCCCCGATGCCCCGAAACCTTGTTGCAACGAAGTTCAAGAAAAGAATCTAATTCGGCCCTCAGATCTTCCAATTTATACCATCGACGAATGTACTAAGAATATTCCATGGTAAAGCGCAAGTAATTCATGACTAAATTCTGTTAAATTTTTCTCGTGTAAGATAGACTATTGAATATTAACAACAGATACTGGAAATAGAATTTTTAAATGAAATAAAAATATTTCAATTATAGTTATGTAATGAGGATACCAATAATATCATTTTTTATTTCGTAGAGTCTGTTTTTATATAATTGCCATTAGTTTACTTTGCAACGTGGCCTACAAAGTTCAATCAGATTTCGAATTTTCTCTAGAGCAAAAACAAGCTTAAATTTAAACGATTTAAATTTTGAAATGTTCGTTCCGTAATTTATACAATTTCAGGGATCACAGTGGTTCAGCAGTTTAATTGTAGGGAAAATAGGAGACATTTTCTTTTGAAGGTACCAGTGTAATAAAAAAAGAAACGAAAAAATGTAACACTTCCATAAGAAACCATGCATTTTATTATCAAATAGAATTACATTTCATTGTTAAGAAGAAAGTACAGGGTGGTCTTAGGTCAGGAAAAACCTGGAAATCAGGGAAAAGTCAGGGATTTATATTGGTTAGGGAAAGTCAGAGATTTAAAAAAAATCTTGTAAAAGTCAGGGAAGTTCTATAAGAGGCACTTTAATTCGACTTTGTGGCTTGAAAATTCAACACTTGGATTGAAAATGTAACTGTTTTTGGTTAAAGCTTAATCTTTTTTTATTGAAAATTCTACTGTTTTGTTGAACATTTGTCCATTTGCATAGAAAATTCATCTTTTAGGGTTGAAAATGCATCTTATTTTGTTGGAAATTCAACTCTCTGCAAAAAAATTTAATTATTACGTTAAAAATGCAACTGATTTTAGTTAAAGTTCAGTCATTTTTTGTTTGAAAAGTTACCTTTGTAGGTTGAAAATTCAAGAATTTAGCCATACCATCTAAAAAAGTAACCTTTTGGGGAATGAAACAGTCCACTATTTAAAAACAATTGTTTGGACAATATTAAAGGGAAGGGCAACGGTCATAAAGTAAAAAAATCAGTTCTCATTTTTTATTTAAATTTTCAACCCATGGTAAAATCCGCTTTAGTGAAAAATTAAAAAGAAAATTCAAAAATAGTTTGAAGTGCCGTTTGAAATTTAGATGAAAAATGCAAAAAACTGATTTCTGTAAACTTTATGACCGTTGCGCTTGACCAATTTTTTTTTCAAGGAGTGGAGTGTTTGATATCCAAAAAGGCCTATATGGAATCATCTCGATCTAAAAAAATAGCTTTTTGCGACCTGCGCGATTTGAACTATAGGTTTCTATTTGAAAAATTAACCCGCATCTTCAAAAAAAAAGATGAAAAAATGGCCAAAAATCTCAAATGTAGGTATTACAGGGGATTCGTGAAAAATAGGGAGAAAATAGGCGACTGACTGTGATCCCTGTAATTTTTAAAATACTCAAATGTTATGTCCTATGATTATCTTTCTTTAGTAGTTTAATATTCCAATTATGCTGTAAATATCTGATCGAAGCTTTCTTTCCACAAAATATTCAAATTTTTCATTTCAACAAATTTTTTTAGTGCTAAGAAAGAAGACTCTGGGCCTTCAGTCCTGGAGCAGGGCTTTGGAAGTATTCGAAGAAGTTTCACGGGTGTTGTTTCACAGTATGAACTTGTAACCGATACCGTTAGCAACAAGATCAGCACAGGAAAAGAACACAGCGCGTGTGAGTGATAGAAAATTATGAAATCAAATCCATTTCGATTCTTTTTTTTTTTAACTTTCAAACTTTCTAAATTTCCAAGAACGAAAATGGCCGATTTCATATGAAATCGGACAGTCAAAACCTGGTGATGTCTCGGAATTGTTTAGAACTCAAATATATTGTTTTCCTAGGTAAAATATAAGACAAGTGTCTTTTGTTTTTGCCAACAAATTTGTTTAGTTGAATATTTAGGTGACTTATGAAAAAGGTAAATTTTTTTTATAATTGTATCTTGGGAGAAAATTGACATAATTTAATTTTCTTTGTGGTATCTTGTAGTGAAATCTACACTCTATCATATTCTTCGAAAAGAATTTGAATATTTTTAAAAAATTATAAAAATGGCGTAAATTGAAGAAGAAAAAAACTAGAATGTTAGTTTTCTCAACAAGGTCACCTTACATTTTTTCTTGATTGTTTTTAGATTCATAGCAGTATGAGGGAGATATCCCGTAAGTTTCGTCCTCACAAAACTATTCCTACATACAAAAAAAAAGACATTTTAGTTATAATATAAAATAAATTTTGCAAAATATCCATTTCTTTTTTAAATATTCTTGGTTGTATAATTTGTATATCTTAAAGGAGCTAAAATTATATGTATTTACAAAAATACAGCTAAGATCATTTTTCAGTAACAGTGTACTCAAAGAAGAAGCAAAAAAAAAAAGCAAAAAATAGTAATGAAGTAAAATTAATCAAAACTGATTAGCAAAAATCATAATTTCATCAATTTTCTTATTCAAAAACTAAAAGATATTTCTAAATTCTGTAGCAAAAAATTTCGAAATTGTAACTGAAAATTACAGAATGTGTAACTACATTTTCCTAAAATTATCCTGAATTTACGAAACTTGTAGAAATACCCGTTGACGAAATTATTAAATTCCCGAAATTACATAATTACTCATATTTTAAAACTCGAATTTTCAAAATTTTCTAGATCAGTTATGTGTCAAAATTATTAAATGTCCAAAGGTACGAATTCCCGAATTTTCAAATTCATAAAAAAATACATTTAATATTTTTGTAAACCTAAATCTATGGAGTATGCTCGACATAAAATATTATTCTGATAGATGGAAAATGTTAAATTTGAATATTTTTTTGTTGGTAATTTGAAATTATACATCTTGGGAATTTACTAATTTCAAGATTTTACTAATTTCGGGATTTTGAAAATTCTGGTTTCAGAATTTCGGAAATTTTAAATATCTGAATTTTTTTAGTTTTATTAACTTATGGAATATTTCAATCTTCTACTAAATACTTCCGGTAATTTGAAATTTTCTAGTTCCTTTGAGACATGAAACTAAGTATGTTGAAAAAACGATATTTTGACAATTTTATTTCATATTATGAAAAAGTAAGCTTTTCTGTGTGGATAAATAGTTTAGCGAGGACGAAACTCGCAGGATATCCCCCTCATATTACTAAGAATCTAAAAAAAGTAAAGATAAAAATCAAAGGTGGCCTTTTGGAGAAAATGCACTTTTCAATTTTTGTCGGAAAATGTACGCAATTAAAAATTATTTTTTAAAATAATTTTCTTTGATGGATTTGAAATTGAATTGCAAACTGCCACAAAGAAAATTAAATTATATCAATGTGTTGCCTAGATCCAACTTTTTAAATAAAATTTTCGTTAAATAAAAAAAAAAGACGTGTCACATATTTTGCTAAAGGTCAGGCTGTCCGATTTTATATGAAATTCAAATAAAAAGTCAAAATTAAAAATAAATTACAGAGATTCCATTTATCTGATAGTAGGACAATTTTTCTTTTTTATCTGTTAATGTCTTGTAAAAAGTATAATAAATATATCAAAAGTAAGATTGTACTTGTGATCCATGCCAGTTCTTGTCGATTATCTTCGAGACGACCCAAGTCCTTTGCCTCGGATTGGTGCGATTACTGTTGGAGGCTTGCTCGGATTTTTATTAGGAATTCGAGGAGGAAAATTCAAGAAATTAGTTTACACCAGTACAGGTTCTCTATCCGTTGCTGCTTTCATCTATCCTGCTCAAGCACGAGAGGGATTAGATCTAGCAAAACATTATACGAATATTGGTTATAACTTCGTTTATGGCGGTAAGGATCCAATAAAAAAAAACAATTTTCTGAGTGAATATTCTTATAGCAATATTATTGATATTTCATATTCAATCTCTTATTCAGAAAAAAAACCTCCGCCTCCTCCAAAAGAAATTCCTCCAGATTGTTGACCTTCCAAAAGAATTTATTCCTTAATCCAGAGATGAAATTTAATTGGAAATTACCACGTGACATACTTCCTCTTCCTTAGTCCTCTAGTAAATTTTGTAAACTAGGGCACTTTGTATAGAGGCAAAATCACCATCGTAATATTTTGTCTTTTTTTTACCTTAATTTTGTATTTTCAATTTTTAAATCTGCCAAAATTATCATTTTTGTATTATTTAATTTCAGTGAAACCTGGAGACTCAAATCAATTAGAAATTCACTGGCCAGAATTACCAACTTCTTTTTCGGAGGTAGGAGATTTAGTTGTTGATGTCGGTTCGTCTGCCGCTAGCGCTGTCGTAAATTTGACTACTAAAGCTATAGATGCTGTGAAACAAAAAGAGGTATTTTTCTGATAAATTCTTATGTGAGTAAAAAATAATCGAGGAGGTAACAACTCTGGTAATCCACTGGACTGCTTTGTTTTCTATAATAGTTGTGATTTTGTTGAAAAATCATATTTTTCGGTAGAAAATTAATCTTCTTCGTTAAAAATGCATGATTTTTATTAAAAATTCATCTATTTCATGAAAAAGTAATCTGTTTTGTAGGAAACTCAACTGTTTCGTTACCAATTTACATTTTTTGTTAGAAACTCATGTTTTTGTCTGAAAATTCAATTATTTGCTTAAAAATTAATATACTTATTAGAAATTTTAACAATTTTGTTGAAGATTTGTCTTTTTGGGTTAAAAATTCAACTACTTCAATAGAAAATTCAACTATTTGTTTGAAAATTCAATTATTTGGCTCAAATTTATGTATTCTATTGAAGTTTCTTATGTTTTTGTTGAAAATTAAGTTATTTGATTGAAAGTTGAACGGCTATCTTCAAAATTCAACTGTTTGATTAAAAATACATGTAATTAGTTGAAGATTGATGTATTTTGTTGAAAATTCGTCTTTTTTGAGAAAAAAAATTCTTCTCGGTTAAAAATTCATGTTTTTGGTAAAAAATTCAACTATTTGGTTGAAACTTAACCTGATTGGTTTCAAATTAAACAGTTTTGTTAAGAAGTTTTTTTTTTGTTGAAAAATTAACTGTTTTGTTTAAAATTCGTGCTTGTGTTTGGAAAATCTATTTTTTTCTGAACAAAATCGTTTTTTTTTTTTTTTCTTTTTTAAATTGATTATGTAACTGAAAACTTAACTCCTTTACGTCGTATATTCAACTATTTGATTTTCAATTGACTTTTTTTGTTGAAAAATCATGTTTTTGGTTGAAAAATCAATTAGGTTAAAGATTAATCTACTTTGTAGAAGATTTAACAGTTTCTTCAAAGTCATATTTTTATTTAAAAATTCACTTATTTGGTTGAAAATTGAACTATTTGGTGGAAAATTCGTCTTTTTCGGTAAAAAGTTACTCCTCTTGGTTAAAAATTCATGTTTTTGGTCATTGAAAAATCGTTTTTTGGTCAAAAATATATTTTTAAACTGGAAATTGAACTATTCTAGTTGAAGATTTATCTTTTAAGTTAAAAATTCAACTATTTCGTTGCCAATGTTTGTTTCTTGAAAATTCGTCTTTTCATGTTAAAAATTCAACTATTTGGTTGGCAGTTAATTTTTTGTATATTCTTGTTTCTTGTTGAAAATTTAATTATTTGGTTAAAAATTAATCTTTGTAGAAAATTCAACAATTTTGTGTCATTTTTGTTATTGTTAAAAATTCGTCTTGGTTAAAAAATGAACTACTTTTTTGGAAAATTCGACTTTTTCGGTAAAAAATGATTCTTGTTTTATTTCAAATTAACCTTCTTTATTGAAAATTAAATAAATTTGTTAAAAAGTATCCTTATTAGTTTAAAAGTCAACTGTTTTGTTGAAAATTCATGTGTTTGGTAAGCATTCCACTATTTTGTGGAAAATTTGCCTTTTATGTTTGTTTTTAAATTAAAATCTGTTTTGGTTGAAATATCAGCTATTGTCTTTTTCATTGATAAATCGTCCCTTATGGTTAAACATTAATCTATTTTGTGGAAAATTCAACAATTTTGTTGAAGTCATTTTTTTGGTTGAAATTTCATCTTTTTCGTTGAAAGTTGAACTATTTTGTTAAAAATTCTTTTTTTTTTGGGGTGATAATTAATTTTTTAACTGAAAATTTAATTATTTAGTGGGAATTGTATCTTTTTTAAATGACAATTTATGTATTTTGTTGAAAATTCGTTTGTTTTTTTTTTTGTAGAAAATTAATCTTTATATTTAAAAATTCACCGGAGTAAACTTAAGTAATCCAGAGTAATTCTTTATATAGAGGTAATCCAATATAATGTGGAGTGATCCACCTGCACTGCATCACATTTTTAGAAGTTCTTTCGCCCTTGCAAATAATGATATAGTCCGCTTTTAATTTGTTTCGTTTCTTCAAAAATTAAACTGGATTTTTTTTCAGGCCAAAGCTGAAGAACCAACGTCCAAACCGAAGACAAGTTAAATCAAAAATCGCTGGTAGTCGAGCTGCTGAAAAATGTATTAACATCTAAGTATTCGTAAATATCAGTATACTTACAAATAACGAATATTTTCTAACAGTATGTAAGAATTATTTACGATTTGTTAGACACGATCCTTCAAAATCAAGTGTTTGAATAACGATTAGAATAAAACATTAAAATATCACTCATGTTATTTTTATTTGATAATTACATGGAAAAAATAACTGAAAGTAGGCAATTTCAAATAAAAAGACCAGGGATTATTCGTAATGTTATATTTACAACATTCATTCCATAATTTTTTTAAAAAACAAATTGTGAAACGTTTAGGTAGCGCAACAGTTAAGAGTTCGATTATTCGTTTTGTACGTGAAACATATGCGTATGAAAATGTAAATAACTTTTTCTATCTAATATGACAGTATAATCTAATGATTTCTTAACCATGCTATTGCAAATACCTATACGATGAACCATTTTACAAGAAAAAATATTAAAATGTTGAGTGATTACAAAGTCTTAATATAGCAATGATCACAGACATATAGAAACTTTAAATATTTATCTAATTTTTATATCTCTGTGTCCACTTGGACGTGCGCAAAATAAAAAGTCTGGTTCTCCCATTAAGGCCCTTCAAAAGTTTGACATTTACATTCTCTTACAGAAAAGAAGCTTCCTGTATTGTCATTGACTTGAAAAACTTGTTCGTTTTCTTGGAAATAAATGAACATTTTGAGCCTATAAAAAATAAAAGATCGCATTAAAATCTTTCATAAATGAAGTTAAAAATCAATTTCAAAAAAAAAAAAGACAAAATGCGCGTAAGAAAAAAATGTACTCTACCGAAAACTTCATCCAATAGAAACTGACTTCTCAATTATTAATAGTTATTCTCGATTATTAAAATTGCTCTAATCGGAAAATTTTAGATTTGAAAATGTTGGCTTCCTTTAAAAATTGCCAATCAAAGAGCCTTGGAAGATTTTATTCCTGATACAGGAAATCGCTAATTATAATCGAGGAGTCAAGTGCAAACATCAGTTTTTTGTTTCCTGGAATAATATTATTAGTAAATTATGTTTTAATATATCAATAAATTACCTTACAATAAATAACAATCTAAATATTACCTAGACAATTCGATAATCGATTTTAATTTTAGATTCAAATATTCCAGCATACGCGGCAACATCTTTTTACAAATAACTAACATAAAAGTTCTATTTTATAACACACAGGTTGAGCTCATCTACAACCGACTGTTAATCTACGTAAACTGAAAAAGTCTTTTGAAACTGAAGAGGTTTCTTTGCACACGACTCCTCGTTCAAATCGAAAGGCTGCAATATCAGAAATCGGAGCACATTTATCATAAAATTCGTTCAGCCTTATAAATGCGCCTTTGACGAAAATCATGTTTACGTCATGTAATTTTGCGCTTCACGTCGAAAAACGATACGACTTTTTAAACCCTCAAATGCACCGGTTCTATTAATTCACCTAATAGCTTTCCTAAAACAAAATAATATAATAAATTTTCCCAATTCTTACTTGCAAAATTAACATTCCAATGGCATTTTTATACCGTCGGAAACAAACTAGATTTTGGAAAAATTAACAAAATTTCTTGAGTGTGCAAGCAAAAAAAAAATAAAAATAATCAAGTTTTTCAGTTTGGCACACTTTGCATTCAAGGGTTCCGATTATGACGTTGAATGTACGTAAAAGTACATTTACGTACGTATGTAAAATTACATATTTCATGCTATGCACTGAGATTATATCTACAAACTGTTCCTAGGGGATGGAGAAACTTATCTGAGCTGCCGCATGACCGATTACAATTAGATAATGAATACATCAATGTTCGCTTGATTAAAATCTAGGCGTTTGCACAAATCACATCGTTACCATAATATATTCAAATGCTGGAAGTTGTTCTGTACACGAGACGTTTTCTATCGTCCATGACTCGAATATTCTCATCACGAGCAGGCTTGTTGCATCTCTGCTTTGGCGGCTTTCAATGCTGTGAAATTAAATTGAGGAGTTAAAGTTTTGTTCACAATTTTCAAATTTAAGTCATCAAAATTGAACAACTTCAGGGATCACAGCGAAAAAAAAGCTCAAGTAAGAGGAAATATGGTAATTATTTCACGAATAAGGGGGGAAATAGAGGAAAGATTAGACAATTATTTTAAAATTAAAAAAGAAGAAAAAATATTTTTCTAGGAAATTCTATAGTTTTTAAATTATTTTTTACTGATTTCCGCCATTAATGATTTTTTTTTCAATTGGATACAAGAAAATTCCTTCATTAATAATTAAATCGTGATACTTATAAGTATAATTAAATATTTCTATCCAAGATTTGCTATTTCATCCTTACTATAATTAATACTTTGAATGGCAATTCCAATTAAATGCTTAAATTAAAAATAGTTCAACTTTGAGCGCCTAAAATATTTGTTTACACTAGCAATGCAGACTAAAGCAAACGCGCAAATCGCGTCCTTCGATTTTTATTTTACAATACTAAAAACAGACTATTTAAAAATGCATGATAACAAACTTTTAAATATTTAGAGTTCTAAAAATTTTTGAAAAGAAATCTCTTGAAATTCTATGAAATCTTTTACAATTAATAAAAATCTTTAAAATCGTAAAAATCCATTTAAATATGTAGAAATCATTTGAAATGCCTTGGATATGAATAAAATAAAAATTATTAATTATATTCTAAAAAAAAGTATTTTAAAATCCATAAAAAATTGTTGAATACTAAGACTTCTAAAATGTTTTTAAACAAAAGTTCTTAACATACTTTGAAATTTATCGAACTTTTTCATGTACCGTGAATCTGTTGAAATACGTAGAAAACCCTTGAAAAAATGTAATTTATTCCGGTAAGTTCTCTAGAAATTGATTAAAATCCCTTGAAATCGTCAACATCCATTCAAATACGTAGAAATCATTTAAAATTACTTGAATATAAATTAAATAAAAATTATTAATTGAATTTATCTAAAAAGAACCGCTTAAGCAAAATGCACGTGTAGAAGAATACTTTTGATAAAAGTCTTACATTCATAATTTTAATATCTTCGTGGATTCCAATATTTTTTACGTGTCTAGAGACCTTAACTGTTTCAATAAATATTGTTACTTACATATTGTTAAATTAATAAAAAATTGTTTATATTTAAAAACTTTACATATACAATTGATAATTCAGAAATTGTTGGATTTAAAAAGTGTAGAAATTGTCTAATATTATAAATTAAAAATTGTTTAATTTCAAAGGCTTATAACTAGAAATTGCCTAAAAAAGTATCTATTTATAAAATTTTTAATTTACAAAGTAAAAATTAAAGACTTAACTATGAACGTTTTCAAATTAAACTCGATAAAATAATTCGCGCTGTCTATGGTTACTGAATTTTCCGTAACTTGATCTCCTTTTCCAGCTCGTTCAGGGCTAATGTCACGAAAAAATCCGTAACCATAGACAGTGCGAAAATAAATTCAAATAAGAAATTACAGTTTTTTGGTTTCATTTTGGGCTAAAGAAAAGCTTAGATTTCTTTATTTAAGAAAAAGTAAAAAAAAATAATTATATATTGCTCAAATGTTAATCAATCTTTAATATAATTAAATATTATATATTCCATATAAAACCAGTTATATGAAACCAAAAACCAGTTTTTAACTGTTCGGAAAACTTAGCGCAGTTTTTAGATGTTAAATATTTTTCATTTTAATTATATATATGTACATACGTTACGTACACACACACACATACACACACACAGTACGGCCATATTCATAGTACTCATAACCATGAGTGCGAAAGATACGCTCTTGTGCGCCATCTACTAGCGTCTCACTCGCACTCACGCCCAGGTATGTATAGGTCTCTCCAGTATTAAGATGTCTAATAACACTTATATACAAAAGCTCAGGGTCCTTGGGAACGCCAGTAATCTTTCCTTTCTTCAGATGAATTTTGGCACACTTGTCTAAACCAAAGTCCATCCCAATCTCTCCTGTGTAGCTCTTGATGATATTTATAGCAGTTTGAAGTTTGCTTTTACCAGCGGCATAGATCTTCAGATCATCCATATAAAATACATGAGTGACCTTATGCTCGCGCTGATTAGTGTCGCCACAGAGGTATCCAAGAGAATTTCATAGTGCGAGAGATAGAGGCAGAAGTGTGATGCAAAAAAGCAAAGAGCTCATGGTATCGCCTTGAAAGACGCCCCTCTGGAAGGTGACGTTGTTCGTTGTCAGACGATAATTTCTAGATGAGATGGTAAATCTAGTTTTCCAAAGAGGCATCAATCTCTCTATGCATCTCACTATGTGTGGATATACCTTCAAGCTTTCCAACAGACAGATGATAAGTCTTTACAGACACACCTGTCAATTAGCAGGTTCTCTGGACAGCCTGCTACACCTTTTTTCGAGCCACGTTGTTCGTACATCTCTCGCCATACAGGCTCAATTCGTCGAACAATCCTGTTGTTTAGGACAGCTGTAAAGATCTTATACAAAATGTTCAAACAAGTTATTGGCCTGTAATTCTCTGGTTTGGACAAGTTGCCTTTTTTCCGTAGGAGTATAGTGCGTTCTAACACCAGCCACTGCGGAATGGGCGTCTCCTACTTTAAATATGAAGTGAATATGCGGGCCAAATTTTGGTGTATAAAAGTAAACTTCTTCCACCAAAAATTCTTGATACAATTTGGTCCAGCAGCGGAAAAGTTATTCGTGCCTCTAAGTGCTTTTTTCACCTCTTCGGCAGTGACTGATGGACATTCCTCCTCTGATTTTATGAGGTTTTCGCAAAACTCCTTGAAGCGGATGATATTGTCAGCATCTTCTTTCAACTCTAGTGTTTTCGGGATCTTGTATACCTCCTCCAAAAAGTCTGTACCTCCTTGGGCCTTGGTGTATTTTTTACAAAAACAGGGAGATCGCTGAAAAGGCGTTATGGGTCAGCGATAAACTATTTTCAAATATCCTATAGTTAAAGAGAAAATGGGAAATAGGGGATGTTTTTCTAGAATACGGGGAAAAAAGGGGAAACAATGTCTAATTATCAATATTTGAAATAATAATGGATTTTCAAAGATTAAAATTTCGAAAATGCAGTCATTAATTAATCCATTTAATTTGAAATAAATTTAATAATCTAGAAGGGTTCAAACTTCAAATAACAAATGTTGTACTTCAAACTTGGACCATTTTAAACGACATAAATGAAAAATTCTTCAACCATTAAGGTCTTCATTGATAAATTATACAATTTTGAAATATTTGAATTCGATACCAAACCATTTTTTTTATAATTTAATTGCATAAGTATTGCATAAGTAAATTAAGATGCGTTTGCGTTACCGCTCTCTCTCTCTCTCTCGCTTGCACTCTCGATTTCGATCACTCGCACACTCGTTCGCTAACACGTCCCAAATTGCGCTATCGTCAAAAATAGATTCTGCATTATTGAAAATTTAGAAGACTATTCCTTTTCTGTGATGAAAAATTAAATTATATAGGACGAAAGAATAGACATGAATGAAATTTCGAAATAAAATGTACAATATAATATTGAAAAATTGTGTTGATGTATTTAAGATCATTTATTCAGAATAATGTAATATTAAGTACTATATTTTCATACTAACCTTCTCGTTCCCGTCGCTTTAATTTTTTTCGGCGTCTGTCAATTCCTGCCAGTTCAACTTTCAGTGAGTTATAAGTTTTCCTTAGCTCGCTAAGTTTTTGTTGCAAAACAGCTATTCTTTGACTTCCATCCCACTCTGGATCTGTTTTAATAAGAAAAAATATATATTTGTCAGTAAAGACACAATTTCAGTTTTAATCAGGGTATCTACCAGGCGGATGATTTTAAATCCCCGGTAATTTCCTGATTTTCGCACGGTAAAGATTTTTGATTTGGAACAGGGAATTTTGAAAAAGAATTACATTTATCAGTTGAAATATCAGATAATTTTTTGACATAAGAATTACAATATTTACGGCAATTTCCTATCTCAAAGTCTAAATTATAATTGTTTATGGAAAATAGCTATTCCAAAGTGAAAATTATATTTCCTTACGGAAATTTCCTGTTCCAAGTCACAATTGCATTCATTTTCCAAAACCCTGTTACAAGTGGCAAATTTGTATTTAAACAAATAAATAATAATAATGTTTAAAATCAAACAAATTCTGATTTGGAAGCTTTGATGAAGGAATGTTCATAATCTGACGAATTCTGACTTGAAACAGGGATTGCGTTTGTAAATTAAATTTTTATATACTAGAATTAAAATTATTGTCCAATATTTCCCGTTCCATGCTAAAAATTGCCTGTTTTAAGACAAAATAATAATTTTTTTGATATTTCATTCATTTATTCCCCGTTAACACTAAGGATTATCATTCTTTTAGAATAATCCCTGTACCAAGTCACAATAAACTAATTTTCAAAATTCCCTGTTCAAAGTCAGAATTATATTAATTTACCTAATTTTCTAGTATAATTCACAAATATAGTAACTCCCTTTTCCCTAAATTTGTATGAAATAAGGTTCAAATTGTGACGAATTCTCACTTGGAACAGGGTTTTTTTAACTGCCTTCTTCTAAAACAGAATAATTTTTGTTTCATAGTAAGTTCCCTATTCCAAGTCTAATTATAACTTTTTATGGAAACTACTTGTCCTAAACTAAAAATTGTAATTCTTAACAAAATTCCCTGTCCCAAATTAAAAAAAAAATGTGTTCCGAAAGTCTCCGTTCTACAGTAAAATTATATTTCTGGGAATTCCTTCTCTCAACTCTGAATTGTAGTTCTTTTAGAAAATGTATTGTTCCAAATCAGAATTAGAGTACATAATTATGAAACCCCTTTCAGATTTTACATCTCAAAATGTTAAATGAATTTTCAACGAAATAATTGAATCCTCAACCAAAACAATTTTCAACAAAGTAGTTGAATTTAAAAAAAAAAACGTGAATTGGATACCAAAAGATATGAATTTTCAGCAACAAAGTTGAGTTTTCAAGTTAAAAAGTCGAATGCTTTAGAATTTTGTATGGTTGAACTTATAATCGAAAAGGAAAAATTTCCTATCTAAAAAAATAACGAATGAACTACAAAACAGTTTAATTTTTCACAAAAACAGATGCATTTTCAAAGAAATAGTAGAATTTTTAACCAAAAGAGATCAATTCTAAACCAAAAATATAATATTAAACATTTCAACCAAAAAGAGTTAAGTTTCAACCAAAAATATTTGGATTTTCTTTTTGGGTTCTATTAATTTAATTCGCATTTAAGCGTCAAAAGGGGCAAGTTTCTGCAAAACAGAGGAAGAATGAGGAATTGTTTGAAAAAGGGGAAAAGAAGGGAATACGGGAAAGAGTGTGAAGTCCGCCCTTTTAATTTGCATATTAGTACATTCGAGAGAAAAATTCTGGTCATTGAATCAAATTCCCGGCCATTTCCCTGTGAACGAAATTTCCGGATTATATAATAAACCACAATCTTTTTCTAACCTTAAATTCAAAGTTAAGGTTAATTATGTTACTCACCTAATTCTACATAGAAGTTGTACTTTGTAGGTCTTGGTGATCTCGATGAATAGCTACTAAGTTCCGTCATATTAACATGACCATGACCCGTCGAAATCGAGTTGCCACTGCTGCATTGGTTCGACCCTTCACTCGTATCATCGCTATCACTTCCGGCTCCGTGTCTGCTACTTCTTCCACTCTGCCTTGGTGACTTCTTCCCCGAATTATTCACTCCACTCTCAACGTGACTCCTATGTCTTTTCCTCTTCTTTGATCCCGATTCCTCGATCGCCCTCTTCAGCGACTGCTTCACGGGTCTATCAGATCCATTTCCTTCTGAGTTCAACAACGATGCATCATCCTCACTTAATCCAGCCATCTTACTATCATTCTCCACCTCAGAAGTGTCTCTATTCAACTTCGAACTATCCTCCGACATCGGACTCGAACCCGCAGTCCCCACCTCCCTCGGAGACTCGCAGAGATTCGATATAGTCGAATCAGGTGTAGTCGGTGGAGTGTTATCCATCACAGGAGCTGCTTCGTTACTTTCCTGTCTTTGTATTGGAGCCGGATGTTCCTGTCTCGCCGGAATTGGAACATGTTGCACCGCCAGAGGAACTGGAACCATCGCACTACTACTTTGGGGCAAAGGCATACTCGAGGTCGAAATTGTACTACAAGCAGTGGGGCTCGAAGTCGGAGCACTCGCGAATGGCAATTCCATCAAAACTATTGAAGTGTCTGCCATCTTCACCTTTGGAATCGTGTGTGAAGGACCAGGCACTTGCTGCTCGACAGTCTCTATTCCTGGAGTCGGTGAACCCGGAATTTCTTCTTCACAGAGAAGCGAATTCAAATTGTCACCGTCCTCGTCGGCTCTGGCGAATTTGCACTGAAGTCCAGCCTGTTGAAGACGAACCTGGTTCTGAATCAGAGGTTTACCTTCCTCCGAGGTGAGTTCTTTCAAATTTCTTTCCATCTCCGGAATTGAAGCTAGATTCATCTTCAGGGTCAAATTTCTCTCCAGGTTCTGTTTCAGACTCGACCCTCTCTCTGAACTTATTTTTAGAGAAGATCTCTCGAAGCTCTTAAGAGTCGCAACTTTCTCGGGGTTTACTTTATGAGGGGAACTTCTTTCGAGGGTTTTAAGAGCGGAAACTCTTTCCTGGTTAAGTTTAATAGGCGTTTTCTCCTGATTCAATTTAACATTGGAAGTTCTTTCCTGATTTAATTTTATTGAACTTTTCTCCTGTGTTTTAAGAACCGAATCTCTCTCCAGGCTCGGCTTAACTATCAAATCTTTTTCCAAGTTCAATTTAACTTCAAACTTAGAGGGCTTGTCCTCATTGAATTCGACCTCATTATCGATAATCAACCTTCGCTCTGAATCACTGCTATCTGTGGAATCAGCAAATTCTAGATTAATTGCAGGTTTCTGCTTCTCCGCCTCAACTGGCTTTCGATCTTCTTCCTGGAATATCTTCTCTTCGCTCTTCTTCCACTTATCTTCAAGTCTCTCTTGCGGCTTCTGCTCCGTGAACTTTCTAAGATCTAGTTTCTGGGATGCATTCTCAATCTCAATTCTTTTCTCTATTTTTTTTACTTCATCCTTTACCTTCGTGACAATAAGCGGAGATCTTGCCTTTTCTTCCGGTACCTCTGCATCTGGTTTTATAATTGGTTTCGTGACTGGTTCCTCGGGAATCTTTTTAGCTTCTGCTTCTATCTTCGCTTTGGTGTCTTCTTTGTTTCTCCTCAACGAAGCAAGTTCTTTTCTCGTTTCCTTTTCTTTAAAATGCCCCAATTTCTTCGAACTTTCCATATCATCGTCCTTTTTGGTCTCCTTGACTTTGTTCCTAAAGGCTGCAGCGGCTGATAACTTTTCTTCTATGGAAGAAGTCACCGGAAGTCTTGCGCTGATAGGCACAGGCACAGTCGGCGCGGGAGGCAAAAGAGGAGGGAAATCGAGAGGTTTTGTCTCTGGAAGTTTTGGTTCAATAACCTTGGGAGTTGGAGTTGGTTTGATCAAACTAAGAGTTGGCTTTGGTTCTATAGGAATGGGTTTAGGTTCGATAACTGGAGGGGGAGGGGGAGGTGGTTCTTCTATCTGGATCTGCATTTTGGGCTTTTCATCCTTGAAATCCATATCCACATCGGTTGGTGGAAATATGTCTTGTTGATAGGAGAATATATTCTCTTGCTCGGACTCGGGAGTCTCTGATTCTGATATGATGAGGCGATCCTCTGGGTCGTCGGCACCATCGTCATCTGGTAAATCAGTAAAGAGGAGATCTATGTTAGTAGTGTGCCTACTTGAATCCTCGACTTGCGGCGGTTTGGGTTGATTGTAAGCGGGACTCTCGCAGAGTTTGTCGAATGCTTCCTCACACTTCCAGGAGGATTGAAGTAAAGGTCTGCTGGTGGAAACACCTTCTTCGGGTTCCTCAAGTTTTTTAGCGAATGTCTTTCTTATAACCTTCTTCTTGATTTCCGTATTCTCGACTTCTGGTTTAGTTTCCTTTGGAGATAGAGATGTCTTTTGCTTTTTCTTCGGACTACTCTTGACGGGGTCTTCGAAAACACGACGCTTCAGTTTGTCCTTGTCACCTGACTTATTTCTTACCTCAAACTCGAACGGCTCCGGCTCCTTAAACTCATAAATATCCTCCGTGTTCTCAACCGGAGGTTTGACATCCACGATTGGCTCCACCTTGACCGGTTCCAGTTTTTTCTCCACCTTGGCTGGTTCTGGTTTCTTTTCTACTTTGTCAATCTTCTCCACTTTTTCAATCTTCTCTGCTTTCTCAATCTTCTCCACTTTTTCAATCTTCTCCACTTTCTCCACCTTTTCCACTTTCTCCACCCTTTCCACTTTCTCCACCTTCTCTACTTTTGGCGAAATCACAATCACTTTCTCTGGACTTTCCTTCTCCACAGGTTTAACCTCCTCCTCGGGTTCGGGTTCAACCCTCAACATTTCCAGTTTCACAGCCTTATCAAATCCCTTCAACTCAGACCTAATCTGATTCAAGTCAAAATCTCTACCTTTCGGTTGTTCCTCATCGCTCTCAGGCTCAGATTTAATCTCCGGAGGAATCTTTCCCAAGTTTCTCCTCAATCTTTTTCCTCTCCTTGGTTCCTCCACAACCTCTTTCTCATCCTCACCTTCACTCGCCTCCAATTTAATCTTCGTCTCGGCCCTTCGTTTAGCCTCTCTTCGATTACCCTCCTCCTTCTCCTTGGATCTTCCTCTCTGCTCAGGCTCAGGCTCAGTAGCATCAGACTCATAAGAATCCGTTTCCTCACTCTCAGAAGCTGCTGTAACATCCGTATGACCTGACATTCTTCTCGTCCTTCTCCGCAATTCAATTCCACTCTCCGCATTTCTCGTCGCTCTGCTCAACCTCCCAGTCGCTGGAGTAGCCGGACTTTTCGTTCTCGCACCAAGAAGTGGAGTTGTTGATCTAATCGATCCTTCTTTATCCTTTTCCTTATCTTCCCGCTTTTCTTTCATTAAGGTTGGATTTCCTGCCGAGGGTGCGACGCTTTGAGCTCTTCTTCGAGTCTGAGATCCAGGAGTCAAGGGTCCAGTCTTAATCGATTTCCCACTCCCAGAAGAAGATGCTCCAGGAGTTTGAGGTCGAGGAGTAATTTTCGGTCTCTTCACTCTTCCCGGAGTTTGAGTAAAATTTTGGGCGATTCGAGAAGGGGAAATCCACTCATCGTATCTCGTATTCCAGCCAGTGTAATGAACAAGGTAGCTTGGTTCGCTTCCATCCTTTTCCATGTCGATGACCTTCGCCTCATAGGTAACCTTCGACTCGTGATTTGGTCCATAATAAACCTTGAGCCTGTCTCCTAATTCGACAGGACCTTTATAAGAAGGCGCGTAATCCACTGATTGTTCATCCGCTCGCGATTTCTCGCCATCTGTATCTTTTCGCTTCCGACCTCTCTTCTTCATTTCTTCCTCTGTCAAGCGCCGTTGTTTTGAAAAAGTTTTCTTTTCTGGTTCTCTTGAGGGCGTTCTCGTCTCTCTAACGTCAGCAATCGGTTTAACTTTCGTCGCATCATCTTTGGATTTGGACCGGGTCTTTGTAGTATCTTCTTCTTTCTTGTCTAGCTTTTCGTCCTTCTTCTCCTGCTTCTTCTCAACTTTCCTCTTTTCGAGAACTTTCTTTTTCTCCTCTTTAGCTTTCTTCTCCTCTTTTGCTTTCGCTCTATTCAAACCGGAATACCTTGAAGTCTTTTTGGAATTTTCACTACTTGAAGATTCCTCTTCTTCGACGTTAACATCACTTTCGTGTCCGCTTAGACTTTCCGATTCTTCCTTCTCTTTCTCCTTTTCTCTCTCCCTCTCTCGTTCCTTCTCCTTCTCTTTCTCCCTCTCCTTCTCTCTCTCTTTCTCCTTTTCCCTCTCCTTTTCTCTTTCCCTCTCCTTTTCTTTCTCGCGCTCCTTCTCTCTCTCTTTCTCCTTCTCTAGTGCCTTCTCTCTTTCCTTCTCTTTTTCTTTCTTCCTCATTGGCTTCGCCGGCTCCTCCTCTTTCACTTCCTTAACTTCTTTCTTAATCTCTCGCTTTTCCTTTTTCTCCTCCTCGACTTTCTTCTCCTTCTCCTCTTCCTCTTTTTCAGACTTAACTTGCGGAACAGGAGTATTTCGATCCTTATCCCTTATCAAACTCCGACCAGGTCGCTGCTTTCTAACACTCCCTCTTGGATGATTCACCATAGTACATCCTAACTTTCTATAAAAATCTTCAAAGGAATGTAAGAACTTTTTATAAGACTGCTTCACGAGATTGTGGGTCGCTGGATTGCTTTGCATCGAAAAACTCAAACGTCGAGTAATGACCTTCCATTGATTTTGATTCGTGACTCTGTTGTAGCCCCCGAGTTTGTAAACAGCTCGGAAAAGTCTATAGAGATCAATATCCTCTTCTCCAATCATGGGACAATTGTTAATCGGCGTGCCTCGATCGTCCATGAATTTGTAAAGCTGGGCAACAAAGTGATCTTTTTCCTCTCGCGGCTCATCGTCCGAACTATCGGAATCAATGTCTCCGTCAGAATCACTATTTCCACTAGAAACAGAATTCCCAAAGAGGGAATCCTTGTCCCAATGGGGAGGCAACTCATTCTTTTCGAGAAAAAGCATCGCTTTTTCGACGGCAACCTTCAGAGCGCTATTTTCTACCTTGTTCACCAAATCTTTCGTAAATTCGGTAGCTTCCTTTTTAGGGACGGTGTAGTATCTCGCATCTTTGAAGGAACGAACTAAGTAGTCGTCTTTGACTCTTATTCTCACGGTATCTTGGGCCGTTGGTGCGACCACCAGTCCTGGAAACCAGTTGTCTTTTTTCTTTTTATCACCGAGTTCCACGCAGACGACTCTTCCAATTTCTGGTTCGACTTCCAAGCCTTCTTTTCCTTCTCCTCGAGGGGACTCGTGGGAACCATGCGGTGGACTGTCTTCATCTTCGCTGCTGTCATCCCTGTAATAATAGAAACATCATGAATTACAGGGCTCGGATTCACATCAGAGATAAAAAATAGTGCAAATACTGGCATAAATTTTGAAAAATAGTGACATGAATTTGATTGAGAAATAAAGTTATAATATAAAACACGTAGGCCTTGGATCAACTGTAATGCTTTTTTCAACTCACATTAGTGATACAATCGCATGAAATGTCGAAAAAAGTCTTTTTTTAGGAATAGCGTAAAAGTTTCAGATAAAGTCATTCGACTTTTTAAGAAAATTGGATCAAACGCTATACGAATAGAAAATACTTGCACAAAAAGTTATAAGGCATACTAAAAATGAACAAAAAAAGTATTGTAAAGAAATACCATAAAATTACATTAAACATTTTGCAATCTATGTAGGTAATTTTGATTTCTGAAAGACTTTATGGTGTAAATTTAAAACACAATTTATTAAAAATTGTATATAAAACTTTTTAATTCAATTTCTTATATCAAGGTTGATGATACAGATAAAAATATCATTTAAAAAGAATAATCGCATACAATTAAACTAATTAAACTCTGGTTGGAAATATTAAAGAAAATAATAAAAAAAGTATTGAAACTTAATTCGTTCTTCACCAATTCCAATCAAATTAATCAATTTTGTCTAAACACGATATATTATACTTTAAAGTATTTTCAAATCCCATGAATATCGAAATGCTTTGAATTATTTTAAAAGAAATAAGCTTGCGATTTTATAGATGGCCATATCTTAATTAATACTTAATGAAAGGATTGATCCGCGTCAAAAAAAAAAATTATTTTAAACTCATAAACCTGAATTATTTTCAAATGAGACAAGTTACAGTTCACATACATTTGGAACTTGCGTTGTCTCAATACACCTTTTTTGTTAGAATTCTTTTTTTTCAAATGGTTTCTACTTATATTAACGGAATATTAACGATTTACAAAGGAATGATTTCAAGGTATCCCAAAGAATTTCAAGAGATTACAAAAATTGCAAGGGATTTAAAATAATGTTGTAGGATTTCTAAAGATTTCAAGGGATTTTGAGGTATTTCAAGGAATTTTACAGGGTTTGAAGGATTTTATTGAATCTCCAGAAATACAAAGACTTCTAGGGATTTAAGCTGTTTCTTTTTTGTTATAACTGTAATCAATAGGTTAAATTTAATTCATGTTCAAGGGATTTCAAAAAATTTCTACTTTATTGGATTTTCACAATTTCAAGAGTATCAAGGAATTCAAAAAAATTTGAAGGATTTGAAAGATTTTAAATCATTTTAAAAGATTGCAAAGAATTTCAAGAGATTAAAAAATTTTCAAGAGATCTCAACGAGTTTCACAAGATTTCAGGCATTTTATAGGACCTCCAAGTATTCAAAAGATTTAGAGGATTTTATAAATTTCAAGAGATTTCAACGGATTTCTAGAGAACTTTACGGAATAAATTAAATTTTCTTTATTTTCGTGGGATTTTAAATTATTTCTATAGATTTCTAATTATGTCGAAGAAATCTAAAAAGGTAGAAAAATTTCTAAGGATTTCTACGGATATACTTAGGCTTTTAAACATCCATTCAGGTCAATATAAAAAAGCCTGAGAAAGCCAGAAAATTGGTTAAATAAACAATATTTATCTTTTAAATCATTCTCAAAATCAAGAATATTTCCAAGATTTGTTATTTTATCCTTAATATAATGAATACTGTGCATGTAAATTGGAAACAACACTCTTCAATGCTGTTAAACTCAAATTAAAAATAGTTCAAGTTTGAACGCCTGAAATATGTTACACTAGCAATAAATATTAAACACAAACTATTTAAAAATCCATAATAATAAACTTTTAAATATTAAGAGTTCTGCGAATTTACAAAACGAAACCTCCTGAATTATTTCAAATATCATAAGTTGTATGACTCCCATTTTTAAATACTTCACAACTGTACATTGAACAATTTTATATCTTAATTAAGCAGCTTTCAGCTTGAAACTTTCAACATTAAATGACTTCAAACTGGAATCGTTTAAAATTAAACAACTTTGAATTGAATGTATTTGAAACAGAATAATTTTATATCGAAACATTAAAAATGGTTTGGTATCATTCTTGAATCTTTCAAAACTGTATCGTTTGAACATAATTGTATTTTATAGTTGAACAAATTATTCGAACCATTTTTTGTTAAATAATTAATTTTAACCTGCAATGTCCGCAATTTTATAAGCTTGAATATATAAATTTACTTATGCTAATTTTTTCGATAAAAAATTCACCCCAAAAAGCGAACAAATCGTGGCAAATAACTTTCAAATTTAATTCCTTAAAAATTGTAGAATATAGAATTAAAAGCGCCGTTTTTCTGGAATAAGCATTTGAAATTAGACAATTTTAAAGGAATACTTGAAATTGTATACTTTCAAAGCATTGGAATAACTGAATATTTTTAAAGCAACTTTCGAAATTTCCAAGGCCCTTTCTAATACTTGGTTGAAATTTGAGGTACTTTGTTAAAAATGCATTTGTTGGTAAAAGCTTCATAATTTTACCTGGATATTTATTGCTTCGGTTGAAAATTAATTTTTTGAACTGAAAATTCAACTATTCCATTTTTTATTGAAAAATGTTTCCCTTTGTAGTTGACAATTCAACTATTTTGTAGAAAAATCATCTATTTCGTTGGAAATTCGTCTTTTTGGGAGAAAATTAATCTTCTTGGTTGAAAATTCAACAGTTGAATTATGAACAGTCGAATTTCTACACAACACAATAGTGAAATTTTCAACCGAAGAAATTTTCTGCAAAATTGAACTGTTGCATTTTCAGTTATACTACGCATTCAAAATGGAAAATTATTCTAGTTTGCAAAGTAAAAATCGACCATTTCCAAACTTATATACGGTTAGAAAAAAACTTATAATTATTTGAATTGCTGATAAATTATACAATTTCACACTTATAGGTTTTAAAATAAAAAATTGACATCTTTCAAATCTTAAAAATTAAAAATGGAAAAATTATTGAAAAATTTCGTAAAAGCATTAATAATTGAATATTTTTTGATTAGTTTTCTAAATTACCAAGCCCCTTTCCAAATTAAAATGGGAAAAAATTGTTCAAAACAAAAAGTTACAGTTCAACCAAATAGTTGGACTTTCTACCAAAATAGTTGAATTTTTAACAAAATATATCCATTTTCAAACCCAAAAGACGAACTTTCAACAAAAGAGTTAAATTTCTTACAAAAAAGTTAATTAAAAAACCACTGAATTGTTCAATTCTTAAGAAACGAAAAACGAATTTACTACAAAACAGCTGCACTTTTATATAGATAATATTTATTTTCAACAAAAATGTTTTAAACCAAATAGTGGAGCTTTTTACCAAAATATGTAGTTGAATTTTTAACAAAATACATGAATTCTCAAGGAAAAATATAATAGTCGATATTATTTCCACCATTAAATATTATAATTTAAAGTCAAACAAAGTTAAATTGAACCAAAAAAGACGAACATTCAACAAAATCGGATTCATTTTCTACCAAACCAGTTCAATTTTCAACGACAAAAAAATTAGATTTTTTTACCAAGAGATAGATCTTGAAACGAAAAAGCCGAATTTTGAACCAAGAAAGAAAAAACTGCCACTAAATTGTTTAAGTTTTCAAGCCAAAAAGACGAATTTTCTACAAAACAGTTGCATTTTTTAACAAAAAATATGAATTTTCAAGAAAATACATGAATTTTCAAGAGAGCAGTTAAATTTTCAATCGAAATATGTAATAGTTGATATTATTTCAACAAAAAAAGACAAATTTTTAAAAACATAGCTGAATGCTCAACCAAAAGAGATGAATTTTCTATCCATAACTGACCCATAAACCTCTCTTAATAAGAGATATACAAAAAACACAAAGTAACTTCAAAGTAACTAAAATATAGTTCCAAATTACTGCAAAAATCGTAACTAAGTCACGAGTCACTTTTTAAAATAGTAAAGAAGTTACCCTAAAAGTTACAAATAACGTAACTTTTCAGTAACTTAGTTACATTTTGACTACCCCACTCGTATAATATTGCTAGAAGACAATACTTACTGAGTTTGCCTGGACCTTCGACCTCGTCTGCCGCCGATTACAGGGTTCCCGAAGTGTTCCGGGTGCGTTAAGGGAAGCTGGTCTAAAGTTTCACTCTCCGCGAAGTGACGTCCACTTTTCAAACAAAGAGCAGTTCTTCTCAAAGTGGTGATATCCCCATCATCAAAAACAACTGTGTACTGACTGCAATCCTGAATCTTAGTGATCGTCGCCTCGACAAAATCCTTTCGGTCATTGTGCCGGGCTTCTACGGAAGCACCTACTCTTAATGTTCCTTTAATTTGATCATCAGTAACTGTAGCTGTACCCAATCCTTGCTTGTAAGTGACACGACACTTCACGGATCTAACGACCTTCCTGATTTTTGCTTCGCAGAAGGCACCCTTGTACTTGGCGCTTACCTCCGTACCGACGGACAGATAAGGCGGATCGTCTCCCTGTTTAACAAACGAAAAATTATTAGCAACACGCATACATTTACTAAAATAATAATCTATCACTTAGCCCTAGAACGGAAATTTTAAATCAGAACTTAAAATATTCTTAAGTCAAAAAAGAAATGCCCCGGTATAATTTAAAAAATGTAGCTTGTCCTAAAATAATCTTCATCAGAAAAAATAGATTATACAAAATAATTTTAATGTTACTCTATCCTCAAAGTGTAAATGTGGACATGCATTTTATGATAGAAAAAGTCAATTGAAATTTTCTGATAAAATAAGGTAAATTTTCGAAATTAACTCTGGGTCGATAATTTTAATTTGATATTTGAGGCATCGAATGAAAATCAAATAATCCTTCAGAGTGCCCAGTGAGATTTAGACGAAGTGAGAATTCACAGACATTTCTAAATGCATTTTTGACGTTTTCGCCAATTTCCACACGTTTACAAAATTCTAGCACAAGCCAAGTTAAATATGAATAGAAAACAATGTAAATGTTTCTTTCTAAAATTATTCAAGTTTGAAACTTTATAAATATAACTGAAAACTTAAAGAAAAATTCTGACTTTTCCATGATTTTTCCATGACCAATCCATTTCCCGCGTATTTCCGTGACTTCCTGATCGCTGGACACTCTGAAAACTCAATAAAATGTTTTAAATTTCCTAAATTTATTTATATAAAGCAGAATTTTCCACTTTCGAACAGAAGCAACATTTAATTAAGATTAATATTCTCAATTACAATGTTTAATAATTAATCACGTGAGGAAATTTTTGTTCTAATTTAGTATTAGTAATTAATAGAAAGCTCGCTTGAGAAAAAAAAGAGATTAAAATTAACACTTTGCGAATGAAAGGTAACTTTTTTTTAAATTCAATTCGTCGTCTTGTGGCACATTGCACAAGAAAATGACAACGCCTTGAAAATAAACACACACAAAAACCAAATAAGTAAATAATTAAAAAACAATCTAAAAATTAACCAAACAAAATAATTAATAGCGAATCGCCTTCCCTTTATTAAGTGTCCTTTAGTAAAGAACCTAAATCTCAAAATAAAATGCTTCAAAACCAGATTACTGAACGAAATCAATTCTTGCCACACACATCAGAAAAGGGAGATCTCCCAGCCTCCTGAAAGACATCTGGACAACTCACCGTCCGAAAAACTCTTTATCTCACAAAAATAGAATCGAATTAACTCAAAAATTCACCACTTTCCCGGAAATGCTTCCCTTTCAAATAAAAATGTAAAGAAACTGATAAAACTGGATCCCAAATTGTTTCAGGCTTTTCCCTCAAAAAAAAAAAAACATCGTCCTCCTTTGGGAGTCATTTGTGACACTTTCAAATCTTACTCGACCTTTTTGTATCCGGAAGTTGCCCTTTTTTTTAAAAAATGCTCGACTTTTATTACAAAGTGACAGGAAGGCGAAAAAATTGGTTTAGCAGCTGATAAACAAGAGATTCGAGCTCTATTTTCTTCTCGAGGCTTGCCAGTTTCCTTTTTCTGTTTACTCACCAACATCTTCTAGCGATTCACTGACTCCATAATACGAAGTGTCCAAAATCCAGGCCTCAAACGAGACATCCACGTTCTCCTCTGGCCAATTTTGACTCGAAAAATCACCAACGTTTACACACAATAAATTAAACCGAGGAATGCATCGCGGACGGGAACCTTTTCGAGAAACCTGCACTTCGCAGTATGCGTAAAACACGTCGTTGACGCATCCGTCCGCGCAGCACTTTCCCACCACGAGTCCACGAGACACTCGTCCAAGGAGCGGAACTTCTTGACAGTGACGTAACCTTCGGGATCCAACAGTAAAGTATTTTCCGATTTTCGCACCGACAGCTTTTTTGACTTTTCAGCAGAAAAATGGTCAAGAAACGTCAAAGCGATAACAGTGGCTCTTGCCGAAACTGGAGTTTTATCGCTTTTCGCCTTAAAAAATAATCGAACTTTTTCGCGCTGACTGAATCTGGACTGTTGATTGGTCGATGTCCATAAGTCATTTGTCGACCAATAAAATGACTGGAGTTCCAAGGACAGGCGCTGACAGGAACTGACAGGAATACGGCACTAGTTCGAGTGGGGGAAATCCAATATGTCTGCTTGTCGAGGGCCAAACAATAACACCAATCGCATGGGACAGAACATTATTTTTTAAATAACTTGGAAAAAAATGATTTTTCACTATAAGGGATCGTCCGTAAACTACGTTACGAATTCAATAATAACTTAATATGTTTGAAGAACACTTTCGTATTTCAGACTTCACATTCTTGCCCCTAATATTTCCATATTTTCTCCACAATGTTTTTAAATATAATTCCTTTTTCGCCTGTTTACAAGAAACAGAATTTTGGAATTTCTTCATTTTGTTAAAGATTCAACTTTTTTGGTCGATAATTCAAGAAATACATTTTTGTTTGAAAGGTTAACTACTTAATTGTTGCAAACTAATTTTATTGGTTGAAGATTTAATTATTTTTTTGCAAATTCGTTTTTTTTGTTTATTGTTAAAAATTAATGTTCTTATCTGCAAATTTAAATATTTCATTTTTTGCTGGTAACTGGTCGTTTTTAATTGAAAATTCAACTATTGCATTTTTGTTGAGAGCTAATCTTTCTGGTTGAAAATTCAACTTCTTGGTTGGAAGTTTCAAGATTCATCCTCCTTTGCTTGAAAATTTAATTTGGTAGAAAATTTATGTATTTTGTTAAAAAATGGCCTTTTATGAATAAAATTAATCTTCTTAGTCAAAATTTAGTAACTATTTTGTTGAAAATTCGTATTTTTTGGTTGAATTCAACAGTTTGTTATTTAAATCAAAATATTTCTTGGTTGAAATGTCATCTATTACATTTCTCGGTTGAAAATTTAACTACTTTATTCAAAATCCATTTTTTTCTTCAAGGTTCATCATTCTAGTTGAAAATTCGTCCGAAAATTCATCCGAAAATTTAACTATTATATTTTCTGATGAAAACTTATCGTTTTCAGTTGGAAATGTATAAGTTATTACAAACTCCTTAGTTAAATGATAATAATACAGTTTTGTGGAAAATTCGTCTGTTTTGGTTTAAATTACAACTATTGTATTGAAAATGCAATATATATATATGTGTGTGCAATATGGTTCGATTCGCGAAAAAAAATCACCTGCCTGCCACATGGGGGGGGGGGGTACATTTTTTCAAAGTCGCATTTCCTTCATCTCGATAATAAAAAGTTTTTATTATGGGTATTTTTTTCATAGGGTGCGTATTTTTTTAGATATTTCGATGTCTCAAGTTAAAAAAAACACCCAGTATACTTTCTATACCTTCTTTCTTTATTCGCGTCTATCTTTTGTGCGGGATTCGCAATTGCTCTCAAGACTCCTCTTCGACATCCCCACTACTGCCAGACTAAGCAAAACCTGTGCTCTCTCTGCACTCTCTTACCATATGCGATCTCCTCAAAATCAATGATGAGTCCTCACGAAAAATTTGTATGGCCCCACTGCCACACGATTTTTTTTATTTAATTGAACAGGTTTCAAAAAATAAAAAATAATAGATCATAACCCTGGTGAAATTATCGGATAAGAATTCCTTCTGAATCCGAAATTTTTTTTACATTCCGTTCGATCCAAATCGGTCAAAAATTAATCCGACTCAATCCGGTTCAATCCGAATGAATCCGAATTCGGATTGAAAATTTGGTTTCGGATTCATTCGGATTGAACCGGATTGAGTCTGACTAATTTTTGACCGATTTGGATCGAACGAAATGTAAAAAAAAATCGGATTGGTTCGAATCAACTCGGATTGGTTCGGATACAGATTCCGGAATGATTCGGATGATTTCGGATTGGTTCAGAAGGAATTCCTATCCGATACTTTCGCCAGGGAAGATAGATAATTTTTTTGAGACGATTTTATTATTAAATTGAACAGTTTTTGATAAATAAAAAATAATATTCAAATGCTACACTTCTATTGAATAATTTTTTTGGCCAAGTTATTAAAAAATAAATAAAGTTTCGTCCTATGCAATTTTGTATTATTGCTTGGCCTTCGGTATACATACATCTTGGCAATTGACGTCACAACCTTAGATACCTATATTTCTTTCTTTCCAGAACGTGCTGCGCGCAAGATTCTCGAGTATTTTCTCAAGAATATTCTCCGATCATAAATTCTGATAAATTCTCCAGAACCAGATTAGAACTTCCAATTTTAATTTATGTTTCTAAGTCAGAAAAAAACTACTATTTATTCGAAAACTGTTCAAAACTCAAATCTACTTATTAAATAACCTATTTAGGAATAAATCCACATGCAAATTATTTTATTATTTCCCAGGAAAAAGAGATTGAAATTTTTAGTTACGGCGTACGCGATCAGGGGCGTATTTTCACGGGGCCAAACGAAACCTCCATTTTCTGGAATTTCTATTCTAAAAGCCGAGTCAAGTTAATACATTTTTCCGAGGGGAAAAATTCTAAAATTTTCGAAATTTGAGTTTTTTTATAAGCCCACAGTTTTTCGAAAGTGTCACTTTTTGATCAGTTGTTTGCAAAATGTAAATTATTCTTGATAATCAAAAATATTGGTGCAGGAAATGTCATTTTTGTTGAAAAAATAAAATATCTCATTTTTCCAGAGAAGTCGAATTCCTAAGTTATTTCGGATATCTATTTTTAAATTGGGTTGGTTTGATTGCAAAATTCGTTTCTCCATTTGTGAATTTGGAATTCCGAGAAATTTTTATACATATATATTTGGGGAGGTTCAAGGTGCCCCAAAAGTCCACTTGAATTGTTCAGGTCTGCGTGACAAAATGGCCGCGAGCAATGAAGTGCCGGTAGAAATCAACGAGAGGGGTACTTGTGCAACAGAGAACAACGCGGTAAGAAATTTGTTCAAAAATTATATCGAATCCGTAACGCATGCCGAAAAAGTTGTAATTCGTGATATTATCAAGTGAAATATCGTATTTGTTGAAAGGTTATCGTGTGACGTGCTTTCCTCCGTAATGCGATGGTGCTCCTTGCCTCTTGGGATTTCAAACTCTTTGTCTAACAAGGTTTTTCGTCTATTTTATTTTTCACAGGGAATAATCTGCCCGAATTTTGGCCGCATTTAAAATTTTGGATTGTAAATTTTTTTGGATGATCAGGATTAATTATGTTTGATAAAGCCCGGTTCGGAACAGCGAAAAAGACATGAGACGCGTTCTTTTGGCGGGCACGTGGTTTGTGTTACCCAGCAACTTTTCCCGATTTCGAAGCGTCTCGTATCGTTACGAAATAACTAAATGCGAAATTTGTAGTGATTTTTTTACTTTTGTAATGGATTTGTTTAGACGCGATGAGAATTTGTAAGCATTTTCAATTTTAGGCGGAAATGCTGTGGTTTTTGAGTCAATTTTGAACGGTTTTTTGAAATTTAAAAAAAAATTTGAGCAGATTTTTTTTTTGCCAGTGTTCAAAAGTGGACCATGGAATTTTTTTGTATATTCACATTTTTGCAGGGTAACGGCTGCACCGGGAATTTTACAAATTTGTAGAAGAAAAATCTATCCATTCACTTCAAGTATCACAAATTTCATATCACATGATATAATGCTAATTAAAATGAGTTCGATTTCAACTTTTTTGTTATTGTTTAATTGTTTAATTAAATAAATTAATAAATAAATGAAATAAAAAAGTTTAATTGTTAACTTTTTCAATTATAAAATTATTGAGTTTACAATGCGTAATTCTGCAATCTTTTACATTAAAAATTAAAAGCGTTTGAAATTTAAAAATGTTGGTAAAAGAACGTTTTTTTGATCAACCGTAAATACAAATTAATTACTGATTTTTCAAATAGAATTGTAGTTAGAGAATGAAAAATGGAACAATAATTGAAGGGTTACACTACAGAACTAGAAAACCAACATTTTTATCAAAAATTGTTTTATTGCATAAAAAAAGCCTTTAAAAATAAGTTGCACATTTAGGTACCAGCATTTTTTCAAAATATCGTTTTTAGCTACAATTTTAAGGCTGTTATAGTTTTTATAATCCTTTAGTATTAGTATTTCTTGACATAATCATCATTTAATTAAGAAAAATAATACATTTTCTTTTTTTCAGATTTTTAACAAAAAATGTCTTGTACTGTGTTATCGCAATCTTCTATTCTGATTTTCTCAAAACACAATCATTTTTTTGGATCAAACCTTTCTTGTCATCATTCTGCATCCTTATATTTCGGGAGTACTTTGTTATTTTGCAAAAAATCGAATATTCCTTTTTTAATCACTATGTAAAGCCGATTTTGAAAACCAATTAAATTTTAATATCAAAATCATCGGTTATTTATAAATAGTGATTTCGATTTATAGAATTTTTCACACTCTGAAAAATTTCCATTTTCTGCTTATCTAGTTCTGTACTGCCATCCATGAATTGATTTTACAAGACGATGCTGACTATTTTCAATGATAAAATAACTATATTCATTTTTTCATTTTGTAATTTTTTAATTAAAAAAAAAAACAAGTAATTTTATAATATTTAGCAATATTTAACACTTTATTTTAAATGAGCAGTTGTAAATTATATATTAAAACTAAACAATTTAAAATAGAAAGCTTTCAATCGTTAACATTTTAGAGTGCTGAATTTAAACTTTGAACGATACAATTTTAATAGGTCAATTTTCAAAATTGTTTATTTTCAAGTGCAAGTTTTGAATTTTTATGTAGAAATAATAATTGAACAATTCTTAATTCGAAAGGACTCGATACAAAAAATCCACTTTTAATCTAAAAAGTTTTCAGATGTAATAAGTATTTCAAATCGCTAAATTTTATAATGCTTCTAACTTAAAATTGCTTTATTTGATATAATTTTGAACATTTGCAAATTTATTTATATTTTGTAACCTGAAAATTTTCTCCTGTTCAAGCTTCTATTAAATACGTGTAAATTATTGAGCATTTGAGGATGTCTACCCTGCTTAGAAAACCTGTCATTGTCAGGGAATTTGTATGTACCTGAAAAGCATGGTAATGTCAGCGAATTTTTTCCAGAGCGTGTTTAATTTTTTGTTTAAATTGTAATGTAAAATTTAATAACAATCATTCTTAATTTCTAAAAGTGGCTTAATATTACTGTTTTTATATTTTATATTTATTTCTTTAGTTGAACATTAATTTTTTTAACTAAAAAGTTAACTATTCAATTTTTGGTTGAAAAATTCTCTTTTTTAGTTGAAAATTCGCACTTTTTGGTAGAAATTAATTTTCTTGGTTGAGAATTCCTCTTCTTGGTTGAAATTTCAATTATTCTAAGTTAAAGATTCATCCATTCCAGTTGAAGATTCATTATTTTACTTGAAGATTCATCATTTTAGTTGAAAACTCATCACTTTGTTTGAAAATGTAACTTTTTTTTTTAATTAGTATTTCTTTGTTTGAAAATAATTTTTTTAACTGGGAACGCAACTATTTGAGTTGAATGTCCCATCATTTTAGTTAAAAATTCGTCTTTTGTGGTAAAAATTGATGTTCTTGGTTAAAAATTAATTATTTTGGCTGACAATTAATTCAATTATTTTAGTTAAAGATTCATAATTTTAATTAAAAATTCATCTTTTCGGTTTTTTAATTTTTTTTTCGAAGTTGTAAATTTTTTTTTGGTTTCTTGTTGAAAATTGTATTTTTTTAACTGAAGATATATTTATTCAAATTGAATATTCCATTATTTTAGTTAAACATTAATTTCTTCGGCTGACCATTAATTTTTCTAACTAAAAATTTAACTATTCAATTTTTGGTTGAAAAATGATATGTTTTTAGTTGAAAATTAGTCTTTTTTGGTAAACATTTATCTTATTGGCTGAAAATTAATCTTTTTATTTGAAAATTCAAATAATCTAGTTAAAGATAAATTATTTTAGTTGGAACGAGTGACCCAAAATTTCTCGACTCTCGTTCATTATTTTCAAGAGTCAAACACTCAAAGTGTGTCATTTTCTATGTAAAGTCTTTCGTTCTTTTCGAATCTATCATCAAATTTGACCAAAAACGGTGTTTAATTGAGGTATAGCCGATTTTACAGAAAAATCAAGATTTTTGCTATAAAAAAAATAAAAAACAAGAAAAAAAACCTTCCTGGATTAGTACCGTGACGTAGTGAAGAAGCTTACATGTTATTGAAATACATTTCAGTAATGTCACCATACCTAATCTTTTTCAGGAATATACATTATACATTCACTTTTCAATTCAAAGGCCTTGGGATACAAGGTTTGGAGTATCTATCGAGATTTTCTAAGTCTTAATTATGAAAATACCGATTAATCCAATATATTCAACAAAAATCCTGATTTCTTTCTGTAAAATCGGCTATACCTCAATTGAACACCGTTTTTGGTAAAATCTGATGACAGATTATAAAAAAACGGAAGATTTTACATAGGAAATGATACTATTTGAGACTTTGAACATGGTGAACGAGAGAGCCGAGAATGTTGGATTCATCTTGTCGCTAACAGGTCCACTTAACAGATTTGACTAGTCATCTCTCCAAAACAAAAACTATGCTCAACTTAAAAAATTTTCTACTTTGAAGTATCACCATAAGCTATTGTTTAGACCACTTTTGGATCAACTTGATAAGGACAACGAAACAGGCGAAAAATTGACGTTTTTTTGGGACAATCTTGCTCTTTTTGGTTTAAACTCATCTATCCCAATTGAAGATTCATAATTTTAGTTGAAAATTCATCACTTTCTTTGAAAATGTAACTATTTTTTGAAAATTAGGTTTTTTTGGTTAAAAATTATTTTATTCAACTGAAAATGTAATTATTTCGATTAAATATTACATCAATCTATTTGAAAATTAATCTGTTTGGTTAAACATCAATTTTTTAACTAAAAATGTAATTACTTCAATTTTTGTTTGACAATTTATCTTTTTTAGTTGAAAGTTCTTCTTTTTTGGTAAAAATTAATCTTCTTGGTTGAAAATTCATCTTTTTGTTTGAAAATAAAACTACTTGGTTGAAAGTTAAACTCTTGTTATTTTTTTATTTTTTTTTTTTTTTTTGTAATATTCATCTATTTTAGTTGAACAATCATCATTTCAATTGCAAATTCATCACTGGTTGAAAATTTGTTGTTTTTTTTAGTGGAAAATCAGTTTTTTAAACTGCAAATCGATCTTTCTTAGTTGAAAATTCAACTGTTTGGTTAAGAATTCATGTATTTTGTTGCAAAATCGTATTTTTTTGTCGAAAATTTACCTTTTTTGTTGAAAATTCACCTTTCTTCTTGAAAATACAATATTTTTACTTGAAAAGTTAGGAATTAGAAGCCATTTAAATTGTATTTAATATAGTACCCACATTAGTTTTACCTATATATTCACTGAATTTCAAGTACAAGAAGATAAAATAAATTTGGTTGGAATTATTATTCGAGTGGATTGTCTTAAAAATGCGAAATATGTGAATGGCTGCATACTATGAAAAATTATACCTGGTGAAAACTTACGTTACCTGGAGAGAACCTAGAATTGTGAGGGTATTTTTATCCAGGATTTTGAGTAGACATTCTGGTTTGAATTAAAATTTTAAGAATTAAAGCTTTTCAAGCTTCAATTTTTTAAATGTCAAATTAAAAAGAGTTTCACCTTGTTTACTTTATTTCGCAGTTCAGTTTTGATTACTTCATATTAAAAAAATTTTGCGAAACGCGAAATGGCCGGTAATTTCTTTCCTCTATCATAACGGCTCCCCTGATTTTTATTTCATGCTTTATGAATGCTTGTTAATTACTTAAAAAGTCTAGTTATAATTACCTTGATCATAAAAAAATTGCGCACAGCATTCAGCATCATGGAATCTTAATGCCCACTTTTTCTACTGCCAACGTCCGATAAAACAGATTTGAAATACTTTGTAATTTTTATTTCGAAACTTAGGTTAAAATTCTTTCTAGAAAGAACTGGCCAAAGTGATGATTTTACTATAGAAAAATAGCTCAGAGTGATACTTCTGACCTCCAATTTCTAGAATGTAATGTATTTTACTGATTGCGCACTAGTTGTATGGCAAAGATTAATTTTCAAGTTCAGAATCCATTTCAAGACGCGAAATTACTAGAGTGTAAACATTTGAAATTTTTATTTCCTTATGTGGTCTGACGTCATTGTTTTTTTGTTTAGTTATTTAATCTGAGATAAGAAGAAAAATTTACAACTCTAGTACCTACATACTCCAAGAAATACTATCAGAAGATAAAATAAAAAAAAAATCTACAAGCTACTCATTATTTATCACTCAAGTACATTTTTGTCAGGGTACGGAAATAATAAAATATTTACAGAATTCGAATTTTGAAAAGCGTTTAGTATTTTTTAATTTTCAAATAATTGTTCTAAGTTCATTGAAGTCGAATTTTTTGGCAAAATTATAATATTAGTTTTTGTTTTTCCGTATCTAAAGTAATATTTACAGAAGTTTAATCTGAGAAAAATAAAGTGGACTTATTTTTCTCCCTATATTTTTAAAACTTATATACTTAAGTCTTTTAATGTCTCAGGTATTTTATAATATCTGAGATTATAGACTCTTGATAAAGAATATAATAAAGACAATATCTTGCATATTCAGGAAAAGATTTGAGACATGTGGCTACACCAATATGTTTAATATTTTTCTCAACAAACAAAAAATCGTTTTACCAGCCCTCTCTAATTAATCCTTTTTTGTCCATTTCAGGAATCAAAAATGGAGAACATGGAAGTTGCCGAGTCAGTAGTACTGCCCAACAAAGAGGCTCCCACTACCAACAACAAGGAGCCTGTCTCCGTAGATGACATGACCTCGCGGGACTACTATTTTGATTCTTACGCTCACTACGGAATTCACGAAGAGATGCTCAAGGACGAAGTACGTACCGTCACCTACCGCAACTCCATGTACCACAACAAGCACCTCTTCAAAGGTAAAATTGTTCTCGATATCGGTTGCGGTACCGGCATTCTCTCCATGTTCGCCGCGAAGGCCGGCGCTTCTCGAGTCATCGGAATCGAATGCTCCAACATCGTCGAGTACGCCGAAAAGATCGTAGAAGCCAACCAGCTCTCTCACATCGTCTCCATCCTGAAAGGCAAAGTCGAGGAGGTGGTTTTGCCTGACGGTATTGAGAAGGTAGACATTATAATCTCCGAGTGGATGGGTTACTGTCTTTTCTACGAATCCATGCTCGACACCGTCCTCTTCGCCAGGGACAAGTGGCTCCGCGAGGACGGAATGCTCTTCCCCGACAAGGCCACTCTCTTCATCTGCGGAATTGAGGATCGACAGTACAAGGACGAGAAAATCAACTGGTGGGACGACGTTTACGGTTTCGACATGAGCAGCATACGAAAGGTAGCCATCAGCGAACCTCTCGTCGACGTCGTTGACCCGAAACAGGTCGTGACGAACTCCTGCCTCATCAAGGAAGTTGATCTCTACACTGTCACAAAAGCCGACCTCGAATTCTCCTCGCCCTTCACCCTCCAGGTCCGCAGGAACGATTACGTCCAGGCCCTCGTGACCTTCTTCAACATAGAGTTCACCAAGTGCCACAAGCGGATTGGATTCAGTACCGCTCCAGAGGTTCAGTACACCCACTGGAAACAAACTGTCTTCTATTTTGACGAGTACATGACCGTGAAAAAGGGAGAGGAGGTCTACGGCGTCTTCTCTATGAAGCCCAACGCCAGGAACTACCGCGATTTAGACTTCAGCATCGAACTCGATTTCAAGGGCGAATTGTGCACGGTCCACGAGACCAATCATTATCGCATGCGCTGATACCAATCAGAGTTCGACTCCTCATCTGCAGACTCCAAGAACTTCTTGAAACAAGTCGAACAACGGCCACGAGAAAAAATATATTAATGTTAAGATCGGACTGTAATCGACGAAAATATTATCCCGAACGCGGTACGAGCACCGTTAGTTTCAAGCTGTATAAATACTAATGTTGGGCTATCTTACCTGAAAATCACGAAGTTGTATGAGACGTTCCTTGTGAGAATTTGAAGTAAGGCCGGTTTGTCAATAGGAATATCAGAAATTAATCCCAACAATTTGTAACGTAACTAACTCCTCATACTACTTCGTGTTGCCAATTTGCTGGGCTTTCAATGTTGGGCTAGAATTCTTTTTATTTAAGAGACAAAAGATTTTTACAGTTTGACTGTAGTATTCGAGTCTCAAGAATTTACGCAAGATGGTTTTCTTTCCCGAGTGATATTCTCTGTAGAAATCGGCGATCCAATTTTTTTTACTGGAAGGTAGAATCAAGAAGGAAGATATGTCAGTATTGGAAGATTTCATAAGACCTTCCAAAAGCGCACTACGCAAGTGACTTCAAAGATTTCTGTCTTTAGCGAGTATTGTAATATAACCCCATTTGTAAAATGTTTCTTGATCGTATAACATACACCAGTTTCATGACTTTTGTCGTTCAATCTAATTTGTCATGGGGCTTTCTTTATATCAGTAAAAAAATTTCGTAAGTCTTGAGTGAAGAGTTGAATGGATAGCTGTATTGATTGAGTATTGTGTATTTAGAGACGTAAAAATGATAACAATATTTAATTTTTAAAATTTGAAAGGCACCATTGAATGGTATATGTATTCTCTACAAGTTCATTGGCTTCGACAAAAGGCGATCAAAAGCTGATGATATAGGTTTTTTTAATTTCACACATGACTAGTTAAATAAATTCCTAGAATCAATTTCTAGATTCAAATTTGAATTTACTATTTGAAATTTTCTTGGACTAACCTGTTCCTACTTTTTCAAAATTCATCAAAGTTTCAAAAATAATATAATTTTAAGAGCCCTGAATTTTTCAATTTTTTATAAGAAAATAGAACAATCAGTACAAATTTATAGTCAACAAACGTATTTTTTACCATTTTCATTAACGTTTTGAAAACCTAAAAAATTATGATGCTACTTCGGCAACATTTGCAATGGCTGTTTAGAAATTTTATGCGGACGCGACATTGTGCATACAATACTAACTTATTACATCGATCGTTTTTTACGTTTGCTACGTGTAAACTATATGATAAATATAGTATTTGATTGCAAATCGAGTTTTCTGTACTTGAATATAATTTATAGTAATTTTTTGTTGGCCCTTGACCTTTTAAATTTATGAAGTGTACAGATTTAAGTTTTTCAAGTCCTGTTAGTTTAAAGCTTTAGTATTTCATAATAAAAGTTATAATTTCTTCTCTAAAATTTTGATTTGGTATTTTTTCAAAGTTATAAATAATTTTTGCTCATAACGAAAGATGAAAATACTTTAACAAAAATTGAAATCCAGGTGTCATGAAAATCTCAGGGAATTTTTGTTTAATTCAAGTATTTTTTCGAGCGTGCTTATATTTGTTTTAAAAAGTTTATTTAATTACATTAATTTTTTTAAAGTTAATTTAGAGTACTCTATGGATACTCCTTTAAATCAAACTTCTTTTGATCATTTTCACGAATATCAGGAAAATATATTTTTTGAAAGTAATAATGTGTCTAATTACATTTTTAGACATTTTTAGATATGAAAATAATAAAAACAAAATTGTTTTAATTCTTGAAATTCATGGACTGTAGGGACAAATTTATAAAATAATCATGTTTTTAGTATTACTCGTTTCTTTAATTATTCAATGGTGATCATACGTGCAAAGTGGCCGCAGGACCGGAAATTTCAGAGAATTCCACAAATTTTTTAGAAGAAAAGTCTGCAATCACATGAAATATCACGAATTTTATATCACATGATGATGTAATGAAATTTAAAATAATGTTTTCTTTTTTGAGAAATTATTAAGAATTTTAAAATAAGTTCGATTTCAACTGTTCTTTTTCTTCTAATTTATGAGTCAGTTATTAACTTTTTTAGTTATTATATTCAGTTTTACAATGCGTAATTCTGAAATCTGTTATTGTAAAAATTGTCCATTTTAGATCTACATTCTAGGCGTACAGATTTAATTTCAAGAATTTTAAAATCCAGTTATTTAAACAATTGAAAATTAAAGCGTTCGAAATTAAAAATGTTTGATAACAAACATTTTAAGTTGATAAACTTTAAATATAAATTAATTCATGATTTAAAAAATGGAACTGCAGTATTAAAAGCGAACAATAATTCATTTTACAGGACGATTATAAATCAGTTCAAAATTCAAACTTCAAATTAATGGATTCATAATTAAACACTTTTATTAAATTTCAGATTCTATTTAAACATTGTTTCAGTCGAAGATATTCCATTATCAACCCATTCAATTTGAAATTCTTTAATTAAGAAAAATAATTATTTAATATTTAGCAATATTGGACGGTTTATTTAAAAGCATATATCAAATATTTAAAACTGAATTTTTTGAAACATAAAGCCTCGAATTATTAAAATTTTCAGAGAGCTAAATTTAAAATTTAGCGTTACAATTTTAATTTTTGTACTTGAACAATTTTTTATTTTTAAGCGAAATTTTGATTTGTAAATAACAATTGAAACCTCATTAATTAAAAAAAAAAAAACAAGGTTTGATGTATGAATGTAAATTAAACGATGATTAATTTGAAACTATGCTCTTAAAATAAAATAAAATTATAATTTAAAAAGTTTTCAGTTGAAAAAATGTAATTTCTCAATTTTTCCGGCTTAAAATTATATAATTTTGAAAATTATTGATTTATTCCGCAATTTATAGCATTGATTTATATTTTTATTATGAAATAAAAATGTCGAATAACTATTTGTTTAAAGTTTTTGAACATCTAAATTCGAGCTAAAATTATATTCTGATCAAAATTTGAGAACAAGGAAATAAGTATTACCATTTCTTTTCCATGATTCTTGAGAAGATTCGAAAAGATTTCAGATGAATCGAAAAAGAATCTAGAAAAATTTTTCATTCTGTAGGATTTTACCAAATTTCTGATAACTTCAAATCAGTTTAAATTATGTTAGGACTTCTAGAAGTTTCTAAGAAACTTAAAAATATTTTATAAATTTTCGGAAATCTTTCAGTTTTAAAATATTTGAAATCTCTTTAAAAATTCCTGAATATCTTTTCAACTGACTCGAATTATTCCTAAAATTTGGAATAATCGTTCAAAATTAAATAAATTTCTTATAAATCTTCTAGACTTTTTTTGGACATAAAATATCCAACATTGTGTAATTGAGAACACAGTGAAATTCTCGAATCTAAACAAAGTAAAGATTTTATTATATTATTTATTTATAATTCAAACAATTTTTTCGATCGCTTTAATTCGGGAATTTTAAATTGTCGGCAATTTTATAATTAAAGGAATTTTATTTTTCGCGAATTGTAGTGTCGAAAATTTTATTTTTCAACATTTTTTAGTCATCTCATTTTTAGATATCGTTTGAAATGCTGTGAAATCCTTTGCAGTTTTTTTTAAATAAAATGTTCAAAATAAGAAATCATTAGACATTTTTCCAAGAATCTTAAGAAAATTTGTTTATTGTGTTGAAACCTTTCAAAATCCTGAAAAAATTTCAACATTTTATTTATAAATCTTCAAAAATTTAAATTTTATTATAATTTTTTTGAAATCTTCAAATTTTAAATTAGTTTTGAAATTCCTTTTAAAATTCTTTAAAAAACTTATACTTTTTTAGAAATCTGCAAAAATCAATGCAATTTTTTAAAAAAATTACTTCAGAATCTTCCAGATTAATTTTTGACAATTTTGGGATATGTTTAAATGTTTTTAAATATTCCCTTAAATTTATTTTTTCAAAATAAAAATTCATTTTAAATTTTCTCATGAATATTATAAAATTTCAACATTTTATTTTGAAATCTTCAAAAATCTACAATTTGTTTTAAATTTTTCGAAATTTGTTTAAATTAAAATTATTCTTTGAATCTTTTCAAATTTTTTAAATATATATTTTTAAATTATTCAAATTTGTCCTCAAGTTTTGGAAGTAGGTACTCATGAAATTAATTTTTTTAATTTAATTTTTTTGAATAAAAAAAATCATTTAAAATTTTTCTAGGAATCTTAAGAAAATACATTTTTTGTTTATTTTCTTGAATACGCGAATGTTGTGTCAAATTTTTTAATGGTACAAAAAAAAATTTGGGCTTTAAGATCTTCTAAATTCTGTTTAAGAAAGGGATCCTGTAATCATAAAATTCCTAAAAACTTGTACAACTAAGAAAGTACTTCTCCTTTTATACTTTCATAATTTAAAAAAGCATCGTTATTTAATTTAACATATAAAAAGTACTATTTCTACAAGTTTATATATTTATAAGGAATTCAATTTTCCGATTTGTGAATAAATTTAATCAATTAAAATTTAATACTAATTATTTTCATAATTTAATCAAGACGCCCTGAAAATTAATAAATTTGAACGAAAAAACAAGTACACATATAGGAAATTCTATTTATTATAACTTTTTATATTAACTACAATAACTTATTGATTTATTATCACCTTTCAGCGCCATTTGACTTCCACATTTCTCTGCGTAAAGAAAATTGATAGAATAAATATATTTGAGTGTGTATACAACTACGCAGTGAGCCCCTTCAAAGAATTCGCCAATTTCTGAGTTTTATAATCCGTTCTCAACTGGATGAATGAAACTAGTATAGATCTATCCAGCATAGCCTGCAACAAAAAATATATAAAATCCTAATATTCTTCCACTTCAACATTCTAGAAATAAGCATTCAAAACTATTTAAATTTGACAAAAGGACTTTAAAAAAAAAAGAAACTAACCAACTGATCCCCGGAGCAGACTTGCATCAAATTTTCTGGCTTGACCAGAAGAAGATTACAGAGAGCATGCAAAGTGTCGAATAGTGTGACAACAAAGCTGATTTTTAATTCCTTAACGCATTTTCTATACTCGTTCATGTCGCAAATTGCACACATGGCTCCAGCCGAATTGAACTGGAATTGTTGCAAGTGTTCGTAAATCACTCTGTGAAATCGAATTCCCAGTTCTGTCAACACATTTTCTAAACTCTTGCCATCAAGGCTGTCATGAATATGTCTTATCATCCCTGTTACATATTGAACTACTGTTAAACAAGCTGGTGTATTTAAAGTATCGACATCAGTCTCTGGTTTAAAGTCAGTCTTTCGTTGTTCCGTTTGCAGATAAACCTTCACCCACCCAACAATCGCATTTATACTTCTGTCCAGACCCAGGTCAAGTTTCATTTCAATTTGTTCCAAAATCTTTTTCTTCTTGGACATGCATTCCACATGTTTTGGCGTTGACCTGCAATTTACAATAAAAATAACTTAACATTTTTGAATAGCAAGGGTGTCCAGCGGACCGGGAAATCAGGGAAAACCGAGACTTTTATTTAGGATGGGGAATTTTTTCTTCTATCGCAAAATCTACTTTTTCTAATTTATCTTCTTTTCATTGTTCAATCGAGAATCAGAGAGAGAAAAATCTGATGGTTTCACGTATCAAAAAAGATACCATCAACGTTTTTCAATGATTGCTTCGGTTCTTTCAATATTAATCATATTGGAGTTAAGATTGTTTCTCTTGAATAGGTTGAAAGCTATCAAAATTGATTGATGTGATTTTATAGAAATTTGTCTTGGAAATTATCTAAAGGTCATTAAAAAAGATTTATTATATTAGATTTTATTGAAATTTTAAGAAAACAAAATTTGCACTACTTTTGCAATATCTTCTAGACAAGTTAATAAAATAACTTGATCCTGAATCATTTTATAGATATTTCCGAGAGCTTCCAACCTATTCAGGATAAAAAATGTTGACTCATATAATCAACATTAAAGCTACAATAGTAGCACAATAGCCACTTTTTAAAATAAAAACATCACTTTAGTGACTTCTTTCAATAAATTAAAACAGAGAAGCCAAGGTTTTTCTGAATTTTATTGAATTTGTTTTTAATTCAATTGAATTATTTTGAATTCACCCTGAATTTCTTTCCAATTCACTTGAAATCCACTGAATTCAATCGATCATTTTGGATTTCATAAATGTTATTGCAATCACTTAAATTATTTTTAATTGATCTTTATTTTGAAAGGATTGAATCGAAAGCTCTTACATTTCCTTAAAATCTTCTAAATTGATGCACATCTGACTGAAATCAATGGCATATTTTGGATTTTGTTCAATTGATCTGAATTCACTTGGAATTCACCCTGAATTCTTGTTAATTTATTCTGAATTCTTTTAAATTATTTTGATTTTTTTTAATTATCCTGATTTTTTTGAATTTCTTTGAATTTTAAATTCACTCAATTCCTTGCTCAATTTTACACAATTTATGGATTATTTGGTAGGTTCTTCTTTAATTCTTTTTAAAGTATTTTAAACTAACCTTGAATTGTTAGGCATTTCATTCAATTTTTTAATTGTTTTCAATTTACTAGCATTGTTTTTAATTCGCCTCGAATGAATTCACCTTTCATGAATTCTATCGAATTCTTCTCACTTCACTTGAATTTCTCTAAATTCACTTGAATATGAATTAATTCGTTGGTTTTTTCTTTCAAATTACTTAAGTTTTGTTGAGTTCGCTCTCAATTCTGTTCAATATCATTTTACTAATTTCGATAAAAGTTTCTGCTTTTCCATTTTTTTTCTATTATATTATTTCAAATTCTTATGAATTCCCTTGAATTCTCCTGAATTCTAATAAATTCTGAAATATTTTGAATTCACTTGAACTCTTATAAAAATGACTCAAATCTATTCAATTGAATGGATTACATTTTTTTAATTCACCTTGACGTCTTTTAAACTCGCCTTGCATTTTTCGACATTTTATCAAATTCGTTTGAATTCCCTCGAATTCTTCCAAATTCACTCTAATTTTACTAAAATCAGTGGAATATATTGGATTTTGTTTTCAATTCACATAAACTTTGAAAGTTTTTTCTTCAATTCTTTTTAAAGACTTTTTAACTAACCTTGAATTCTGAGACATTTCATGCAGATTTTCTTAATTCCCTTGCATTTTTTGAATTGATTTCAAAGTTAATTAATTTAATGTGTTTTAAAACATTTTTTAATGTTTTTAATTCACCTTCCATGAATTTACCTTTTATTAATGCCATCGAATTCTTATCATTTACCTTATATCTCTCCAAATTCATTTGAATTCAATTTAAATTCGTTCTTTTTTTTCAATTTTTTAAAAAGTTTTGATGAGTTCGTCCTCAATTCTGTTCACGAATACTTCACTCATTTCTATAAAAAGTTGTTGATTTTCCATTTTTTTTCTATTATATTCTTTCAAATTCTTATGAATTCCCATTTTTACTGAAGTGGAATTTTTGGATTTTTTGTCAAATCATTTAAATTTATTTGGAATTCGCCCTGAATTCTCATTGATTTATCCTGAATTCTTTTTAATTGGTTTGTATTCTTTAGAATTCTTTCAAATTCACTCAAATTTTACTGAAATCAGTAAAATATTTTGGATATATATTTATTTTTTCAATTCACTTGAGTTTTTTTTTTAAATTTACCTTGAATTTTTATTAATTTCATCGAATTCTTTTTATTTCTCTTATATTCCTTTTAATTTCCTAAAATTTTATTTACTTAATGGTTTATTTTTTTATTTTTTGAACGTATTACTTTTTAGTTTGAAATAGGTATGTATATTGTTCTTATTCCCATTTCTATACGTTAATTTAAGACAAATTACAAACAGACCTTTTTAGATTAGTCGAGGGGAAAAATGTGGTCGGGAAAACCCAGGGAATTACAAAATGTCCGATTTTGCCTATAAATTTTCTAGACACCCTGAATATTTGCCATTTTTAATTTAACAACTTACACAACAACTGGCACTAAACTGTCGCAGAATTGTTCCTCCAGGAGTCGAACAATAGCATTGCATCTTCTGACAATATTAAAAAAATGAAGTTCCGGTTGCGTTCGACTTTCAGGAATAGGAACAGATTGCAAGCCTAATTCGAGGGCATAATCAACGTGTTCATCTATGAGGTACTTCAATAAAATTTCCAGAATTTGTGTCGCATTCCCTGGCAAATCCGAAGGTTGCGACAAGAGGGCACTTCTTTGAAAGGCCAACTTGCTCCTCTGTAGCAAGTTGATAGCCAGTTCCTCCGAGAGGAAAGTTTCTCCACCGTAGTCTTCTATTTGCGCGATATTTATATTCGTCCTGGTCCCAAGAACCGCCTGCAGATCTCTCCTTAATTCCTGAAATCCGCCAGTTTGCAAAACTTTCTTTTGATGATTCTTTGACTCGTAGTACTCGAGTAGAAGGGCTGTTGATTTATCTTTCAGAGACTTCGTTTCCACTCTGCAAATTAAGGTCGACATTCAATTACAGACTTCACAGCTCAAAATGATCTCAAAAAAAAAGAAGGGAAATAGGGTGATTTTTTCCGAAAAAGGGGAATAAATTCTGTTAAATAAAATTGTTGTAAGTACCATATTCCTACGATTGCAAGTCGAAATATATTGTATTTTCAACAAAATAGTGTAATTTTCAACCTAAAAAGATGAGTTTTCAACAATTTGTGACTTTTCAAGCTAAAGAGTCGAATTTTTTTAGAAAACATTTGACTTTTAAGCCCGAAAAGATGAATTTTCAACAAGAAAAAATGTTACCAAGAAAGATAAATTTTTAACCAAATAGTTGACTATTCAAGAAAAAGAGACGAATTTTCAACAAATAAGGTTGAATTTTTCACTAACAAAAAAGATGAATGTTCAACCAGAAAATCTGAATATTAAAAAAAAGGTTAATTTTTACCAAAAAGTTGAATTTCCAACAAAATAGTTAAATTTTCTACCAGCCTGTTGAAATTTCAAGCCAAAAAGATGAATTTTCAACAAAAAATTAATTTCAAACCAAATAGATGTAGCCTTAATCAATACAGATTTATTTTTAACCCTGAAATATGAATTAACCAATAAACCAATAAAGATGAATTCTCAACAAAAAATGTAATAGTTGTTACTTCAACCAAAAAATATTTTAAATTTGAATCAAAAACTGTTTGATTCAACCAAAAAGACGAATTCTTAAAAAAATAGTTGAATTCTCAACCAAAACAGATTAATTTTTAAACAAGCAATTATATTTTTAGCAAGAGACAAAAAATTAACCCAAAGACAAAAAATAGCAAAATTTTAACCGAAAAATATAATTTTTTACAAAGTAATTCAACTTTCATCCAAGTAGTATAATTTTCAACAAAAAAAGATGAATTGTTAACGAAATAGTTGAATTTTAAACAAAATAATTCAATTTTCAACCAAAAGAGATGAAAAATCTGAACGAAAATAGAATAGTAGATTTTTTAACTAAAAAGAATTAACTTCCGACCAGAAAAGATGACTTTTCTTCCAAAATATGAATTTTGAATCCAAAAAGACAATTTTTTAACAAAACAGTTGAGTTTTCGAATAAAAAAGGTGAATTTTTTAACAAAATAGTGGAATTTTCAACCGAAAGAGATGAAAATTCTAAACCAAGAATATAATAGTAGAATTTTCAAATAATATGGATTAACTTTCAACCAAAGAAGATTACTTTTATACCAAAACATGAATTTTCAATCTAAACGGACGAATTTTCTATCCAAAACAATTGAATTTTCAAACAAGAAATATAGCTTTTTAACAAAATTGTTGAAGTTCAACAAAATAATTAAATTTTCAACCAAATAATAGAATTTTTAACGAAATGAGATGAAAATTCCGAACTAAAAATATAATAGTAGATTTTTTATTTAAAAAGAATTAACTTTTAACCAAAAAAGTTTACTTATCTACCAAAAGATGTATTTTCAATCCAAAAGGACGAATTTTCTATCCAGAACAACGAATGTTCAACAAACCAATTGAATTTTCAACTAAGAAAGATGAATTTTTAAGAAAATAGTTGAATTTCCACAAAATAATACAATTTTCAACCAAATAGTAGAATTTTCAAGCAAAAGAGATTTATTCTGAATGAAAAATATAACAGTAGACTTTTTAATTAAAAGTCTTTTTTTTTTAATCTTTCAACGAAAACTAGTTGGAGTTTCTTATTGAGATCTATTAATTTAGTCAAGAAAACGTGAAGAACGGGGAGTTTCTTGAAAATTGGAGAAAAAGAGGAATTTGTGTAAAAAGTGAAGAGAGGAATAGTAGAAAGAGTGTGCTGCCTGCAATTAAACAAATAATTAAAACAAAAATTCCTATGAAAAAAAGACTTACGTAATGTACGCATCCACATGCTTGTGAAAAATGTTCCTCGTGAGTTTAATTAAATATTGTTCGTCAGTGCACATATTGAACTTTTTCAAATCAGCCGAAAGCTTCACAGTTTTTAAATACAGCTCGTACAGGTTCGCGAGATACTTTTCCGAATCGGAACGATCCGCTAATTTAGCCACGATGTATTTCTGCAGCCTCAAGTGATAAATATTGAGTACGAATTTTGCCATCACTTGTTCCGGATTAGAGAAAACTTGTTGCATTAGTTTGTAATTTTTTGTGCACATAGGGATGACCTCCTGAAAAACGTCTTTTCCACCGAAAGAACTCATCTGGCTTTGCTCTATAAATGCATCCACGCATTGAGAATATCCTTTAAATTGATAAAGTATGGATGCGAGCTTTTTCATTCGAGTCGCATCTTCACTATTTTGAGCTCGGACAAATTCTTCTATCAAATTTCGCTCGATTTCGTGATATTTTGTGTTGATTTTCTTCTTTGCGTGGTCAAACTTTTCGGATGGAAGCTCTTGTGCTATTAGGTGAAGTTTTAATATCACATCGGCCGCTTCATCCACCTGTAAAATTCATTAAATATTTTTCTTAATTAAGGAACTTGGAAATAATTAATTATTCTTTATAGCAGGGTTGCTACAGGTTAGGGAATTTCAGAAAGTCAGGAAAAGTCAGGGAATGTCAGAGAAAATCTGAAAAAGTCAAGGAATTTTCAAAAAACTGAAGTTGCAGTGTAGAAGCCATCCGAAAATTATGTAAGGCATTATTATGAAATTTTCAATCTCTCCCACTATTTAGAATGTCATAAGATTTGCTCTTAAGCCTCCAAAAAATCTCACTAAGATTTTATAAACTTAGAGAATGTACATGCATATCAGTAATTTCAAAGATTTTTTTTCAATCAGCTGTGCGACCATGACAGCGATTTAGCTGGCGATTTTTTTCATAATAGTAAGTGCCCAAAAACAAGGATGTATTAGATTTTTCCAATCAAAACTTTACCTGATTTTTTTTTTAATTTTACTTTTTCGTCAATTTTACTTTTAATTTCAAATACATATGCATAAACAAGGAAATTCGAACTCTTAATGGCTGAATTAATTGGTTTTAGGAAGAAGTTGTCTATAAATTCACTAAATAGTACTAAGCTTAAAAAAACTTAAAATTGCTTTTATATAAAAGTATTCTACACAGAAATTGTGTATTTCAAAAAAATACCATTTTTTTGTACGGAACATTTTTTGGTAAAATCATTAATTTTCGAAAAAATCGACCAAAAATGAAGTATTTTTTGATTTATTAAATAATTCTTCTTTTTTATAATTATAATGAAAATATTTACATTAATAAATTAAATTTTTTATTTATTTATCTGGTTTATTTATCACGCTAATTTTTCATCAAAAAATAAACTAAACATTGAAAAGATTGCATTTCCGAAAAAAATATTGTAAGCATGAAATGTAGATCTCAACAAATTACACATTTTTTATTTAAAACTTTTTTTCATGTAGTCAATTATTTTAAGTGTGACACTTGTTTTTACGATGAAAATAAGAAGTTCCTTATAGTTTTTATAACTGATGAAGAAAGGAGTTCAACTATTTTGTGTTCAATATTTTGCTCTACAATTACAAGCTTCAACAAAAATTAATTTTGATTTTATAAAATCGCTGACTTTCGTTTTTTTTATACTTTCGTTTAAATTTTTACAAAACAATACCAGATAATAGTAAATAAGAATTTTTAATTTCATATAAGTTGATAGAATGTGTCTGTGTCAATAAATTTTATTTTTAAATAATAAAGGCAATTTGCCAACAGTTTATTGCAAGTAATTAATGAATTATTGCCAAATTTGGTGAAATTTAGTAAATTTATAGGCAAAGTTGAAGATGGCCTTATTTTTATAGTTTTTTACATACGTATATGGAAAATATTTTCCCTAAAACTGCTTTCTGAAATGAATAAATTCAGCCATTAAACTAAAAATCGGTTATGAATTGCCTTTTTATGTAGGTTTGAAAAGAAAAGAAAAATTAACGAAAAAATCTAATTTCCAACAAAAAATGTACGCAAAGTTCTAATTCGAAAAATCTAATACTTCATTAATGGGGGTTTTGGGACACTACTATCAGGGGGGAAAACACCAGCTAACTCGCTGACATAGTCGCGCAGAATTTTGACTGGAATACAAAAAAATCTTTGGAATTATCTATAAATTTTTTTAATTAAATAAACGTGGAACCTTATTGAAACTATATTTAGAAAAGAAAATGTCTTAATAACAAGTGAGTCTCAACAAAATTCATATTATATTTTTTTTGGTTGAGAATTCATTTTGTGATGAAAAATTTTATTATTTTGTTGAACATTCAACATTTTTGTTAAGAAATCATACTTTTTTCTTAAAAATTGAACTATCTAGTCGAAGATTCGTCTTTTTGGACTGAAAATTCAGCTATTTTTGTAAAAAATTCAACTATTTGCTTGAAATTTCGACTTTTTGGTACGAAAATTCAATATTAAAGTTAAAGTCTAAGGTTAAGGACTCAACTATTTTGTTGAAAATTCGTCTTTTTTTTGTATAAATGTAATCTTCTTTATTGAAAATTCAACTATTTGGTTGAAACTTCATGTATTTCGTTGAAAATTCATTTTTTTCGTAGAAAAGTAATATCATTAGATTAAAATTCATCTTTTTATTTGAAAATGCATATCTTGGGTTGAAAATTAAACTATTTTGTTGACAAATATTTTTTTTCTGTCAAAAATTGATTTCTTCAGCTGAAAATGTAACTAATTCCATTTTCGCTTGAAAATTGTATTGCACAGTTGCTAATTCATTTATTTTCTTTAAAACTCTTCTTTTTTGGGTCAAAAATGAAATTATTATGGTATAAAAATTCGTTCTTTTGGCTTTAAAATTGAACAATTCTTTTTGAAATTAACTTTTATTTTGTCGAAAATTCATATTTTCGGGTTGAAAAATGAACTGTTTGTGAAAAGTTCGTCATTATAGGGCTTAAAAATTCAAACTTTTGGATGATATATTCTATCTTCATGGACTGAAAAATCTTTCTTAGATGAAAAAGAGCTCTTTTGTTGGAAATTCCTCTTTTTGGTTCGAAAATTAATATTTTTAGTGGATTGGTTTTTGCTCGAAATAATTTTTGAACTATAAATATATCCTTCTTAGTTGGAACTTCATGTATTTTGTTGAAAAATCGACTTTATTGGTAGAAAATTAATTTTCTTGGTTGAAAATTCATATATATGTGAATGTACTGTTTTTTGTTGGTAAAAATTTTTCTTACGTAGGACCTTCCACCCTCCCCATTCCATCCTCATCTATGGATGAACCCTTATGAAATTCTGGATTGATGTCACTAAAAATCTTAAAGATAAAATAAAATAACATTTTCTGGTATTAACATAATTGATCTCCTGGGTGGAAGGTTGTTTTTATACCTAAATGAAAAATGTATAGCGTTCAAGGAAAATGAAAAATTGGTCAGGGAAAAGTCAAGGAATTTCGAAATTGAGACTCTGTATCAACCCTGTTATAGGCTTATAGGAAAATTTTAAAAGAAAAGACTTACGGATGATTTGTCAGTAAAAATCGGACCAGTTAAGGGGCCAGGACTCAGGAATTCTGAAAAATGTTTCATCAGTTTTTGAGCTTCGACAGCTCTTGCCCTGGGAGTATTAACATTTTCGAGTTGATCGCCCAGATGAAGAACTTTAGTCGCAACAAGATTAATCCTTTCATCCAATTGATGAAAAAGTTCCATTGCATTTTTATTTCTTTCTTGCAAATCCAAAGTTTCGAGAGCATGTCTCGATTCTTCTTCTTTGAGCGCGGTTTCGAGTTTCTCGCATTTCTTTTGCTGTCGCTCTTGCAAAACTTGCAGATCCTTTATCGCTTGGAGAAAAGTTTCGTGAATCAGAAGCGGATCGAAAACGCTTTTTCCATTTTCACTGACTGTGTCATTGACTGTTCTCCAAGCTAAACGCTCTACGAATTCCTCAGGATCGAAAGGTTCCTTGCAATAAACCAGTTTTCAAAATCAGTGAATCACTCATTATTTATTGACTGTTAAAAAAAGTTGCAAAAAAACAGCCGAAAATGAAGTGCAAAAGAAATATTAATATACAAATTGGTGCAATTTTTTAGGCAAAATTAGGTTAGGAACTAATATTTGTTGAGAGATATAAGCCAATCATCTCTAACAATGAGTTAAAATGATTAAACAAGTAAAATAACAATTGAATGAATTCTAATAATGTAAAATAAACTCACTTGTTCAAGCTCTTTCATATATTGTTGCATCATTTTGAAGCATTACTTCCCACGCCGGTGGGTTTAGAAGAAAACTTTAGTTTTAAAGTGTTAACACATTAAAGGAGTTTCGCTTTCAACTCCTACGTGTCTGCATACAAGAAAAACTGAAATTCTACGCAACAAAATATCACAACAAAGACTATACGTATGCCAAACGGTCATAACGTCAAATTTGTTGTTTATAGGTTAGGTTTTACTCCTCCCACCAATAAGAATCCAAAAACGGTTCATTACGTAACCTTTTGCCAATTAGGTTTGAGAACAGAGAATAAAAAACGATACCAATCAGCGATTGGCATACAATCAAAGTACAAAAAAAAATACAAATAGGCATAAATAAATCTCAAAAAATGTTGGTCCTCACTTTTTGGTGATTTGAGATGTTTTGACGTAAAGTTGACAACAAAATTATTTTTATAGTGAAAAAACTAGTGTGTTACTGTTGAGTGAAAAGAGTGAAAATCAAAGAAAAAAATGGAAAACATCAGCAGGTTTTGTTGATTTTTTCACAAAAGAGGTTGTAATGTCATATACACGTGCAAATGACAATTACAGAACTTCCAAAAGATCTTCGATCAAGTTTTCTTGAATAATGACTTGACCGAAAAATGCGGATATGCAGCCGACACGTTCATTAGAATTGACGCTTGCAATTCTCAAACCTCACATTGTCAAATCTCCTTTCGCATTGCAGGTAATTTTTTCAGTATCAAGAATAATTTTTGTGTCTTATTTTTAATCCCTTTTTAATCCGCGTACGAAAAAATTACATAGGATGGCCGCAGTTCAGGAATTATTATCTTTTTTTGTTAAAACATAAAGATTATATCTCTTATTATATCTGCAGTGTCCTGGCAGTACTTTCCATAAATTACGTTACCATTTTGAGGGGGGGGGGGCTAAAAAATGAGGTTTTTACCAGGGCGGGGGGAGTTATAAGTGGAAATATCGTTACAAACGCAGATAACATTTAAAACTTAAACCCAATAAGAAAATCCAACTATATTTTTGGGTAAATGTTCATTTTTTTATTGAAAAGGCTACTATAATATTATATTTTTGGTTCGCAGTCCATCTCGTTTGATTAAAAATTTCATTATTTGGTTGAAAAATTAATTATTTTGCTGAAAATGCAACTATGCATATTGTTAAAAAGTCATGTTTTTTTTAAATCAAAATTTCAACTACTTTGTTAAAAATTCATTTTTTCAGTTGAAGGTTCATGTCTTTGGTAGAAAATTGAACTATTTTGATGAAATTTCGTTTCATGTTTGGTTGAAAATAAGTTTTTAAAACCAATTAATTAAGTTCTTCAACTATTCGGTTAGAAACTTATCCTTTTTAGTTTAAGATTGAATTTATTGGTTGAAAATTCATCTTAGTAGAAATTGAATCTCATTGGTTGAAAATTTATCCTTTTTGGTTTATTGAAAATTCAGCTTTTTGGTTGAGAATCTTTTGGTTCATTTTTTTTTTGTTATTTGGTTGAGAAAAATGGATCTTTCTTGATTAAAAATTATCCTTTTTTTTTTAAATTTTTTTCCCGATTTAAGAGTCCACTGGTCTCTAAACCATTCGACTTTTTAGCTCACAAAATTGACTCTTTTGTTGAAAATTTATCTTTCAGCGTAGAAAAGTCATCTTTCTTTGTTAAAAATGAACTTTTTTGGTGAAAATTCAACTGCATTCTAAAAAAATGGCCTTTTTGTCTTAAAAATTCAAATTCAAATGCAGAAAATTCAAAGGATTTGAAATATTCTAAGGAATTTTAAAACATGCAAAACAATTTTTCATTGGTTTCAATAATTTGAAGGGGTTGTAAAGGAGTTGAAATATTTTAGGGTATTTTGAAAATTCCATGGCATTTTCAAGAGAAAGAAAAGATTTCAAAGGGATTTCAAAAGATTAGAAAGTATTTGAAATATCTTAGGGTATTTTAAATAGATTTCAAGAAATTTAGGTGGTTCCAAAGGATTTCAAATATTTTAGGGTATTTTGAAAAAATCCAATGCATTTTCAAGAGGTTTAGAATGCTCCCAAGAATTTGAAATATTTTAGGGAATTGAAAAAGATTCCAAACACTTTAGTTGATTTCAATAATTGCATTTTCAAGAGATTGAAAAATTTCAAATGATTTACAAGGATTTGAATAATTTGAAGGGATTGGAAAAATTTTCATGCGATTTTAAAAAATGTCCTAGAATTTTTTTTGTCAAGGTATTTTAATCAACTTTACAGGATTTCAGGAAATATCACATTTCATAGAATTTCACGGGATTTTATAATATTTTAATTAATTTTATCGAATTCTTTTCATATCCCTTGAATTCCTATAAAGTATTTGAGTTTTACTCAAATCAATGGGACTATTTGGATTTTTTCCCATTTCATTTAAATCCTTTTGAATTTAACTTGAAATGTTTTGAAGTTTCATGAATTCTTTCAAATTAAAAAAAAGAAACATTAGTCACATTCTTAATTGCATACTAGTCACTTTTTCACTTTTTTGAAATAAATTAGGCCGCGGCAGTCCTGATAATAATAAATTAAAAATTGTTTTATTCCATTTATAAAAATATTTTATATTAAAATTCTTACAAGATTAGAATTTTGGTCTTTAAATGTTCAGAGAAAAATGAAAACTTGTCGGGGAAAAATCAGGGGATTTTGAAAAAAGTTCTGCGGCCACCCTAAATTAATTTATTTGCTAAATCCTAACAGATTTCTCATCTATGAAAAATTGCAGAATTTTATAATAACATGTTTTGCAATTATTTATAAATTTAAATTATATTCTACTTGGCCGTTTTTGAATATTGCAATAATTCCTTTCAAAGTTGTTTGTTCTTTTTGATACGTTGTTAAAAAATGGTTTCCAATTTTCAGAAAATCCGTGACTTAATAATCGCCAATGATTTTAAAGTTGTAAGATCTCGTAGATTAATATTAACGACAGAGGAAGCAGAACAGTTTTATGCGGACCATAAAGGGAAATTTTTCTACAATCGTCTGCTCACTTTTATGAGTAGTGGTCCTTCCGACGTGCATATTTTGGCAGGATACGATGCCATATCTAAGTGGAGACAATTACTAGGGCCTACAAAAGTTTATCAAGCCCAGTTTACGGATCCCAATTCAATTAGAGGCATGTTTGGACTTTCAGATACCAGAAATGCTGCTCATGGCTCAGGTAATTTATATATTTTTAAAATTTTACAGGCCTTGGACTATTTGACACTTTTAAAGCGATGACACTATTTTGCTACTATTTGAAGAAAAAAATGACACTAAGGACACTATTTTCAGTTCAAAAAGACAACTTTTCAACCAAGAAAGATTTTTTAGTCAATAAGGAAAAAAAATCTTCAAAAATGTTGAAGTTTCAAGCAGAAACATGAGCATAAATGTGAATTTTCAACTAAGAAGATTAATTTTCTACCCAAAAAGATGAATTTTCAACAAAATACATAAATTTTCAACCAAATTGTGATGTGATGTTAGTCCAAGTCTTATTTGATTAATTTTTAGTTTATATTTTTTTCGTTTCTAAATTCTTTTAACTAAACAGTTGATTTTTAAATAAAGAAAGAAAATTCTTAATCAAAAATGGATAATTTAAATTTTCATTGAAGAGCGCACATTTTTAAGAATGGAGAGGGAAATATGGTCATTGAACAACCTTCCCATTCACGTCCTATGTTTAGAATTTTTATTTTGCATAAATATCGAAGAGCTGAGGAGGACGTATACAATTTTTTACAATTAAACATTCCTCAAGCCATAAGGAATGTTTGTGCCCAGTTTCAGATACGTATGTATTATGATTTAGGAGAAAACTGGATTTAAAGATTTTTACATGAACCGTTTAAACTCCGGGTCTTGTCTCATTAAAAATCTCATTAAAAAGATTAATTTTCAACCCGAGAATTTGAATTTTCAACAGAAAAGTTCATTTACAACAAATCAGCTCAGTTTTCAACAAAATAGTTGAATTCTCAGTTAAAACCATCAGATTTTAACAACAAAAAACATATTTTTAACTCAAATAATGAATTTTCAACAACAAAATCACTCTTAAGAAAGTTATTCAACTTTCAAACAAGAAGTTCAATCTTCAACTTCATAAGATGAATTTTCAACTAAAAAATGTAATAGTTTATACTTTAACAAAAAAATATTTTGAATTAAAATAAAAAACAGTTGGATTTAGCCAAGAGAGACGAATTTTCAATAAAATACATAGTCAGTTTTGATCCAAAAAGATTGATTTTCTAATAAAAAATACGAATTTTCAAGAAAATTGTGGAATTTTCGAGCCGAAACTACGAGTTTTGTACAAAAGAGTTGAATTTTTGACCTGAAAGCGTAAATTTTCAACAAAAAAGTTCATTTTAACCGAAACAGATTAATTTTTAACTTGGCAGTTGAATTTTTAGCCAAAAAAAGTAAAATTTCTATAGAAAGTGATGATTATTTTTTAACCAAAAAGATGAAGGTTCAACAAAATAGTTTAATTTTCAATAAAAAAAAAACACTTGCTGGTCAAGACAAAGAAATTCAATCAAATTATTGAATTTTCAAACCAAAAAGACGACTTTTCGAAAACAAAAAAACAGTTGAATTTTCAACCAATGACTTTCCAACCGAAAGAGTAACTTTCAACCAAAAATAGTTGGATTTTCTCTTTAGGTTCCTTTCAATTGGGAATTTAATTGTTGAAATTCAAGCGGAAAAATAAGAAAAAGGGGAAGGCTGTGAAGCCTGCGATAAATAAATAGTAATTTTGATCATTTCCAGACTAAAGAATAACATTTTAATTAAACATTGATGTTCCTTTTTAGTACTTGCAAAATTTCTAAACACTATCTTGACATTATTATTCTGTTAAATTTGTGACATTATTTACACTATATTCAATATCTAAAGTGAGTCCAAGGCCTGAATTTAGAAAACGTACCTATTCATTAGGTTTATACGAAATGCATATAAATGTTTTCTACCATAGATTCCAAGGATTCGGCTGAAAGAGAAATATCGATATTCTTCAAAGGCTTTGACATACAAAAGTGGTTTGAAAACGAAGAAGCCATTTATAATCTGGGAGGACTTCATTTCGATCCTCAAACTTTTGTACATACAATCGAAAAAAAGTCCCTATAATTTCAAGAGAGATTATAGAAGAATACATTTTTGTGCCATATTAGATATTGTGATATAATAAATTATTTATTATGAATTAAATCAATATACGAAAAATATTAAAATAAAAACTACTATCAAAATTAATCGAGAGTCGATTGCAATTAAAATGCCTCTTTCACACATTTTCGCACCTAGAAATAAATAAGTCATTGTGTAGAAAAATAATATTCTATATTTTTACTTTGTACCCCAATTATTGACACACGCAAATGCTGTACAAATTAGACTAGATAATTTTTTCATACAAGTGAATAAACAAGTATGTACAAAACATCGAATATTAATCGATAGAGTACAATAAATTATTTTATGAACAAAGAATCAAACATGGTCTTTGTTTATATCACTCAACGAATTTCAGTGCAATTGTCTTTAAAATGAGTTTGGTCCCCTTTATAAACTATCACTTATCAGATCACGCGCCAATTTTAATGAAAACATTCGGCCTCGAAAACACTTTGATACCTTCCTCGAGTTTATTCAGCTTCTTTTCAATTTCCATTTTCCGCGTTTGGGCCCTTAGAGTATCAGTCCTTATTGGCAATTTATTCAGCTCGTCGACGCACTCTTGGTATTCTATTTAAAAATAGTTGATATAAAATTATAAATATATTTTTTAATATAAATACAGGGAGCACAGCGCAAAAGGAGCTCAAAAAAGGAAAAATAGGGTAATTTTTTACGAAAAGGGGAAAGATTAAACATGTATTTTTGCATGTGGAAAAGAAACAATCTTTTATAAGAAATGTTATATTTTTAAATAACGTTAAATGATTTTTTAATTATTTCTGCCCAATAATAAATTTATTTTTAGAAATTGGATATACTTAGGTCGACGGAGATATAAAATGTTCGACCAAAAGATTAAACATTAAATTGTATATTCTAAAATAATGTTAAATGATTTTTGAATGACTTCCGCCCATAAAAGAATTTACTTGAAAACAATCAGTATAATTAAATATTTCTTTCCAAGGTTTGTCATGTTCGACCTTATTTTTTTGAGCGCCTAAAATATTTTATATTTCAACGATATTTAATTTGTATCGATTCAGTGAAAAAAACATTTTAACTTTAAAGTTTCATTTCAATCCTAAATATTTTAGTTTGAAATCGTTCAAATGAACATTTAAAAATTTTTTTATTGGTAACATTAAAAAATAATATTTGAGACTGCTCAATATTCCTATAAAGATTTTTTATATTTGAAAATTGAACTTTGCAGTTAATCAACTTAGAATATTCCATTTATTAATTATTTAACCTTATATATTCAAATAAAAATTGTTCACATTCTTTTTTTTTTATTTGCTATATATTTTTTCAATGTTCCAATTTTATATTGGATAACAACTTCTGTTTGCGTTTTTCACATTTTCAACATGTCTTCAAATGTTTCAGTTTTAACTTTTTTAAAGAGAGTTTCTATTTTTAATTGTATTTTCAAATATCATATACTGAAAGAGACATGGGGAAACGCAGGGGAATAGGGGAAATACTGTGACCCCTGTAAGTATTAGATTCAATAATATTAATAAATTACGTGTTTTCAACATCCTCAAGGTTTCCCTTCGTTCTTCATCAGGAAGAGCAACAAAGCCTTCTGGACAATCTGCCCGACTAATATCAGCTTTGGCCTGTTCTTCTTTTTTTAAAGCTTCTTTTCTGTCTTTGAGATATCTGTCCAAAAACACATTTAATTAAAAACCAGTTAAAAGCTTTCTAATGTCCTTAATATCCTTATGAAAAAAATTATAGGAAAATTAGTATAGGCCTACAATTATTTTCCCAATATTTTTTCGCGATTATAAGAAATTTACTACAGAAATTCGAGTGTCAGTTGACAGCGGAGGGCACTGAAACGGAAGGTCTATCGAAAGAAAAGAAAAGAAGGGGTAGACCGAAGAAAGAGGATAAAAACAAATTGGCGGATGCCAAATGTGCGGAAAAAATGGACAAATTCATAATAAAGAATAGTGAGTTGGCCTTTGGGGTGAGTTTAAAAGAGGCGGCTTTCGGCAAAAGCAACAAATTGAACAGAACCCCGAATGGTTCACCGACACGGTCTCATGGAGAGAAAAAAGATAAAAAAGTGAGTGGAAATTATTTAGGCTATGAAGAAGACGAAAGGGACAAAGACGGGGATATAAGTGAGCAGCGAAACAAAGTGAATTTAAAGGTGGGGGTGGAGATAGGCGTTCAGCCAGCAGTTGTGCCAAATATTATAAGCAGTGCAAACATTGATACTGTCAAGGATCAAGTTGAGGATATCAGTGCGACAGCAAGAAAGGAGTTACAGAAAATTTTTTGGGGAGTTTTGGATAAGTGGTGGAATGAAAAAGGAAAATTAGAGATCGGGATAGTGTCGGAAGAAGTAGGAAAGGTGAAGAAACTTGCAGAGGAAGTCAAAGTCAGCGGGGACAAATGGAATGCTGCTCTTATAATTATAGAAAAATCAAGACAGAAGGAGGAAAAATGGAACAACGAAAAACAGTTATTGAATGAGGAAATAAGGGATCTGAAGAAAACAGTAAATGAACAGAAAGAAAAAATTTCGCGGTCCGAGTTGGCAGGAAATAAAGAAAATACAGGGCCGCAGGAAACGAGCCGCAAAGCAAAGATTTCAGAAATTCCACAATTACAAGTGCAAGCACAGGAACAAGAACTCGGGCAAGATGAAGGAGCAGACAGTTGGATGGGAGGTTTTGAAGAAGTCGAAAGACTTGCTGAAGAAGATGAAAATTCTAATCAAAATAAGGGCCGACCAGAACTACTCAGGGTCGAAGAATTGAAGTGGGAACTAGAGGAGAGAAAAAAACGGAAGAACTTCATAAAGGTTAGAGGTTTTAGGGCAGTGGGGAAAAACTTGGACAAAGAAATACAGGGTGTGATAAGTGAAAGGACGGGAGTCGAAATACGCATTAAAGAATTGAGAGTGATCGGAGGGGGAACCCTGGTGAAGTTAGATTCCTGGAACACTAAGAAAAGACTGATGGAGAGAAAGAAGAGGTTTAAAGGGACAAAAATTATCATAGAAGATGACCTGACGGAAAGACAATCGGAAGTGCAGAGGTGGATAGAGAGGCAAGTATGGGAAGCTAAAATGAAAGGGAAGCAGGCCTCCTCAAGCTACATGAGATGGCAAATAGACGGTCAAACATTTGTTTGGGATGAGTTGAAAGGAGTGACTGAGAAGCAGAATTTTCGTGGACCAACATATTAGTGATCTACGAGTAATTGTATGGAACATTGCGGGAGTAACTAAGATAGGGGACACTTGGGATTTTTTGAAGAACTTCGATTTGATAGTACTACAGGAGACTTGACTGGAGAAGAAGAGAGAAGAAGACGTGTTATCAAAATTAGATGAAAATTTTGTATGGATAACGAAGCCGGCTGTGAGAGTCAACAAGAAAGGTAGGGCGAAGGGAGGGCAATTGATAGGAATAAGAAAAAGTGTGAGTGAAGGGGTTCATGTGTGTGAGTGGGAATATGGTTTAATTTTAAAAGGTGGGAAATTTGAATGCAACGAAAAGATGCTGAACATTGTAACGGTTTATAATAATGTTGGAACTGCGAATGTGATAAGTAAGTTGAATGTTATTGTAGAAGAATCTATGAGAGAAATGGAAAATATTATATTAGTAGGGGATTGGAATGCAAGGATAGGCGAGGAGCAAGGAAGGGTAGATGCAGATGAGAGTAAGAGTGAGCTAGACCAAAATTACTTTGAAACAAGATCTTCAGAAGATCCAATTTTAAATGCAGAAGGGAAAAAATTGATTAATTTTTGTGAGGACCACGGATTGATAATATTGAACGGAAGGACGAACGGAGACAGGGAGGGGAAACTAACGTATATCTGTGGAGCTGGGAGTTCGGTTCTGGACTACGTAATTACAAGAGACAATGGGGAGGGTAATGTGATTAAAGAATTGAAAATAGAAGCAAGAGTAGAATCGGACCATCTGCCAGTGACCTTTAAACTTGACATTCAGAGGGGAAAAGACGACATGCTTGTTCTTCATAATAATAGGGATATCGAGCCAGGAGTAAGAATGATTTGGGAACAGGATAAGGAAGAGGAATTTGAAAAAGCTTTGGAACGTAATTGGGAGGAGCCTGAGGAAGGCACTAGCTGGGAGGATACATGGGAAAGAATTATACAGAGCATTAAAAAAGTTGCAGCAGAATTAGGAATGGTTACGAAGATAGGAAACAACAAAAAAAGTTCGATTAGGAAGGTAAACAATAGTAACTCATTGAAAGAGGAAAGTAAACCTTTAAAACATAAGGTCTGGAAAACATTAAAGAAGTTTCTCAAAACTAAAAGCGACAGGGATAGGGAGGAATTCGTGAAGGAACGGAACAGCCTGAAAAAATTCTTTGCTGGAAAGAAACGAGAGAAAAGGGAAGAAAATTGGGGGAAAGTGGCGGAGAGTAAAAAAATGAGCGAGTTTTGGGGGGCATTAGGTAATTTTAGGCCTAGGAGAAGAAAAAGGGGAAACAAGATCAACAAGGAGAAGTGGAAATCGCACTTTCAGAAGTTACTAGAGGCAGATAAAATTAGTGAAGCAGAGACCAGAACTCTTGATTTGGCGAGAGACGAAGAAGTAGTTGAAGACCTTAGCAGAATAATCGAGGCAGGGAACGGTGAGAGTTTTTTAGAAGAGGGAGAGGGAGAAGATGACCTAAATAGAGAAATAGATGCAAAGGAAGTAGCGCAATGCATAAAAAAGATGAGAAAGGGGAAATCGCCAGGAGAGGACGGGCTGTCGATAGAATTTCTACAAGGTTTACCTACATGCTGGTTTGAAGAAGTCCACAGATGCATAAATGGTATGTGGAAGGAAGGGAGGATAGGAAGAGGTTGGGAAAAAGCAAGAATCTTCCCTATATTCAAGGGAGGAGACGGAGATGATACCGGTAACTATAGGGGAATAGCACTTTTAGATGCGGGATACAAGGTCTTGGCCAAAATAATGGATGAAAGAATTAGAGGGTGGTTGGAGAAGAAAGGTCTATTTAAAGAAAGTCAGGCAGGATTCAGAAAGGGTAGGGCAACAAGAGATCATATTTTTGCGTTGAACTCGATGATAAACAACAAGTTAAAAAGGGAAGGGGGGAAACTGTACGTAGCTTTTGTAGACTTTAAGAAAGCCTTTGATTTGGTGGACAGAGATACTCTTTTTGTTAAATTGGAAAAGATTGGGATAAAGGGTAGAATGTTAAGAATGATCAAAACTATATACAGGGAAACTAAAAATGAGGTAATCACGGATGAAGGTGTAACCGAGAGCTTTACGACCAACAGGGGGGTCAGGCAAGGGTGTCCACTGAGCCCAACTCTTTTTAACGTGTTTGTAGAAGATTTAGAGGAAGAGTGGGAACGGAAAAAAGAAGGTGGTACAGTAATAGGAAACACTAAGGTTCATGCATTAAAATTTGCTGACGATCTCAGTCTGGTAGCGGATTTTGCTGACGGCTTAACCGAAATGCTCAGAACTTTAGAAAGATATCTCATTAAAAATAAACTCCAAGTTAATGTAAATAAGACAAAAATCATGATATTTCGGAAAGGAGGGAGGAGAAAGAAAGAGGAAGAATGGAAAATATTTGGAGAAGAACTAGAAGTAGTGGATCGATATAAGTACTTGGGTTTTTGATTTTCTACAGCGGGGACTTTTAATAAGCATTTAAAAACTTTAGCAGGAAAAGCACAGAAAGCTATCAACGCAGCATGGGGGGTGATGAAAAGGGCAAGAATAAATAATTTAGGAAGAAGACTCTACTTGTTGGACACTTTAGCAAAATCAGGGGCCCTATACGGGGTTGAAGTATGGGGGTGGGAAAGGTCAGAGGTTATGGACAAAGTGCAAGGAAGATATATAAAAATGATAATGGGGATAGATAGAAATACGCCAAATTATATTTGGAGAATGGAAGCAGGGAGAAGAAGTCTAGAAATTGAGGCGAGAAGAAGGGCAAGTAGCTACATTTTAGAAATTTTGAGAATGGGACGAGATAGACTACCTAGGATTTGCCTGATGGAGGAATTGAGAGCGATTAATAATAATAACGCATCCAAATGGGGAGAAGTATTGAAAAAAGCAATGGCCGAAGTAGGAGACGGGGAAACATTACGCTTAATGAGGAATGAAGGAAGTGAAGGCAAAATACAAAGTAATTTAGAACGAGGGATTATAAGAAAGTCAGAACAAGAAATTCAATCTGATTGGGGAAAAATCGACAAATCCAAATACTGTCAGTTATACAAAAATTACAAAGAGGGATTTCAAAGGGAGAAATACTGGGATTTAAAGAAGGTAAATGGGGAGTTTAAGGAAGAGTGGGCAAGACTGAGATGTGGGAACGTAGGTTTGTCAGGAAATAAAGGGTACAGCAATACATTATGCAGATTGTGTGGAGTATCGGAAGAAAATATGGCTCACATTTGGAGTTGCGAAGAAGCAAGAAGAATAGTTAAAAGGGACCTGGTCAGGGAAGTTGATTCTAGGTTACAAAAAGATCCGCATGAAGAAATTGAACAGAAACTAATAAATATTCTGAAAGAAGAATTGAGCTCTGAGCTCTGCAGATATGCAAAAGAATTCGAAAGACTTGCGAGAGAGAGAGTGTAATCAAGAATCTAGATGTTGGGGTTGAGTCGGAAGAAAATAGTGATATAGAGGAGTAGCATAGCCTAAGGCCAGGGGAAACTGTAATATAGATATAGAAATATTAAATGATTTAATTGTTATCTGTTCAGGTAAAAATTCTAAGAGAGAAAATATGTATCTTCGTCTTATTTTAATATTTAAGAGGGCAAAAGAATATTGTAAAAACTGTAAAAGTATACAATGAAGACAATAAAATATATATATATACTACAGAAATTCAAAATATAGAGAATTATTGTAAGATAATCAGCTTAAAAATAAACAATACAAACACATTAAAGGAATTAAGTTATAAAATAGACGAACTGCAAATAGCGATTCTGCATAAATAAACTTTGCTCAGCAAAAATCTGTGAACCTCCTCAAAATCTTTCAAATCCTTTGAAATATTTTTAAATCCCTTGATACATTTGAAAATATTTTTGAATAGATTAAAAAACTTTATTTCTTTGAAATCTTCAAAAAACTTGAAATCATTAAAATCCTTTTATATTCCTTAATTCCTCCATATCCCTTAAAATCGTTGAAATCCATAAAAATTCTTTTGAATAAAATGTAATTTATTCCCTCAAGTTCTCTATGAATTTGATAAAATCCCTTTAGATCCATTGAGATCGTGAAAATAAATTTAAATAAATTAAACTAAACTTATTAATTAAAGTTCTCGAAATAAAAAAGTTTAAATCTCTTGAAATATTTGCTATCATTGGAGATTCAATAATTTGAAATATCTTAAAATCCCTTGAAATCTTTGTAATCGCTATTATTTTGCAATAGTCTCTAGAAATCCTTTGAATTCTCTGGAAATCATATAAAAGTCTTTGAAATCCCGGATATTTTTTAAATCATTTGAAAATCTTTTAAATCTTATGAAATTCCGTAATATTTGTTTAAAAGCCTTAAAATCCGTGAAAGTCCCTCGAAATCTCTCGAAATCCCCGGAAATGTTGGAAATCTTCTAAAGTCCCTTCAAATGTTTCGAAATCTTGCGGAATTCCTTGAAATGCGTAGAAATGATTTGAAATCCCATAAAATCCTTTGAAATCCTTTAAAATTCCATGAAAGTTCCTCCAAATTTTTTGGAATTCCTTAAAGTCCCCTGATATATTTGGAAATCTTCGTAATTATTTTAATAAATGGAAATCCTGTGAAATTTGTATCAAATCTGCCGAAATAGCTTAAAACTCGTGAAAATTTACTGCGATCCCTTAAGATCCGTTACTGTATTTGAAATCATTGAACCGTTTTGGAATCCTGTAAAATTTCTTGAAACCTGAAAATCCTGTGAAATCCCTTGAAATAATTTCAAATCCTACGTCAAGTAAATAAATGAACCATTCATTTTTAGTTTCTGTATCTTTCGCGTCACTTCATCCAATATTTTATCGTTATTTATTTTTATACTGATTTTCTTATAATGGATTTTCTAAAACGATTTTTTTTAAATCGCGAAAAAGTGATAAGAAATTAATTATAGGCCTACACTGAATTCCCTATATTTTTTTCGTAAAAGTATGATAGGTTACTAAATCAGGGTGGCCACTCAAAGTTTAAAAAAAAAACAGGTTATTTCCCGGTTTTCACGGTCAAAAACAAAAATTTTACTGGTTGAGCTTTCAGCATTTTTATGAAAGCATTTATGAATTCAATAGTAATTGCTTTATTATATGAATTCTGAAAAACATTAAACATCCTAGAGCCTAAAAAGTAAAATATATAATGTAATTTATTGTAAAAGTGATTTCAGACATTGACTTTTAAACCCGAAAAGATAAATTTTCAACAAGAAAGTTGAATGTACAACCTACGAATATGAATTTTAGGCCTAAGGAGATGAATTCCGAACTGAAAATATAAAAGTAGACTTTTGAATTAAAAAGAATTAACTTTCAACCGAAAAATATCAAATGTCTACCAAAAAAGATCAATTTTGAATGCAAAACAACGAATGTACAAAAAAGTTAAATTTTCGATAAAAGTGAATGAGTTTTCAAAACAAAAATGATTAAACTTCAACAAAAAAAGTGAATTAACGAAAAAAGGTGACTTTTTAGCAAAATAGTTTAATTGACAACAAAATAATTCCATTTTGAACCAAATAGTAGAATTTTTAACCAAAAGAAATGAATTCTAAATTAAAAATATAATAGATTATTTAATTTTTAAAAATTAACTTTTAACCTAGAAAGACAAATTTTTCACCAAAAGATGAATATTCAATCCAAAAGGAGGAACTTTCCATCCAAAAAATTTTGGACCAAAAAAGATGCCTTTAACAAATTATAATTTCCGGTTTTCAAAAAATGTCCAGGCTATTTCCCGGTTTTTCCTTGGTGTTAAAAATTCTAGGCTAATTCACGATTTTCCAGGTCAGTAGCCACCCGGCAAATACATAATTTAATAAAATGAAACTAAACAGCAATAAATCGAGTCGAAATAATGTTTAAAACATACTTGGGAACAACTCCTTTTCGATAACTGGAAGGAGGTACACCATTATTAAGTTGAGTAGCCAATTTACTCGCCATAGTATTTCGTTGTTTATTTAATTTGATGTAATTTATCCCATCTTCGTCATTTTTTACGGGTGATACACATACATCTCCTCTGTCTGAAGGTGGACTCGATACAACTTTTGCTATTTTGCCTGGATCTTCTTCAGATACATTTTTGCGAGGATTACTACTTTGCAAATTTTTCTTTGTAGCATATCTTCAAATTAAAATATTCATCAAAAACGAGCACTCTACTTGCAATCACTTGCAGAGAATAATACAATTTTCTAATTTAAAACTTTTAAAGGTTTATGTATTTAAATTTTGTCAATCAATTTAATTTGCACTAAATTATAGTCAGGGATCGGATCGATTAGGAGGCTTTAAAAATGTCGCATAAAATTACAAAGAAAGTCACATGGAATTTCTAAAAAAATCAACAAAAAGTCGCATTAAAATTTCAAAGATAATGAAAAAAAGCAGTAGACTAAAATAAGAACTTTATTTGTTTAGGAATATAGCGTATAGAATTCTCATTGATTTTTAAATATTCTTTGCACAATTAAAATAAACTTTGAAGTTAAAACAATTTTTTTAACAATAGTCATTCAGCTTGAAAGATTCTGAATCTGGATTTAAAATATTTCTTTCTGAACTGTTCAACTTGTCAACATGAATGATTTTTGAATAAAAGCCGTTTGCAATGTAGGGGAAACCTCCCTACAGTAGATAATGATTTACAGTAGATAATCTTAATTAACTGGAAAACTGACAACAAATGTTCACTACTTTTGTTAGTATAACGTTTCAGCAAGGATACTATATCCTCTGACGAACTTTTATTGAAATTTCATAATTAATTAATGCGTGAGAGCAAAAAATTTATTTTTAACCTGAAAAAAAAAATTTCACCTATTCCTTATTCATACTTTTTAACTTAATGAAACATTTTCATGACATGTTAATACAATAGAATCAAAGCTTGAAGTTTAATGAACAATATTTATAAATACAAAGTGTTTTTTCTTCAATATTTCTAAATATTCAAGGACATTTCATTGAATATTACATTTTCCAACAGTAGATAACCAACAGTAGATAATCGGAAAATTACAAGAAATGTCTCTGTCAAAATTGGCAGCCCTGCGACTGTCTCGCAGTTGTTTTAAATTAAAGGTTGTGTTTGTTTGTTTATTTTGATTTGTGAAGTTTTTAAATTCAAATTATTTCAAATGATAAAGTAAGAAAATAATGTAAATTATTATTTATTAAAAAGCTCATAAATTTTAATTGTGTTTCAAGGAGCCTTTCGGAAAAGGTATAATTTTTTGGATTAAGGTTCGTAAAAAAACTGCACTTTTCTGTCATCGCAAGTCAGGTTAAATTGTATGAAGATTAAACATCTTGTACCAATCGCACCAACCTTACGAAATATCAGAGATAAAAAAATGTCAATAATTTAAACTTTTGCGTTTTTTGTAAAATTATCGTAGTTTCAAGTATTATTTACTCAATGAATTGATTTTAATTGTAAGTATACTAATAATAAATTATAATTATTCAGAATTGAGTATTCTAACTTGCCCAGGAGCAATACCAGAAACGATTATCTATTGATGGACAAAGGTGTCAAAATCGTACCATTGACCAGGTCTAATAAAAAAGTTTAATACAGCTAATTGATTAATTTCGTGATATTTTTTTCTATAAGAATACTTAATTAAATATGTAAGCTTTATTTAACAATGATCATCTTTCTTTAATTTTGGAAACTGATGCAGTTAAATGCTGTTGATTTTTTCCCTATCTACTGTAGGGTGGTCTCCCCTACATTAATTACTCAACAATAACGGCTTAAAATTTTAGAATGTATAATTTGAATATGAAATTATTAATTTTTGAACAAGTCAGACTCCATAGTTCAAAATGCTTTCAAAGCAGGGGAAATAGTGATTTTTCACGTAAAATGGAGAATAAATTCTGTTGAATAAAATTAATATAGATGCAATATTCAATTCAATATGAAATGCTTTGAGTTTCTAAGATTTCTAGACGAAATATATAGCATTTTTCAACCAAGCTTTCAAGTTAAAAAGTCGAATGGTGTAGAAAGCAGTTGAGCTTTAAACTAGAAAAACTAATTTCCAATTAAGTAGTTGAATTAAAAAAAAAAAGAATATAACTATCAATCAAACAGATGCATTTGGAACCAAATAGTTAAAGAATTTAAAGCAAAAGAGGCGAATTTTTAACAAAGTAATTGAAGGTTTAGCCAAAAAAGCAAAAAAGACAAATTGAAAAAAAAGCAGTTGAATTATCAACCTGATAAGTGGAATATTAAAAAAAAGATTATTTTCATTATGGAAAGATGAATTTTCAACCAAATAGTCAATAGTTCAAATAAAATTTGAAAAATAGTTTATTTTTACGGAAAAGTCGAATTTTTTAGAACACAGTTAAATTGTCAGCAAAAAAGTTATAATTTTCAGCTAATAAAGATAGATTTTCAACCAAAAAGAATGAATTTGCCATTAATAAGAACGAATTTTATATCCCGAAATATGAATATACAGTTAAATTTTTGACAAAAGAAAAAGAGTTTTTAAATAAATAATTGAGAAATAAAAAAGATTAATCCTCAACTAAAAACAGTTGCTTTTTCAACCAAATGGATGAATTTTCAAGCCAAAAAGACGAATTTTTTAGAATAAAATTGAATTATCAGCCTGAAAATTGGAACGGTCATCAAATAGATCACTCACAACCATCAGGATGAATTTTTAACCAGAAAATTAAATTTTCTTAGACTTTCAATCAAAATATACGAATTTTAAATCACAAGGTTGAATTTTCATGCTAAATAGACGATTTTTTTATAAATCAGTTCAATTTTCAAGGAATGGATGACTTTTCTACCATCAAAGAGTAATTTTCAATCAAAAAGTATTAATTTTCCATCTAAAAAGGCAAATTTTCAACAAAAGTTAAATTTTCTACCCAAAAAGATAAATTTTTAACAAATAGATCGTGTTCAACTAAGAAAAATTAATTTTTAACCAAATATTTTCATTTGCAACCAAATAGTTGGAATTTCAATCACAGGAGACGTACTTTTATCCAAATGGTTCAATTTTCATGTTGAAAAGACGATTTTTTGAGAAAACAGTTACATTTTCAACAGAAAGATTACTTTTCTATCATAGAAGAGTAATTTCCAATCCGAAAGGATGAATTTTCTATGCAAAAACGCGAATGTTCAACAAAACAGTTAAATTTTCTACCCAAAGACATGAATTTTCAACAAAATAATTTAATTTTCAACAAAAACTTAAAAATGTTCAACTGTTGAGGCTTACGATTAAAAAAAATTAAATCTTCTACTAAGGTTTCACGAAATAAGAAATTGTTCAATTTCAAACACTATTAATTAAATATTTTCTAACTATAGAGCTTTAAGAAGACTTTATTCAATTTTTAATGTTCTCAATCAAAATGGTAGAACTTTTTCTGGGTTTGAATTTCAATTGTGAAAGTTTAATTGTGATTAAAATTGAAACTAAGTATAGCAAACTTCTAAAAAAACGGAAAAAGTCAATTGATAGTATTTTTCTTTAAAAAAATCGCATTAAAAAAAAGTCGGAAAAATCGCTCGATCCAAGCCCCGTATATTCTGAAATTCTCAATTATAAAAAGTAAACATAAATATCAATTACCTGATTACACCTTCAGCATACAAATCATCCAAATTTTTATCATCCATGGTTTGAATTCCCTGATTTCTATACTTAACCACAACTTTACTATTTTCATCGTCCTGTGATCGATTCTGCAAGACATTTGGATCAGAAGGCACTTTTGGCTTATTTTTACCAAGAGCAAATTTGCCAGTAGCACGATTTTTTTCTGTTTTCTTCGGAAAAGACACAGAATTTCTATTGCCTGGTACTCTGTACACTTTTTTAGCAGATGTGGTTCCTTTGCTAAATAAAGCTGGAATGCTTAGCTTTTGGTCCGATTGTGTAGTTTTTTCTACTTTGTTAGCTGATGCCTTTGACGTTACTTTTTTGGACGGTTCTTCTAATTTTGGAGCACCAGACTTGACTTTAGACCCGATATTTTGGTATTTATTGACGACCCTTTGCTTGTGAATGTGGAGATTTTGAAGATCTTCCAAATCTTTATTGTGGAAATATTGCTCCATTTGTCGAAGACTTTTAACATTCTCCTGAATGAAGTTTTTTCTTCTTATCGGTTCTAAGGAAAATCGATTGATTTGGACTTATTATGATAACACAAATTTTAAATGTGAAAATATTAAATTATCACATCGGGCATATCAAATGACATTTTAGAATAAACGTTTACAATAACAAAACTTCATAAAAATACATCTTGATATACGAAATAGAAGACCTTTTTAAACAAGAATAAACAGTTTGTCTCGGTGCATGCATGAAAAAATACGATTAGAAATGGAAACTTAACCTATATTTGACTTCGAAATTTTTGTCGGTGTAAAGCTGAATTTTGTGACTTAAATGAGTCTAGAGGAAAATAACTAAGAAAACTATTTTCAATACTTACTCGGATCGGGAAAAATGCCTTTTAAGGTCGTCATCCTCGTCGGCATCAGATCGAAAGTAATTAAATAGCACAACGTAAAATCGAATGAGCCAAGGCCGATATTAAAAATTTACCGAGCGGCCTATCAAAAAGAAGCTAAGTTTCATTACATAAGTTTGCGCAAATGAATTGCACGATATCAGGACTAATTACAGCCCCTAAATTACTAAACTTCTACACATCACTTTAATTTTGTGACTCGTTACCAAATAAACAGTTTTGTTTACAAATTCAGGCATTAGCCGCGCCTACCACTTCTTTTTTGTCGGCTGTCAAACTTTAGGACTGCCAACTTAAAAAAAAATAAAGCGGTAAATTCGAAAAGAGTATAGCGCTTAAAGTATACTGATTATATTTCTCATATACATAATATTTTCTACACAGAAATATATCTCATAGAGAATCAAAGAGTATGATATCTTTCTTATAAAAAATATTTTCTTCACAGAATATATCTCACACAGAAATAAATAGTCAATATTTTATTCTGAAAATATTCTTAAAACATTCTACACAAAAATATTATGTTCAATATTTTTCCTACACAAAGTACATTCTACATAAAATATTAAAAACGGTAAACAAACAGTAAATTAAATGAAGGTGTTGAACTTTTCCTACACAAAACAGGTTTTACACAAATTATAATCACCATCGGGAAAATAAAAGCAGACTTCACACTATTTCCCCTATAATAAGGTGACTTTTAAACCCAAGAAGCTGAAATTTCAACCAAAAAGTTCATTTGCAACCAAAAAAGACAAATTTTCAACAAAAAAGTTGAATTTACAAATAAGAAAAATGACTTTCTGATAAAATATACAAGCAAAATGTAATAATTAAATTTTCATTTGAAAAAAATAAATTTTCAACCAAAGAGATGAATTTTCAAACAAAACAAAAATTGTAATTTTAAGTACAAAAAAATTGAACCAAATTGCTGTATTTTCAAGCCAAAAGGACGATTGTTCTACAAAACAGTTGAATTTTCAACTCAAAAATAATGATTTTCAACAAAAAAGTTACTTTTCAGACAATAGAATGAATTTATAACAAAGTAGTATAGTTTTTAAAGAAAAAAGATGCATTTTCAAGAAGAATTTAATAGTTGAGTTTTTAACTAAAAATTATAGATGTTCAACCAAAAATGGAATAGATCAATTTTCAGTTAAGAAAAGCAATTTTCAAACAAAAAAGATTCATTTTCGTTACATTTTCAACCAATAAAAAAAATGTTTATAAAAATAGTTCAACTTTCAACCAATAGTTGCATTTTTGACAAAGTTGATTTTTTAACAAAATAGTATCATTTTCAACAAAAAAATTAAATTTTCAACTAAATGTATGAATTTTCTACAAAATGAATAAATTTCATACGTGAGTTCAACTTCCCATCAAGTAGTTGAATTTTCAATAAATAAAGCTGAATTCTCAACGATAAATGTTATACTTGAAATCAACAACAATCAAATTCAACCATAAATATGAATTCTCATCACAAAATATAATAGTTGAGATTCCAACAACAGCAAAATTTTAATTTTCACTCAAAAACAGTTGCGAAAAAAATTATAACCAAATTGCTTTATTGTTCAAGCCAAAAATGCAATTTCTCTACAAAACAGTTACATTTCCAGTCCAAAATAGTAATTTTAAAAGAAAACTATTAATTATCAACGAAATAATAATATCTTTAACTAAACCTATCAATCTTCAACAAAATAGTTACATATTCTTTTTTGTTAAAACTTCTTCTTTTTTTTATGAAATTTTCAACTTTTTGTTACTTTTTAGGACATGGTAATAATTAATGCAATTTAATGAAAATAATTGTATAAACAAATAAATATTATTTAACGCTATCTTATTCTATAGTAATTCTAGATGGTCGCCGTTTTCTGAAATTTTCCACTTTTTCACTCAGTGTGATAATAATTAATACAAGTTAACAAAAATAATTGATTAAACAATTTATTATTGTTTATAAGTATCTTCTCTTAGAATTACTCTAGAAAGTTGTGGGATTTCTGAAATTTTCAGAGTTTCTTTGACTTTTTAGTTAATTAAAAGTTTTAGAAAAAAACTGAAATTTTTTAGCATTATTCTAACAAAATATTATTATAAATAATAATAAATTGTTTGAACCATCATTTCTGTTAACTACTTTCTAACTTAAACCTAAGAGGAAATTGCTAAAATCAATAATATATTGTTTAGACAATTTAGATAAACATCTTATTATCAGCAGAAATTAACATTTTATATGCATTGGAAACAATTAGCTTTTTAAAAAACTGCAAAAAAATTATAATGAGCGCCAAAAACTCGCAAAAACTCAATTTTTCACTTATGTGGGTTCTCGGGACCCTATAAAACAGACTTATGAGGATGATATTTCAAAAGTAATTATTCATTTGTATTCTATAACTAATTGTGAAGAGAAATGTTAAGTTTCAACTCCATTCACCTAATATTGATGATTCTGAATAATCATTTTAAAAAAACAATGCGTTTATTCTTCTGTGGATTCGAACAAATTTGGGGGCGATATGCATGAAAATTCAAAGAAAAAAATTTCCAATGCATTTTTGGACCACACTTATGTAAAAATGTAGAAAAAAACTTTGTGTAGAAAATATTTTATTTCCGAGTTTTAATATTTTCTGCAGAATATATTTTGTGTGGGAAAAATATTGGATGTAATAGTTTTGTGTACAATGTTTCGAGAATATTTTTAGAAGAAAATAATTTGTGTTTAATTATATGTGTAGAATATATTCGGTGTTAGAATATATTCTGTGTAGGATGTATTCTCTGATGAAAATATTTTGTATAGGAAAAATATAAAAATATTTTACTCTATGTAGAAAATATTTTCATTATGAAAAATATAAAATTGAAAAGCAAATTGCAGAAAGTTGTCACACAATATTTATTTACTTCATGCGTTCGATACAAAATGAAAGAAATACCCATCTCATTCAAACGTCGACATTATAAATATTGCTCCACAAGATATAGGAAAAAAATAGATTGTTAATTATCCGCAAAAAATTGTACATTTTTTTGTAACGTCGCGACAACAAAATCGGTCGATCGGTCGCAATTGTTAAAATAGCTGTGTCAAATGTTTTATACATATATTAATAATTATATGTAATTATAATATTTATTTATACGCATGTGCATAAATAATGAAAAATTATTTCGAAAACATGATAGTAAATCATGAAAATTCACAACCAACTCATGCCAACTTGTTTTATTCCAATTCATCGATGTGATTAATAATTATTCGCTAAAAACTATTGAGTCCCGGGTTTCCCCACTTAAATTTTTTAATTTTTTATTATCGTGTCAAAAAAAAAATTCGGACGACTAATATTAGTTTTATTCACTTACCACTGATATGCTTAATGAATTGTGTGTTTCTGGTGTATTTATTTACTTCCTGCGTTGTGCCGAAGCTAATTTGGGTTTAAAGTATTGAAATTTAAGAGAGGAGAATAATTAAGAGACTTTTTAAATTAATATCTAGGTCAGTCAAGGTCTAACACATCTTCAGATTTTTACCATTTTTACAAATTTCAAAATTATTAACTTTTTTTTGGAGATTCTTAAAATAACTTTGTGCGGAGAGTTTAAAAATGTTTTCTTTAAAAAGCATATAACACTTTTAAAATAAGTAGAAAAATAATTTTTTGATAGTCAATTTCCAGCTTCTTGGAATTTTTAAATGACCTTACGAGAAGAAATGATGTTAAATTCCTGGGAATATTTTGTAGAAATATTTTTAGAAACCTTTTCTGAAATAGAGGAAAATATTGAACATATTGGTTTCATTTTTTATAAACTTGAAATTATGAACTTCTGAACATATTAATTATTTATTAAAATTACTTTTCAAATTTAAATAAATTATTAACGGGATAAATTTGTGTTCAGAATCTTCATTTAAAAAAATATTTTGGTTGCAAAATCGAACCTTTTGAAGCAAGTTGTTTAACATTGAAATAGAAACATTCGAACAATATTGAAAATCTTTAAAATTTGCGAAAATTGAAATTTACACGTTCCAAATCCAGCAATTGTAATTGGCAGTTTTCGAGATTTTTCATTTGAACTAACAAATTGCAGTTGAACAATATGTATAATAAAACTTCAATCCTTAAAATTGTAGAACCAAAACGTTTTTAAAACAAAGAAAGAATTTAACATTTATAAAAATTGTGCACAATTTAAAATAAAAATGTTTCAAATATGTTTCGTTTTACAATGAAACGCTTCGATTTGTAAATTTCTTGAAGTAGATGCGGACAAAATTAATATTTTTTCACATGGAAGTATTTCAAATTAAACAAAAATTAAATTGTAAAGCAGACGAAATAAAATCATATTTAAATCGAAAGCATTTATTATGGAATAGTTTTGAATAGCAAGAGAATCAATATATAATAAAATAAAGAAATCTGTTCAAAATCGCAAAATTAAAAATTACAAACATACAGAAAGTAAAAATCTCAAATATCTGAAACAGGAAATCAAATACTTCAAATTATTCAGGGTGGCCTTTCTAATCAAAGAAAAAAATTCCAGGTCATTTCCCGGTCAACTATTAGAATGGAAGTTCAAAAATGTTTTATGTGAACAATTTTGTATTCAACCGTTCAATAATTGAAGCTTAGGAAAAGGAAGATTGTGATTTATACATCAGCATTTGTTTTGAAATATTTTAAAATATTCTTTTGAAATTATTTTTCAAAATCATTTTTTTTAATTTTCTCAGAAATATCAAGACAATTTTTTTATTGTCTTAAAACCTTTCAAAATCCTTCAATAGTTTCAAAATTTTATTTGAAAATCATCGAATACCTACATTTGTTTAAAACTCGTTGAAACCTTTTCAAATTTTTCTAAAATTTTTGAAATCTTTTGAATCTTTCTGCAATTTATAAATATTTCTTCAACTTATTCGAATTTACTCGAAATTTAAAGTGGGCAATTGTTATTTATACATCAAAATTCAACAATTTTCACTTATAAATTAAACATTTTTTAAATAGAACAACAAAAATTGTAACGTTCAACGTTTAAATTTAGCTCTTTGAAATTTTAACGATTCAAGGCTTTCTGTTTCAAACAGTTCAGTTTCTTTCAGTGTAAAATTGTTAGTTTCAGATATTTAATTTATAATTGCTTGCTTTAAATTAAAAGTCAAATATTGTTGATAAGTAACTAATTGTGCTTCTTCTTGATTAGAAATTTTCAAATAGAATGGGTTAAAAATTGAATATTTTAGTCTAAACAAATATTTAAAAATTGACATTGGTTTATGAAGATTCAATCGGACCTTTACTTTGTTAAATACATAAGGCTTTTGAATTAAAGCAGTAAAATTTCAACTTAAAAATCTGTACATTCTTTAATTTTACACGGATACAGAATCATATTGTAAAATCAATTATTGTTCACTTCTCAATAATTAAAGTACAGTTTAATTTTAAGAATGATTAATTAATTCATATTTACAGTTGACCAACTAATAACGTTTTTTGTAAAAAATGTTCATTATTCAAAAAATCTTCGGAACTGCATTTTAAAATTCTTCAAACAAAAATTAAGGTTTAAAGTTTTTTTAATGAAGGTCTAAAATAGAACATTTTTAAAATAAAATATTTAAGAATTAAGAAAAACTGAATGAAATCACAATTGCAAAAGTTAACAATTGAACTTGATACACATTTAAAAAAAAGTTAAAATCGAATTTATTTTAAATTTGTAAATAATTGTTCACAAAAGAGACAAGATAGAAACATTATTTTAAATTGCATAATATCATCATGTGATATAAAATTTGTGATATTTCCAGTAATTTTCCGGTTTTTCATGGTTTAAAAAAATGCCTGGTCATTTCCCGGTTTCGTGGTCCAGCGACCACGCTGGTAATATAAATAAAATTAAACATTACAAAAAATATTACTAATTATTTAATAAGAATTTACCCAAAAAATAAAAATTCTAAAATAATTAAAATTTATAACACCGAACACTCAACATTTCAAATATTTTCCTAGGCGAAAAATACTTCTACTTACATCATTATTGACAGGTTGATAAAATAAAAGAAAAAATGTGAAAATCGCATTTTTGTACAGAATTTAAATCCTAAATGGCAGTCTGTAATTCGATTATAAGTCTCACAAGGGGAGACCGGCAATTGTCAATTTAAGTTTCGGTTTATAATTTTTGTAATGAAAACTCATTACCTGAGTATTAATTTGCCAAAGCAGTAATATGCAATTTTTTGCCGTTTTTGAGGAAATCGACTTTGAAATATTCACTACAAGCAATATAAACTTTGGACTTAAATATCATTGATTCTTTTCATAATGTTTACCAATTATATTTAAAATTAGAAGTATGAACGAGGGTTTTTAATTGGGAACACATCCGATTTTTTTTTCAAAGAAACGTTTGCTTCGAAAGGTACGAAATATGAGTACCGCCTTGACCTGGAGGATAGATTTTTTTCCAATTATCAATGTTTCGTTTAAAAACCCTCCAGCACACTTCTTGTTTTAAATAGAATTGGTAAATATTATGAAAACAACAAAATTTATAGAGAATGAATTTGTTTGCGAAAAACAAGATAAAGTTTTAAAAAATTCAGTTTTCCGTGAAAAAGGCATTGAAAAATTAATAATTGCATAATTTAAAAAGAATATTGAAGGAAATTATATTTACAAAAATGTGTATGAATACAAAATAAAATGAAAAAAGCGTAGGCGAAAATCGAACACGCAATCTTTCGGCTATGGAGCCGAAGCACTACTGCCTCAGCTTTCATTACAAAAATGATGAACCGAAACTAAAATTGACAATTGCCTGTCTCCCGTTGTCAATAAAATGAAATGCTCTTTCGCACACTGAATGCAATAATCGGATACAATCTTTGCCCTTCCACTTTGAAATGAATCCAGAAAATGTTGTAAATGGATATGTATCTTATGCTCAGAGAGCAATTATTGCTCGATTGTTTGTTTTTATCTTCAATTTAAGCGCTACTTTAGCACCCGTTTCAGCATTAATTGTAGGTGAAGTGTGCACAGACATCTTCTAATAAACGCTACTGCTATTGTTTACCTTAAGCTTAGACACATATTTTATGTATATCCAAGGAAAGATTTATAATAAAACATTTATCGTACTCGTTACAGGCTGATGGTAGTTGGGGTTTTCCTTAGAAATTACAGCAATACTTTTTTTTCCACTATTAACAGTACACTGATTGCAGCGAGAGTTATTTGATTCTTTAATCTATGATTATGGCCCGATAAGTGAAAAAGCTTACACAAATTTAATGTTTTGTCCGAAGAACCGGATGACCAGCCACTGATCGCTTGGTCCTGACTATGCCATCGGCATTCACAGCCTAGTGAGCTCGCTCGTTTAGAGAACCGATTTAATAAATATTTTTTCATACAGGTGCACGAGTGTAGAGCCGAAAATGTTGAGAAAATATTATTTAAGGAATTTCAGTGCTGCTTCGAGAGGAACAGTCTTTAAAACCGATTCAAATCATTCAGAGGCTCTACGATATGTTACATTTCCACTACTTGCAACTTGTAATTGTTTTTTTAAAGTGTAAAATACTAATCTGTATAGTTAAGACGATTGAGCAAAATCTTTGTAGACAATAGGAATTATAGTTCTCTCAGAATTTTCCTTTTTTCGACTATAATTACAGAACCTCCAGAGACATTTTTAATTGTTTATTTGTTACGTTAGTTTTGAGTTCAAGCTTGGATTTCTTTTTGTTTGTTTAAATCGTTTGCATGTCTGAAATATGTTAAATAATAGTTAATATTAAAGAGACTGGAGATCCTTAATTATTACGAAATGTGAACTCACGAGGGGTACATAACTTCAGATTTCCATTAGTTATTTTTTGAAAGACTGAATAATTTTAAGTAAACAACGTTACATTTGAAGAATTTGATATCTGAATCGTTTACAATTGTTAGCATAAGAAATTGAGTAATGTTTAAATCAAACAATTTTTAAATTGGGAACGTTGATGATTTTTCGAAATTAAAGCACTTTAAAATAAATTGATTTGTCATGCAAAATTAATCAATTTTACCTTCTGTAAATTGAGGTATTTATAACTGAATAAGTTTTAAATTAACTCGTAAGAATTTGGATAATTTTAAAATTAAATGTTCTAACTTTTGATTAATTTCATACTGAAGCGTATAATTTTTTTGTAATTTTTCAAATTGGTCAATTTTAAATTGAAACGTTTAAATTTTAAAGTATCTGAAATCAAAACAAAATTCACCAGTCCTTAAAATTCAATAATTTCGTAATGAAAACATTTAAAGTAGAAAAGTGCGAAATGAAAGTTGAAATTGTACGATTTCAAATTGAAGCATTTGGAAATGAACAATTTTAAAGGTTAATCTCAGGAAGTGAAACAATCTCAAATTTTTATTTTTAATACTTTAGATACATTGTTGTAACCTAAACAACAATATAAACCTTTTTAAAGGTTTAAAATGAGAAAGAATTTAAATTAAAGCATTTTAAATTCAGCAGTTGTAACTTAGCAATGTGAGAGATTTTTAATTTCAAAAATTCAATCCTGAACATTTGCAAACTGTAAAATAAAAACGTTTGAAATGGAGGAATTGAATTTAAAAGAAATTAATTGGCATTCTGCCAATTTGGACAATTTAAAAGCTGTTTTATATATTTTATAACTTTACAATAAAACCAAACAGTTTTAAATTGAAAAATGCACAAAATTAGAACGCTTGAAAATAAATTAATCTGTTTGTAACTGGAGCATTCAAAATAAAAAATCTAAAATTCGATCCATCCCAAAATAATGAATATTTTATGTTCTGTGGTTTGAGAGATTTACAATGAGTGAGGTTTAAATTAAATCGTGAAAATTTAGATAATTTTATAACTACATGTTCTAACTTTTGCACAATTTCATATTGAAATGTTTAAATTTCTAATTTTTCAAATTGATTTGGAGAAAAATTAAACAATTAAAATTTATAATTGCACTCAATTTAACAAATTAAAATTGGAAATCAAACATCTTTAAAACAATAACATTTAAAATAGAAAAAAAAAGAAATTTAAAAATTACTATTTTGGAACGCATATAGTAGTACAATTTCAAATTTTTAAGTAAACAATTAACCATTTCAAAATGAAGTGTTCTCAATTTTATATAAATTTATATTGAAACATTAAAATACGTATTTTTTCGAATCGGATGGGACCAAAATTTAAATCATTTCAAAACTTGGAATGATTTAAAATAATTTAAAACAAAATGCAGATATTGAACAACAAATTTAGAATCTTTTTAATTGTGAAAAATTTCAAAAGAATAAAGATTCCTAGGTAAATTGAAAATTGGTTTTTATTTTGTTTTGCAAAATTAATTTTAAGAGAATATTTAAAAAGAGTTCTACAATTATCAAAAAAGAATCTTGGAAGATATTAGGGCAATTTTTTTTATTTTGCAGTAAACCATTCAGTATTAAATAAACTGCAAACAGTTAAAACAAAAATTGAATCCTGCAGATCTATAAATTGTAAAAAAGAAACGTTTCTAGTAGACGAATGTATTTGAAACGTTAAAATCCAAGAATATCAATTCTCAAAGAGTTAAACATTTTATTATAAATACTTGAAATATTCAAGATCGAAACGTGTAAAGCTGAAAGCTCTTAAAATTCAACATTTTTTAATGAAAACATTCAGAATAAAAAAATAGAATCAAATATGTCAATCTCAATTTTTTATTTCTAATTTAGTAGTTTCAGTTCAGAATTAAATAAATTGCAATTAAACAGTTAAAAACATTTTCAATCCGGAAAAGATATTATAAAATACATTTATAGTGCACATTTTCAAATTGTAAATATGTATTCAAAATGGAATGTATTCTATTGACAATTAAAATTAAAATTGCACAAATGTTGAAAATTTCAACAAGCGATTTAAAAGTGATCGTAGAAATATTATGTACCCCTCAAGAATTTGATCTCTCGGCTAGACTGTTCCCTAAAATGACTGAGTCACAGATTCGAAAATCGTTGAAAGTGGTACTTTTCAGAGTGGTAAAGACTACACAATTTTTCGCTATTTAATCTATAAAGCTACAAATACCTCTCGCCTTGGAGATAGATTGTGCAGCACGAGTGGAATCTATATTTTTATTATGTGCATAGTGTTTATGGCCAAAATCTACAATAACGATAGATGCAAATGTCGCAGTTATCGACAATCTTAATCTCCTGAAGCTTTCATATCGATTTGAATATATAGAAAAATGAGTTACAGTTGAAAATTTCATGAAAATACTCATAATCAAAGTATAATATGATATACACATGTATAGCAATCACAATGTCTTTACTTTCTTAATATTTTATGATTCCCTAGCTAATCGGTAAAATCAAGTCTAAGTTTTCGTTGCACATTCACTGGTTGTTTTCTCTCACTCTGCTTTCCAATCGGAAAGACTTTCGAGTTTGAGATTAACTACGACTATTTTTAATTTTTATTAACACTACGTGGAATTTTGCAATAAATGAATTAATCTGTAGTGGAAAAATTGTACAGAGTGGATTGAAAGAGAATGGATTGCGAAATGAGAAAGCAGAAACGAAACTGGAAGAACTGAAGACCAAAGGAAAGAGGAGATACAAAATTGAAATTGGAAAACTCATATTAGCTGATTTTGGGTTTTAATCGTTAAATAATAAAAACAATATAAAGACTGTGAGCACGTGACTATGCTAGAACGTATAATGACATCACAATGATGATTCTCACTTAAAAAGTACGATTTTGATGTCATGGATGTGACGAATGATAGTAGAGTGTAATACGCATATAATTATTACAATAGGGACGCTGTTAGCGCAGCAGAAGAAACAAGTTCGTATCGATTCGTTATTTACAAGTAGTTTAAATACATTTTCTTCGACAATGCGAAATTAATTTATACAATCACTGACTACCGAATCGAAGAAGCATTCAATATAACACAATACACACTTCCATTCTTAATTTCATTTATAATTTTCTATCGATTCATTCCTTAATTAATTTTACAATCAATCGAAATAAGCTGCTCATTTAAATCAATCTAATACAAGTGATTTATAATTTATCATTTACAAATTTTTGTAAATTAATTTTAATCTATAAAATAATGACTCCCTTAAATTTACGATAAGCAGAATGAAATTTGAACCGGTATGTACAAGAGAAAAAGCATATTTAGGAATGGATCGGAAAGATTGGAAAAATCTATTATCACAAAAAATGTGAATCAGTTTTTTTTTTTTTCATTTAGGCTTTCACTTTAAATTTTGAGTTGTTAATTTTCTACCAAGCTGATCAAAAGTTCTACATTTGCAGACTCTATATAACCTTTTGCGATTAGTCTCGATTAATTGACTAATGAATTCCCACGCTTGATCCTCCTTGATCGAAATTTAAAATCAATTTATCTCACGATGAAAAGAAGATCATTGGTTCAAAATTTCAAAAATAAAAAAGGCTTTTTCTAAATCAAAAAAGGCCTCACAGTTACTGTGGAAACATTTACAAACATAGACTTTCGGGAAAAATTCTAGTTTTAATTCATTGTTTTAAAAGATTTTTTATTGGAAGACTTTCAAGTTGGAACTCTTAAGTTGTCTTTAGTAAATAATTATTTTCAAAGTAGAGAGCTTTGCTAATGTTGAAAAAGAAAAAACATGAAAATGTCTTCAGCTGCCTAGAAAATTTGATAAAGAGAGTAAACTGTGAGGCCGGAAAATAGAGTTTCAAATGAAAACTAGAAATGATGAACTTTCCTAAGGATAATTTTACATTAGGTTCCTAAATTCCTAAATAGCGACTTGGTTTAAAGCTGAAAGCTTGGATAACTATTAACAAGTTTGCAACAAAATTTTTCTCATAACCATATACAATAGTATATGCAACAGTTGCTCTCAGTCGTACCACGTTTTCCGACTCGCGCATCTTAAGAGCGACGACCCGAAACAACAGTGGCTCTACATTAATCAACGCAATTGGTGTTCTTCCTTGTATAATCAACAATTTCATGTTGACCATTGAAACGCTTCTATTTACATAAACCTAGACGACGAATGAAATCTAAATTACCAAAACAAAAGACTACAGCCCTTACGGAAAAATATTATAAGAAATTAAGATTTTCCTATTATGAATTTTTTTTTATAAATATCTCGCGTTTCTAGAAAAATAATTTTAAGAAAATCAGTACAGAAATAAATAATGTTAAAGTATTGAAAAAAGTGATGCGAAAAATAGAGAAAATACAAACGAATGATTTATTTATTTGCTTAACGTCGAATTTCTGTTTATTTTTAGATATTTCAGAGGATTAAAAAAATGTTAAGTGATTTCTATTAAGCTTTAGGTAATACCTTATTTTATTTTAAAGAGATTTAAAATTATTTCTACAGATTGCTATATTTATCTTCACAATTAGCCATAGAATACGAATTAAAAATGACTTTTTAAGTATCGCCCCCATAAATTTGTTTTGTAAGGTCCTAAATTAAATAAGGTTCCTAAATTTTGCGAGTTTTTGGCGCTAATTATGATTTTTCATAGTTTTTTAAATACAAATTGTTTACAGCAATTTTCTTTTAGAATGAAGGTAGAAAGTCGCGGTTTTTCCGAATTTTTTAACTTGTATTAAACTTTTCAGTTAGAACGAGGCAATAATCAATTATACGTTTCAATTAAAGTAAGTTAATAATTAATCCAAGTTAAACAACATAATTGTTTAAACAATTTATTATTATTTTTAATAATGTTCTCTTTGAATAATGCTAGAAAGTTGCGTTTGAAGAAAATATTACTACTACTAGAGCGAGGTCATAAATAATTCAACAAATATAATTTTTAAAACAAATTATTGTTTACAACTAACTTCTCCTATAGTAATGCTAGATAGTTGCGATTTTTTCTGAAATTTTCAACCCTTTGTCAACTTTTTACTCAGAGGGAGGTAAAAATTAATGCAAGTTAACAAACGCGATTGTTTAAGCAATGTGCTATTGTTTATAATATGTTTATATTGTTTATAACTATCTAACTATCTAACTATCTAACTATCTAACTATCTCTTAGAGTAATGCTAGAAAGTTGCGAGATTTTCTGAAATTTTCAACTTTTATTTCACTTTTTAAGTAGGAACAAATAATAAATATTAGTATTAATATTGGTTTAAGCTAAAAGGTTCTCAGTAACTACTTAAATGAAAATTTACATTTAATATGATCCATATAGAAAATTTGAAGAGTTTTCAAATATCTGTTTTATTCCAGAACAATATATTCACAAAAAAGAAAGACATTGTTGGAAAAATTATTTGCTCTAATATTTATTTATGATTTTTTCATAATTAAAAAGCAAAAGCAAAGTTAAAAATTTCGGAAAAACGCAACTTTTTAGAAATTATCTCAGAGAAGATAGTTACAAACAATAAAAAATTGTTAGAATAATTATTTTGGTTAAATTGCATTAATTATCACTTCACTAAGTGAAAAGTGGATAAGACGTAAAAAAATCAGAAAAAAACCGAAACTATCTAGGATTAATATAGAAGAAGATAGTTATAAAGAATAATAATTTCTTTAAAAAATTATGTTTGACAAATTGCATTAATTTTTAACTTACTCCAAGTGAAAAGTGGACAAAAAGTTGAAAATTTCAGAAAAAATCGCAACTTTCTAGCATTATTTAAAGAGAATATTATTAGAAATAATAATAAATGGTTTGAACAATTATTTTTGTTAAATTTTACTGATTATTGCCTCGCTCTAATTTAAAAGTTGAAGAAAAGTGCAAAAATTCTGACAAAACCGCGAATTTCTAACTCTATTTGAGAGAATTTGCTAAAAACAATAATAAATATTTAAACAATTCATATAGATATCTAATTATCAGTAGAAAGTATTATTTTATGTACTAGAAACAATTTGTACTATAAAACCGCAAAAAATATATAATTAGAGCCAAAAACTCGCAAAACCCAATTTTTCACTTTTGGGGTTTTTTGGTACCCTATAAAACGACTTATGGAGGCGATATTCAAAAAGTAATTATTTATTTGTATTCTACGTATTGACGATTTCGAATAAATTTTACATACCCGATTTTTTTCTTATGAGTAATATGTGTTAAACTTCATGGGGCTTGCGGCACCTCTAAATATCATTTTTAAAAAACGCATTTATTCTTTTGTGCATTCGAAGAAATTTGGGGGCGATATGCATGAAAATTTGAAAAAAATATATCATGCGTTTTTGGACTACTTTAATGTAGTATATTTGTGCAGAATCTCTGTTTTTGTGTAGTTCCATATGAGACGATAACTGGTCCAAAATAAATCGTTCCTCTACAGTTTTTCCACTTTTTAAATTAATTCCTTTCAATATTTTCGTATTATTTATTCCAATGCTGATTATCTTCGAATCGTTTTCTATATAATGATTTTCTATAATGAATTTTCTATAATTGTGAAAATATTGTAGGAAATTCATTATAGAAAAATCATTATAGACCTATACTATGATTTTCTCATGATATTTTTCCGTAAGGAGATATTTATTATCTTACAAGTTAGCTGCAAAAGTAATCGAATAAATAAATAATACATAGATACTCGTAGAGTAGATTTAAAGTTTTGGGGTTCGCGTGTTAGTCCTCTACTAATTATATATGTAATTATATATAATTATAATTACTCTTAAAGCATTTTCTCGAAACGCCTCAGGCGTTTGAGGTTTAAAGCAAACATGAATATTAGCTATGCTAATAGTTGAAAGGCTGACGAAGAGCGCGAAAATTTGGCTTTTTCTAATTTGTGAAACATCTCTTCAGGATCACCATTCGATTATTTGAATCATTTTTCTCGTATACTTAATATTAAATTTACGCAAGCATAAACTTGTCGTAAATTCAACCTCATAGAGGTCGCTAAATTTCCAGACTCGATTTGGTCTTAATTTCTTTAGGAAGGTACAAAATAAATACCTTTTGGAAGAATTTGCCCATAAAGTTTCAAAAAAAAAAAAAAAAAAAAAATTTGGTGTACTTTAGGTTTAGAGTTAAGACTTCTTTCCGCCTCGGGGTTTGATGCTTTCAGAAATTTGCCACATGGCGTCTTCGCAGAGGAAGTCGCTGAAGTTGTTGAAAAACGCAATGATTCGCTCGTTCTTTTTAAAGTGGTAGGTGCTGTTGGGGAAAATTGTTCATTTTAATCTGATATTCAAAAAAATTGATTATATCTTCATCGGGAGAAAGTGATTTGTTTTTATGAATAACTTACCCTTTTTTAAATCTTTTCATATTCTCGACAATGTTGAACTGCTGCCACCGCTTGGAAAAATTAATAGAACCATCGGTCAACAAGTCGCTATTCCCAATGTGAACGAATGTCAAGTCTTGAAGAACGAGACCGCTGAAAACAAAAAATATATTTTCTTTTCTTCAGTCCTTTTAAATATCTAAGTGTATTTAAAAATATTACTATTCATATGTAAAACTGAATAACTGTTTCTTCATTTGTGAAAGTAACTTGCATAAAGGATCAGTAATATCTCGGTACCAGTTTATAGGTATTTCATTTATATATTAAGTTTAGGAACCTTTAAAAATGGATATTACAAGCTATTCTTAAATATACTATCAAGACTGAATAATTAAATAAGTAATACTTAAAACATAATTAATCATTTCTTGAATTTATTCCTAATTCCATAAAATTAAATGATGATTAAAACAAATTTTGATTTTATCTTCATATACTTAAAGTTCAGTGCATTTTTTACATATTAATATTATGAAGAAAAACTATTTTCCAGGTGAGTAGATATCCTGTAAATAAGGAGAGTTTTCACGAAAATAGTGAAATGTTTTCTTTCAAGTCCAATTATTGTGGGTATTATGTTAAATTAATGTTGATACACTTCATATTCCTAACTTTTCAAGTAAAAATATTGCATTTTTAAACACATAGATCATGAATTTTCAACCAAATAGTTGAATTTTCAACTTAAAAATATAAATTTTCAACAAAAAATTAAATTTTCAACTGGAGTGATGAATTTGCAATTAAAATAATGAATTTAAAAGAAAAATAATTTTTTAACCGTAGAGCTTATCTATCAATCAAGGAATTAAATTTCCAACAAAAATGATGGATCTTCAACTGGAATAGATGAATTTTCAACCAAGAAGATTAATTTTCTACGAAAAAAAAAAAGAATTTTCAACAAAATACATTAGTTTTCAAACAAAAGGGATAAATTTTCAACCAGGAATTGAAGTAAAATTTTCAGTTAAATAAAAAATTAATTTTCAACCAAAGAGATGAATGTTCAAATGAAATGATAAAAAATTCTATATGATTAGTTATAACTTCATTTAAAAAAAATTAATTTACAACAACAACAAAAACGAATTTTCATAAAAACTGTTAAATTTTCAGTTAAAAAAATAAATTTACAAAAAAAAAAAGTAATTTTAATAAAATGAATACATTTTAAACCAAAGAGATGAATATTCAATTAAACTGATTAATCTTCAAACAAAAAAATGATTTTTTAACAAAATAGTTTAGAGTTGAGATTCTCTCGGAAATTGTACTAGGTAATTTCTTTGAACTCTGGAAATATTTTTAAATAATTTGAAATCCTCTCCTAAAGCTTCTGTAATCCCTTAAAGTCGTTTGAAATTCCTTGAGATCCCTTGGATTCTCTTGAAATACTTTAAAATGACAGAAAATATTTCAAATTCGTTGAAATCATAAAAATCTAACGAATCCTTACAATAGGATAGGCGTAGGAGGTCTGAAATTTCAAATATCATCCTTACATAACACAGCCACACAAAAAAAAATCTTTTTCCGGATCTGGCGGTCAGACCATGCTTACTATATGTTTTTGTGGTCACTACATCAGAATCCGAGGTCCAAAAAACCCTAGCACGTCAGAGTTTTGAGATAACCTCAAAAAACCTCATACATTTTTTTTCGAGTCCGGAGGAGACCATTTTTATTATATGCTTTTGGGGTCGCTGAAAAAATGGTCTCTTTTTCGCGTCCCTGACGTGCTGGAGTTTTTGATACTACAGATTCGAATTCAGCGACCCCAAAAACATGTAGTAAACATGCTCTGACCCCCGGACTCGGAAAAAAAGTTTTATGAGGTTTTTTGAGGT
>CAKNXH010000127.1:1017766-1049262 GCA_932178445.1 Andricus quercusramuli
TTCTGACATACCTCAAAAAACCTCATAAAAAATCTTTTTCCCGGTCTAGAGATCAGACGATGTTTAATATATGTTTTTTGAGGTCGCTAAATCCGAATCCGAGGTCCGAAACCTCACAGAATGTCAGGGTTTTAACATAACCTCAAAAAACCTCATAAAACTTTTTTTTCGAGTCCGGAGGAGACCATTTTTATTATATGCTTTTGGGGTCGCTGAAAAAATGGTCTCTTTTTCGCGTCCCTGACGTGCTGGAGTTTTTGATACTACAGATTCGAATTCAGCGACCCCAAAAACATGTAGTAAACATGCTCTGACCCCCGGACTCGGAAAAAAAGTTTTATGAGGTTTTTTGAGGTTATGTTAAAACCCTGACATTCTGTGAGGTTTCGGACCTCGGATTCGGATTTAGCGACCTCAAAAAACATATATTAAACATCGTCTGATCTCTAGACCGGGAAAAAGATTTTTTATGAGGTTTTTTGAGGTATGTCAGAACCCTGACCTGCTGGGGGTTTTGAGACTTCGGATTCGGATTCAGCGACCCCAAAAACATATAGTAAACATGGTCTGACCTCCAGACCAGCAAAAAGATTTTTTATTAGGTTTTTTGAGGTTATCTCAGAACCCTGACGTGCTGGAGTTTTTCGGACCTCGGATTCAGATTCAGCGACCCCAAAAACATATAGTAAGCATGTTCTGGCCGCCAGATTCGGAAAAAGATTTTTTTTTGTGTGGCTGTGTAATTAATGAACGGTTCCCTGATGAAGATTGAAAAAGGGCAGCAAATTTTAATGGGCATGCGGCTTAAATTTTTGTTAAAAACACGATTTTTTCACTTAAACTGTCATTCTTTTGCTTCTCAACTCTGAAATCGAAAAAACCTAGAAATGAAAATTGACAAGGGCCTTTTTTTATTAACACGTCTTTTTTCACTCAAATTGTGTTTTTGTCATTCTGCTGCTTTCATTTATTAATCAGTATGATCTTGAATTAGGACAGAATTTTGAATTCTGAAGAAATCCTGAATTAAACCAAATGATTTTAAAGCTAAAATAAGCAAATAAAATAAAATACGTACATGTAAGGAATGCAGGGTGGGTGAGTTTCCGCCAGGGCATTTCTGTAGGCCCGAAAGCTGCTGGAACTGTCAATAAGAGCGCAATATTCCTTCAAGCCTTCTGTGATGTGTTTCTGCCACTCAAGCCTCCTGATTGGCGCGCTATCTAAGGCCGAAAGTAGAGCCAGATAGCTATTGAAATTATTAATCTTCCTTAGATGTTTCATGATTTTAATAAACTTCACCACATATTTCTCTCTGTCTTTAGCCTCGTTCTCCATACGATGTTCTAGAATCCTAGATCTCGCCCAGTAAGACATTTTATTAAAATGCTCCGTAAACCTTGTGAGATTCGGACTCCTCTCCTCGTTCTGCTCCTGTGCCCAGATCAAAACCTCGGGTATTTCTATTTTCATGAAAAGTTCAGCGTCGAGTAGAGTCATTTGCTCGGCTATTTGCTCGCTCTTGAAATCCAGCAACGAGGCTTGTTTTGTCGAAACGCTGAGCGATGAGAGGATCGGTTGTGCTACCTGCATTTGCTTTGCTGAGTGCTTTTCTAAAATCTTCACTCGCAAGGCTTTTGCCATTGTTAAATCACCGCTGCAAACTAATTGTTGCACGAATTCCATCAGGGTTTGAAGAAGTTTGTCATCTAGGTCGGATATCCTGGAATTACAGAAATAAAATTGTGAATGTAGGAAAATAAAAAGATGAGTTTAAATGTAAGAAATTGACAGTTTTCGAGAAGAAACAAAAAAGGAAGGAGTTAACACTTACGTGCAAATATTAGAGAAAAATTAGTATAAGCCTATAATTTTCCTATAATCAGAGTCGTTTAAATCAAAGAAAAATATTCACCGTCATTTGCCGGGTTTTTCCCAATTCGCACAAATTTTTCACGATCAATTAGATTAAAAAATTCGAACTCTTGAAGCTCAAAATTTTTTCATTTCATTTGATTGAAACTGAACCGCAAATTAAAAGACTCAAAGTGGAGCTCTTGAAATTTAAACTTTTAAAATGAAAGTTTAAAAATTTTAATTCAAAAATTTCGTTTTCGAACACTCAGTAACTTACACGTCTAAAATAGAAGTTTTTAATACTTCTCAATTTAACAATTTTCAATTAGATGCCGAAAAACTGCATAATTTTACATTTTTAACCTTAATAAATTAAACCGTTAAAATATTTCTGATTAGAAAATATAAATCAACGAGGTCATTTTCAATTCTCTGCATTAAAGAATGAATCAATAAATTTGTAAATGTTCAAAATTATAAAATTCTAAGCAATTTTAAGTTAGAAAAATTAAAAATTGAAAAAAATTAAAAGAACTTTTAAATGTTTCACACTTTTTAAATTAGAAGTGAAATTATTTTAATTTTAAGTGGTTTCAAAGTTTAGAAGCACTCTGAAATTTTAACGATTCCAGACTCTCTACATACCTACATCAAAATTTGTTTTTGTTTAGAAATATTCTCAAATATTCTCTTGAAATTATTTTGTCAAAACAAAAAAATATTTAAAAATTTTCCTGAAAATATCAAGAAAATTCTATTATTATCTTAAAACCATTCAAAATTCTTAAATACCTTTATGATTTTATTTAAAAATCTTCAAAAATCTACATTCTGTATTAAATTGGATGAAATATTTTCAAATTTTTAATTTTTTCCAAAACTTCGAAATATTTTTCAAAATGATTCAATTTTTTTGGTTAAAACCCCCGCAAATTAAAAAAAAACGTTCATTTTCAGTTTTCCTAGGAATCTTAAGAAAGTTTTTTATTCTTATGAAACCTTTCAGAATTCTTAAGCAGCTTCTCAATTTTTTGATCGAAATCTGCAAAAATCTACATTTTCTCTCAAATTTTGTTAAATAACTTCAAATTTTAGATTAATCTTGAATCCTTGCAACATTTCTAAATATCTCTTGAACTTATTCGAATTTTTTCTAAATTATTAAGATAATAAGTTTTAAATTCTTATTTAAAGGGTGGCAGTAGAGAAACAGATAACAAACAAAATCAAAATTTTTAAGGAGAGCGAAATAAATTCTGTAAAATTGAAATCAACATTTAAAGACAAAATAAATATCCACTCCCGAGCTGAAGTGTTACATAATTGAGGCCAAAAAATTTTGATCGGAACAAACTATCCGGTTTCGCGGAAATAGAATTGGAAATTGATAATCTCAAAGTGAAACTAACCGAAACTTAGAACAAGCTGAACAAGTTGAACTCCTTGTAAAAAAAATCTCGTGAAATACCTTCGAAATCTCTTTATATCCTTTGGAATCCTTTAAAATCTCCGGAAATGGTCTAAAATCTTTGAAAACCTTTAATATCTTTGGAAAAGTTTCGAAACCTTAAGAAATTCCTAGAAATCCGTGGAAATATTTTTAAATACCTTGAAACCCCCTGATATGTTTGAAAATCTCTGATATCACTGAAATCATTTTAAATTTCGTGAAATTTTTATGAAATCTGACAAAATCGCTTAAAATCCGTGAAAAATTTTTGAAATCTCTGGAAATTCCTCTTGGAACTTTTTTTGAATCACGTGAAATTCTTTAAAATCTGGAACATTCAGTGAAATCCCTTAAAATCCTAAATGAAGTAAATAAATCAATGATTCGCTTGTAGTTTCTCGTTTTTTTGCATCACTTCTTTCAGTATTTTAACATTATTTCTATACTGATTTTATTATAATGATTTTCTGCAATAATTTTTCAACAATCACGAAAAAATTATAAGAAATTCATTATAGGCCTATATTGAATTTCATATAATATTTTTTTGTAAGAGATATGGTAGAAAATACTTACGTTAAATCGCTAACAACTCTGACGAGAAGAGAGAAAGCTTCCCTCGCAGCTCGTTGTTTTACTACGTCCGACGAACAAGAAAAACGTTGGTGTCGCCTGTGTAATTTCTTGATGAGATCCAGAGGCGACATGAAAGTCCTATATGTTGTTAGAAATGCTTCCTGGTACAAGAAATCTGCAAAAGAAAATCAGCTTGATATATTCGAAAATATAGGATATCCACAGAATTCTTATTTACTTTCATTCTATTGAAATATCGCACAAGGATTTTTGTAATTTAAAAAAAGTTCCAGTTCAAGTGAGCTTTTAAATTTAATTATGTTCTGAATTTTTAATATAGTTAACGAACCTGATTCCTTCTCGTCTGATGAGCAATGTGGAAAATTATAAAATTGGATTAATAATATTTTGTTATTCGATGAAACGATATTATATTATGATTTATCGGTATTCTTTTTTTTTTAAATGTGTGCGACTGACGTAAAATTTATAATAGATAATATACCATGTTTGTTGGCTTTAGTGGCATGAATTAGCAAAGCATCCGGATTTCCTCCACGAATATCAGGACCGTCTTCTTCAGGCTTTTTGAAGACGAGGTATTTGTTAATTTCTATTTCGTCTAAGAGGCTATCGTCCTGTTCCACATCGTGTAATTCCAGAGTGTTTTCGTCGACGGATATATTCGTGAGAGCATCACTTGCTGGCCTCGATAAATTGTCCTTATGTACGTTGTTGTTCTAAAAATTCAAGAATTTTACATCAGAATAATTTTATACATATCGAATTAGAATAGGATGTAAACAGAATAGAAGTATTTCAATGTGGTATGTATATTATGTACGATTTTGAACATTTCAATGTAACATTATTCAAAATGACATTTGAAAGCCCATGTTCTGAATTAAAAAAAATAAAATAAAATCTAGTTAAAATATTAATTTATGTAGAGTTGTTTTGCATTATGCAAGCAGAAGTTAGTAAATTGTTCGACTTGAAGTTTATGTATTTAAAAATTATTTTGTTTTTAGTGTTTTTAATTAAAAATTGATTAAATTTGAAAACTTAATCGGAATCATAACAATTGAAATTAAGACTTTTTCAGTTATAATTCTTCACCTCTCAAGGCTTTTCTTTTTACACTAATTTATTTTTAATGATTTTTAACTTTTAATATCTAGGTACAATTATCTAATTTTTAATGCTTTGTATTTAACAATTTTCAACTCTTGAATGTGCATAATTAAAATTTTTTATTTTCAAACACTTTTACTTTATAATTATCAACTTTTGAACGTTTTCAATAAAAAATCGGTTGAAAATCAAGCTTTTTATTTTAAAATTATGCCAATTTAAAACAAACATATATGTATTTGAATCTAGTACATTAAAATTCAGCCGTTCTCTGCAAGAACTTAAGTCGGAAAAGTTCAAATGAATAAAACGTCAAAATAAAAATAAATTTCCTATCCTAAGGTGTTATGAGCAAATGTGATAGGTCTTTTTATCAACCTATTTTTATTAAACCAGCCATTAAATCCTATTCATGCAAAACTCATAAGAAATCCTATCTTTTAAAATTTCGGAAATTACTATCGAATTCTACCCATCGAGAAATGTTATATTTTACTATCGATATTTTCTGATTAAAATTGAATCAAATCTTATTAGCATATGACTTGTAGGAAATACTATGTTCTAAAATCTTGGAAGTTTTGATCCAACACTATCCGTCGAGAAATCTTACACTTTTCTATCAAAAGCTTCTCATTGAAATTCTATCAAATCTAGTGCATTTGCAGCAAAACCTATGTCCCAAAAACTTGGATGTTTCTAACAAATTCTATCTTTCGACAAATTATATACTTTTTTGTCAACACATTCTGATTGAAACTATATTAAATTTTTTCTCGTAGAACTTGTATAAAATCCTATTTTATAAATTTTAGGAAATTTATATCAAATTCTATTCATCGAGAAATTTTATACTCTTCTATCAACAGATTTTTATTAAACCACCATGAAATCCGATCCATGTAAAACTTATATGAAAACATATCTTCTAAAATTTCAGAAATTACTATCAAATTCTATCCATCGAGAAATCTTATATTTTACTATCGATATTTTCAGATTAAAATTTAATCGAATATTATTGGCACAGGACTTCTATCAAATACTACGTTTTCAAATCTTGAAAGTTTTTATTCAACTCTGTCCGTCGAAGAAATCTTATAGTTTTCTGTCAAAAGCTTCTCATTGAAATTCTATCAAATTTTATTCATTTGTAGCACATCCTATGTTCTAGAATCTTAGCTGTTTCTATGAAATTGTGCCCGTCAATAAATCTTATACTTTCCGATAAAAATAGTATCAGTGTATATGATTTAAAAGGTTCTGGATTCAATGAAAGACTGTTGATAGAAAAAGTCTAAGATTTTACAGCGGATAGAATTTTATACAAATTTTCTAGATTTAGAGACATATGATTAGATAATTGGATAATTGAATACACTATATTTTATTTAAAAATATCATACTTTTAACAAAAATCCGGAGCATTTTTGATAATCCGCGTTTCAATTTTAAAAATTCAAACTCATAACTTTGTCCAATTTTTTTTCAACAAATCGGCAAGATACGTGTCGTTTTATTCAATTTGAGAAACAATATATTTGAATGGAAAATAATTCTGTGACTTGAGCATAGATTATCTGCGTGATCTGAAATAAATTAGAACAACATAATCAATTTACAACTTAGGAAAATCCCTCAAATATGATTCACTGTAGTCACATAAATAATCTATGATTTATTGCGATAAATATATTTTTATAACGTATTACTGAGATAAAGTGGGTTCCATAATATCTTAAAAAATTAAATTCTTCATACTGTTTTAATGGCCCTTTGAATGTTAACTAGAACAATTTTTCGTTCGACAAGAAAGCGGCCTGGCGTCGCCAGGCTTTCGAAAAAGAGTACCCTGGCGGCGCCAGGGCCCGCCAAGCCTCGACTACACCACTGCTTTAAATGAGAAAATATTGATAGAAAAGTATAAGATTTATCGACAAATGATGAAAGATTTGATTTGTTTTCTATAAAAAAAGGGTATTAAAATGATTAGGAATTTGGAATAGCATATTTGATAGGATTAAATTGAATTTGTATTCAAAAAAAGTACAGAATTTCAATAGCATTTCTATCTAAACGTTTGATAGAAATTGATTGCTTTTTTAGCGGGACTACCGTGAGACATTTCTGATACATTTTTTTTCTTCCTCAAAAACCTATAAATCTTTTTCAGTAGGGATTGGCAAAAGAGTTCCCGGAAATGTACAATTACAGATCTTCAAGAACTAACAAAATTTTTTTAAAAAATCCACACCCTTTCCAAATTCTCCAGACTCTCTAACAATCCCTTTATGACTCCCAATTCTAAAAAATCTTTCACAAAAATAAAATAACTTACCAATGAAACTGGAGTGGAAGGCGTAACTGGTTTCGATTCCGTTCTGCATTTGGAATCTTCAATCTTGAGGGGAGTCGAAGTCGAAATTGTCTCGGGTATGTGGACACTTTGCATGCTGAGAGTGGGTTTGGGTGAAATCGGGGGTGGAGTTACTTTTGATTTAATAGAACGAGATCTTTTTGGCGGTAATGCTGGAGGCAGACCAGAATTGCAGACGACTTCCTTGATCGAAGGTGTTGTGGTAACGGAAATGCTGTCCAGAAATAAAAGAGATGTTTATTTATTTTGACATTCCTCTCTGAAAAAAGTCAACATTGACCAAATACGCTCACCTCGAACTGTCGTGCAAGCTTGTCATCGTTTGGGTCATGAAGGAACAAGATTGCGTTGTTGTCAAAGACATTTCGTGCTGCTGCCATTCAGCCTGCATCGTATTGTAAGCTGCCATCGAATGTCGCGTTCCCAAATCCGAGATAAAGTCGTTGTTACTGTGCGAGCAATTTCCAAACATCTCCATATACGCCATGACTGAAAAGATGTCGATTATAAATACTCAGAATTGACTTATTCTTTTTATTTTCATTGTTTGGAACACTGTTATGTTTGTGGTGTAAAATATGTGTAGACACTTATTGCAAAAATACAAGCAAAGCATTTATGATATAAAACAGTTTCGTCAAAATGAACGTATCGATTTTTTCTATTGATTAATACTCCCGGCAAAAACAAAATCGATTAGAATTAAAATGGTTAAGAAAAGGATGCAACGATGATAAACTGAATGCAATTCGTGATCTGTGGCACCAACTTTAATGGAGCTAGAAGTGTTTATATATTGTACATTAAATTATAAGAAAATTTTATTTTATCTATTACTCTTACGAAAAAAATATTATAGGAAATTCATTATAGGTCTTCATGATTTTCTTATAATGAATTTCTTATAGGCCGAAACCATTTAAAATCAGGCTGCGGTTTTACACTTGAAGTTGCAGAATCTCTCGGTGACGAAATATGTTGTTTTTCAGAGGATATTAGGCAATACGTATTTTTCTGATTTGCGAAAAAAATTTTCTACGAATTTTGTGCCTTGTTTTTCAAAAAAAAAAAACTTTATTCTTTCAACTTGAAATTAACAAAATGATGGGGCTTTTAAAAATATTACACGTAGATTTACTCAGAAAAATCACACTTATACTTTTCGCCACTTTTTTTGTTCAATTTGGCCTTCTATGAGGAAGACATCCTAGTTGTATGCTGGTTAAATAACTTTTGTGGACAGAAGATTTTTTTTCATAATATCGAATTTACTTATTTTTCTTGCAAACAAAGACGGATACGAAATAATGTTTACACAAATGTTTGCACATCTCAAAAAGTTTAAGGGGAAAAAATTCTACCGGTCTCAAAAATGGCTTAGCCCGCATACAAATGATAGGATGACCGCCTCATATTAGCAGAAACTGTAGAAAAATATGAGGGAAACTAAAAAAGGTGGAGGTTTCCAGAAAATATTGTTTTCATGTTTTCAAAATTCTAAAAAAAATGTATAAAATATTTTCTGGAAACCACCACTTTTTTAAAATTTACCCATTTTTTTACAGCTTCTGCTTTATGCGTGCTCAACAATTTTTAAGGCTGGGAGAATCTTTTTTCCTGAGAATATGTTTCGAATTTTTCTCTTAAACAATGCGAGAAAAATGAAAAAGTTTGATTTTATGAAAAAAAATTCTCCTGTCGACAAAAGTTTTTTAGACTGTGTAAAACTTGATGTCTTTTATAGAACGCCAAATTAAAAAAAATCCTCAAAAATATCAGTGTGGGTTTTTTGATAAACTCGACTTTCAATATTTTCATAAAAACCGCCGTCATTTTGTTAATTTTGAACCTTTTTAAAAAATTTCCGGCGGATTTCAAAAGAAAACTATAAACGCTATCAGAATCAAAAGAGACCGATAAATATCTCAACTAAGTCAATAGTTATAGAGGTTTAATGAAAAAAATGAGATTTTTTGAAAAACAAAGCACAAAGTTCAAATACGCATAACTTCGCGGTATATTTTTTTTTAATCCGGAAAAATACGTATCGCCTAATTTCCTCTAAAAAATAACATATTTTGTCCCTGAGAGATTCTGCGACTTCGAGTGTAGAACCTGCCTGATTTGAAATAGATTCGGTCTATAGTTTTTTCGCTATTATCGAAAAATTATTATAGAAAATCATTATAAGAAAATTAGTATAGAAATAAATAATATTGAAATATTGAGAGAAGTGATGCAAAAAATAGAGAAACTATAAACAAATTATTTATTTAGTCAAAGAATTTTGTAGGATTTCTAAAGATTTTGAAGAAATTTTAAAGAATTTCACAAGATTTAAGGGATTTTATAGGACATTTAATTATTTCAAAGGACTTACGGGATTTTAAAGATATTATAAGCTATTGTAACAGATTCAAAAAAAAATCAAGGAATATGAAAGAATTTTGTAGGATTTCCAAAGATTCAAGGGATTTTATACGACATTTAATTATTTCAAAGGATTTACGGGATTTTAAAGATATTACGTTATTTTAACAGATTCTAAAGAATTTCAAGGGATTTTAAGGAATTTTGTAGAATTTCCAAAGATTTCAAGGTCGATCTTAATGAATTCTAGAAAACTTTGAAGAATAAATGAATTAAAATGAAATTTCAAGGGATTTTTGGGTATTTAAGAAATTTCACAAGATTCCAAGCTATTTTAAAGAATTTCACAAAATTTTGGAGATTACTTGGGACATCAAATTATTTCAAATGATTTACGGGATTTTAAAGATATTAATCTATTTCAACAGGCTTCAAAGAATTTCAAGAAATTAAAAAAATTTTAAGGAAGGTCAAAGAATTTTGTAGCATTTCCAAAGATTTCTAGAGAACTTTGGAAAATAAATGAAATTTCATGGGATTTTAAGGTATTCAACCAAACTCACAAGATTTAATGGTTTTCATTGAAACTTCAAAGATTTCTAGGATTTTGAACGGGTTTTAACATAAAAAGTTAATTAAGAATACGTTAATTTTGATTTATATAGAAGGGATTTCAAATTATTACTTATTTTAATGGATTTGTACTATTTCAATGGATTTTAAGGTATTATAAGGAATTTCTAGAACACTTATTCCAACAATTTCAGGGGAATGAACTTATAAAATTTAAGAAGATTTGTAAGATTTTAAGTTATTTTAAAGGATTCCAAAGAATTTCAAGAGACTTCAAAAGCTTTAAGGAATGTAAAACAATTTTGTAGGATTTCCAAAGATTTCAACGGATTTCAATGAATTTCAAAAGATTAAATGAATTTTACAGGGCCTTCAATAATTTGAATGGATTTACGGGATTTAACAAAAATTTAAGCTATTTTAATGATATCATGAAAATTCAAAACGTTTTCCATATGATAATTTTCTATAATGAATTTCCTATAATCGTATAAAAAATTATAGGAAACTAATTATAGGCCTATACTGATTTTCCTATAATATTTTTTCGTAAGGGTAGAACTGGAATTACAGAAAAAAGGTTGAGATGCAAGTACATATTTGAAATTTGATAACTACTGAAATTATCACAGCCAGTTGAAAATTGATGATTCAGCGAATAAGCAAGAAGCTAAACGTATTAATTAAAACGCAAGCTTCATAATATAGTAATGATGTGCCAAACTCGTTGACCTAGTGCTCAACGTAAAATGAAGAAAAACTGAAAAAACAGCAAACATGCCGTAGAAAGCTCGAATGAAAACCGTATGGACGTCAAATAATTGCAACTCAGCATGATAATGATTGCCGAGAATATCGACTAGTGGGTAGGATCCCACTTACCGGAATAAGCCACAGATTGGAACACTGGGGGATACAAAACATTTGGTCAGTTTCAAAAAAAAAAAATGGCACCTACTTTCATTTTTTTAGTTTTCATCTAATGAAGAACAAATTAATCTCCTCTAAGAAGAATTTCCCTAGCTTTTACATTTTCTTTTCTGTTTGAGAAGATGATTCTATTTTTATTATTTTTCTAAGATATGAGATTTGATTGAAAACAAAATTTACTTACTGTGTCTTTTTTTAATTGGTAGAGGAGGTGGTATGCTAGAATCGTAGCTCTCACCATTGCTACGAAGACTGCAGGTTGATAAATGTTCATTTTCGGGCACATTGTCATATTGAGAGGGATGCCTTTCTTTTCTACGCTTCGACCTTTTTTCAGGAAGAGCCGGGGGAATACCATTCGCATCCAGTGCTAAACAGTCTTCAATTTCCTGAAATCAAATAGAATTTTATTTTTTAGTCGAGTTTCAATCTAACTTTGTAGTAGAAGATTGTCCTATTAGAATCGCGAATCTTCCATTTCCTAAAAGATATGTCCCTTTTGATTTATTTAATTTTATTACAAAACCTTTATTTTAAACTATTTTTTCATAAATTTTTCTAATTCATAACCCCTTCGGAACAGGTTTTAGTAAAAACCCTTTGAAATCTGTAACGATATCTGAACAAAATTCAAATTTAGACACTTTTAACAAAATGGTTTCCTTCTCCCAATTTATTTTTAAATGATAGATCATAATAAATAAACGTATCAACAATATTTTGATAAAAAAACTTTTTTTATAAAAGTGTCAATTCTGTAATATGCTGACGCATTTTAGACTTTAGTAAAAATTCATTCTCACGATTTGCGATTCCTGCAAGGATTCCCCGTTGGATCGAAATTGAAATTAGAAAATTCACGGTGGCCACTCAAAAAACATGTTTTTTTTTAACAGTTTAAAATCATTTTTCCGGTTCTTTAAATTTTCAAATTCAAACCTTTAAAAGTTTAACAATAAATAGGTTATCAATCGAAATCTTCAATAAATATTTTTTAATTTATCGAATATAATCCTAAATTTAAAGCGATCACAATGAAAATTAAAAATTGGACAATTTTAATTTCAAAAATTAGAGGGTTTGAATTTTTAAGTTGCAATATTTATCATAATTTGAATTCAAATTAAACCATTTTCAATTTTACAATAAAAAAATTGTTCCAAATTGAAATCTTTCAAATTAAAATTCTTCCTTCTAATTTTAAATAAAATGTTATGATTTTGAAAGATTGAATTTTAAATGATTAAATTTCAAATAGTACTAGTTTAAAATTAGCCAATTTACATAACATCAAACTGAAAGTTATTAAAATTATAGCGTCTTTAATTTAAAATTATATTGTTATAATTTTTAATGCTCAAGTTGAAATTCAAATTTGTTCAATTTTTGAAATTGAGATAACAAGTGTATATCCTTAAAAATTAAAACTGACCAATTCAAGATTAAACCAATATTTCATATAACAGCAAGTGACATTTACAATTATTGAACAGATTTTTATTCAAAAAATAAGAATTAAAAAAATTCCCAGTCAAAAAATAATTCAATCTCATTTTTCAATGGCCACCCTCTAATATTCTAGGGTAAACGATGTATCTACACAAAAATATTTTACACAGAATACGCTGTGCAAAAATTATACTGATTATATTTCTCCTACACAAAATATTTTCTACACAGAATATATTCTACACATAATTAAATAGAAATTATTTTCTTTTGAAAATATTCTCAAAACATTTTACACACAACTATTATATCCAATATTTTTCCTACATAAAACACATTCTACTCAAAATATTAAAACCCGTAAATAAAATATTCTCTACAAAAAGTGGATACCACATACAATAAGATAATTATTTCTTTTATTTAAATACTGCTCCTACTCCATGGAAAATATTCTGGCTAAAGATATTCAACTATTTTTCGTTGAAAGTTCATTCTTTTCAATTGTAAAGTCGACTATCATACTTTTTGTTCAGAACTGATCTCTTTTGGTGAAAACTTCTACTATTTCGTTGACAATTGAACATTTTTGTTGAAAAATAACCTAATTTGTTAAAAAGTCAAATGTTTATTATCCAAAAATTCAATTACTGGTTGTAAGTTAACTACTTCGTTAAAAATTAATTTCATTGGTTGCAAATCTAACTATATTCTGTTGAAAATTGATAGTTTTTAGTTAAAAAAGTAATTATTTGGTTGAAAATTAATTTTTTTGTTGAAAATTACTTTTTTTAACTAAAAATTAAACTATATCATTTTTAGTTAAAGATTTATCTTTTTTATTTACACATGCAACTATTTGGTTGCAAATGTATCTTTTTTTAGTTGAAAACACATTATTACATTCTACATTATTTTGTTCACAATTTAATTATTTTTTTAAAATCATCTTTTTTTGGTCGAAAATTTAACTGTTCTTTCAACATTAGTCTTTTATGCAAAATATTCGTCCTTTTCGATTGAAAATTAAACGGTCTTCTAAACAAATGGTCTTTTTTCGCTTCATGATTCAACTACTTGGTTGAAAATGCATCTTCGTAGATACAAAATTCAATTATTTGGTTGAAAATACAAATGTTTGTACTAAAATTAATATTCTTTGTTTGTATCTATAGAAATACGTTGATAAAAAATTAATTTCCAGTGCTGAATACACGTTTTTTTTGTTGAAAATTAATTTTTTAACTAAAAATTCAAGTATTCCAGTTAAAGATTTATTCTATTAGTCGAAAATTCATATCGTTGGTTGAAAATCTAACTTTTTCTGGCTGAAAGTACATTTATTCTTTCATTCATATAACTATTTTTTTAAAAAATTATACAATTTTTTTTATCATTTTTTTTATTTTAAAATTCAACTGTTTTGTTGAAAACTCATCTTTTTTTGGATTGAAAATGACCTCTTTTTGTTGAAAATTCATATTTTCGGGTTTGAAAGTCAACTATTTTGTAAAACATTCGACTTTGTCGCTTAAGAACTCAACTCTTTCGTTGATAATTTATCTCTTTTGGTACCAAATTTACCCTTTTTAGTTGAAAATTCAACTATTTTGTTGAAAATGCAATATATTTCAAAGAATTTTCCCACTATTATTCCCCTATTTTCGTGAAAAGTCACCTTATTGTAGGGGAAAGAGTGTGAATAATTTGTGTAAAATCTGTTTTGTATAGGAAAAGTTTTACACATAATATTTGTGTAGAAAATATTTTATTTACGGGTTTTAATATTGTGTGTAGAATGTATTTTGTGTATGAAAAATATAATATTTATTTCTGTGTAGGATATATTCTGTGTACAAAATTGTGTACAATATATTTGTGTAGAAAAGGGTGCTACTCAAAATTCTAAATGACTAATTATCACTACCCTACAAAGTCAAACCCAAATAATGAAACAAACTTTAAAATCAGTCAAACAACTTGCCAGACAAAAAATAAAAATAACTTTCAAATAAATTCGTGCTTATTTATCTCGATCATAAAAACCGTGACAAAAACTGAAGAAAAAAATTGGAGAGGATTTAGGGGTGACACTTAAGGCTAAACGGAAGGCGTAGAGTAGAATAAAGAAAAATAAAACAACACACAACACCCACATTTACCAGTTTCTCCAAGAGAGTTGGATCTCCGCTACCAGTTATGTTTGTCGTGCTGACAGAACTTTTCGAACTGGTTATCGTTTTCTGTGAGAAAACTGTGCCATTGTTATCGGCAGCCAGTTTTTGCTGCGAAAACGATTGTTGCTGAGAACTAAACGACTGGGAATTGTAGCTGATACTGCTGTGCTGCGAAGACCTTTTCGAAGTCATACTCGAAGCAGTGTAGCTTTGAGAAGAACTTCTCTGCGAGTGCATTGATACGAAACCGGACTCTTGGGTTTGCGTCGATAGCCGCTCCATTTTCGCATCGATGCCTGCAACAATAAAACGAAATACCGTTCGAAATTTCTGCAGAGAAGGTAAAAGGATTGTCGACATAAAAGATAAACGAGATGTTAGTCAGCGAGTTGGAAAATTGGAAGTTTATCCTTAAAATCTATTTCCCTGACACCTGCAAACTGTGCTTTGCAAAGCATTTTTCCTGATCGTTAAAATGAAAAAAAAGTATTTAGAGCTGAACATTTTTTTATTTGAAGTAAACAAAACTAAGCTGAAATTGAAAGCAGTCAAAGTGGAACACAAATGAAACCGAATCATTTAAAGCAGTTGTGTAAAAATTAAGTTGACAGAGAAAAAAATTGTCTGTGATTTTAAGAATTGAGACGATATTATCAGTCATGTCTTATGAAAGAAAAAATATTCATGAATTTTCGGGAAAAACATTTCCTACAACTCTACTGTTTACAATTTTGAAAATAAGTCAATAATTTTCAAACATAGTTATTTGTTTGAAAAATGGTATCTTTTTAGAAAATTGTTTATTAAGATTCAAACATTTTTCGAAAATTGGTAAAAAGCGGTAGCAAGAAAAAATTCAATTGCAAAAAACATTCTTGAGATAAATGTTTTTTGTGAGCTTAGAATTTTTTTTTCATTAAAAATAATGTTTTTTATTTGAAATTACATCAGTATTATCATTTTAATTTTTAACATATTAGAGAAACTTTTTTTCAGAGATCTGATTTCTGGCACGACAACTACCTCAAAAAAATCTTGAAACATTTCCAATTCAGCAATTTCAGCATTTCATTTCATTTCAGCATTTCATTAGTAATTTCAAAAAGATTTAAAATGGTAAAATATGAAATCAGAGGCCTTTCAAGTTTCTTAAATTTGTAATTGTAAACCTGAAAAATTTGAATGCTTTAACTTAAACGCCAGCATGTTTGAACAATTCTGGAAAAAAGTATTACAAATTTTAGATTTTATGAAACGTTTTAGATTGAATAATTGAAAAAGATGAGAGAGAAAACCTAAAATTTTCAAATAGAAGTTTTTAAAAACTGAGTAATTTTAAATTTAACTCCTTAGAAAAAAACTGCTTTCAAATTAGGTTTTAAAAACTGCGCAATTTTCAAGTTGAACATTATATAGTTTGAATATTTTAAACTTAAAACTTCCAAATTTTTGAGTTTTACACCGAAATCGTAGAAATCTTAAGGATAATGAAAATTCACTGTTAGAAATTGAAGTATTTTCAAATGTAAGCCTTTCAGCTTGAACTATTCCAAAAAACGTTCAACATAACTTTAAATTGGAAACATTTAGAATCAAACGATTCTAAACCTTATTTTAAACTGAACACTTTTTAAATTAGAATTGTGAAATTAAAATGTTTCTCATACTGGAATCCTTTAAAGTTTTTTAATTTTTCAGTTAGAAATGAAATTACGAATTTACCAAATGAAACAATTGAAATTGTAGTATTGTGCTCAAAAATGAAAATGAAGCACTCGAAAACTTAAAGAATTCACGATAATTAAATAAATCATTCAGATATTGTTGAATTTGAAAGGTCTTCAATTTGTCAGCATCATCTATTTATGAATCTACAAATTCTGAAAATTATTTGAAAATTGAAAATAAGTTTTAAAGCTGCAATATGAAATTTTCTATTTTTCACTAATTAAGGATTTTGATTTTAGACAGTACCATTTTTTAGTTTCAATTCGAAAATCGTTTTCATTTTTAACATATTTAGAATTGTCTAAATCAAGTTTGAAAATCTTTAATAATTCATGTTTACAGTTAATCGACTTGAAACATTTCAGTCTCAAAATTGTAGCATAAGTCCTTTTAATTTTTCAAGCCGTAGAAAATAAATTAACAAATTTTTTTATTTGAAAATGTATGATCAGAAAATAAGACTGAAAAATGAAAACTATTACGGACTATAAAACAACTGATTTCTTACAGAAAAATGTTACAAATTTAATTTTTCAAACTCAAAGAATTTCAAATCGAACTCATTCGAAATTGCATGGCTTATTTTATTTTGGGTAAAGAAATAAATTTACTATCATTTATCAGTTTTTTAGTTTTCCGGTCCAGTGTTAACCCTGCCTGTTTTCTATAAACCAAAAAAGTGTTTTGGTCAAATTTAAACAATTTTTTTTAAATGTACAAATCATAGCCACTTTAATTCGTTTCGAAATCAATTTCTTAGTTAGCATTTTTAAGGGATACAAAATCTCAAAATCTTACGATTCTTTATAATGCGGGAATGGGAGTCCAAAATTTTGAAATTGTGTACTGCTTCATTGTTTTAATCGCCTCCTGGAATGAATCTTCATTTCAAAAATAAATACTCATTCATTAATATATTCAGTATTTACTAACTTCCCACATCATCGTCACTAAGTCAGTCTATTTCAAGAGTTCTCTTTAATTTTAGATTTCGGGGTTTCCTTTCGAGCATTATTTGTTACTCTCAATTATATAATCATAGCTTTTTAGACAGAGAATAAAAAAATAATATTTTTAACTTCTATTATCAGTAATTTAAAAGAGAAAAACTAGTAACTAAAAGCTTCATTGCATTTTTTATAATTTTTATAATTTTTGCAAATATCTGAACTATCTCAGGTCCTCAAAGTGTAATAGTGTTAATAATGTTAGAGTTGCTAAAGAAAAGAAAAGAAAGAAAAACGAGAAGAAAAATAATCGCCCATCGGTCTGGAATGCATAAAAGATTTGTTCATGCATAAATCAAATTACATACCGGTAAAGGGACTGAGAATTTCTTGTTGAGATTGCTGACCTAGCAACATAGTGCTTGGTAAACTTGTTTCCGAACCATCCCAACAACCGCAATGAGACGTTCCATTAACTTGCATGCCTAAACAATCAAACTCAATTTGAAGATTCTCCGAGACTCGACTTTTTAGACTTTAAATTAAATTATCATTTTCAGAAATGAATTTAAAAAAAATAAACTTCTTATACTGAATATTTCCAATTTGCAATAAATTCTTACAAACTCATTATAATATAAATTGCCAAAACAACTAATTCTTTAAAATAGACGCACTACAACGTACGATTTTTTAATTTTGAAAGGACAGAATCGATTCTTTTGTTCCTATTCACTGGAGAATTATTTCGATCCATTTTTAACGATTTTATTCGTTTTTGAAAATAATTCTTGAGACGATTGATCTGTTATGAATATTCAAGTCTGTCTTGATCTTCGGAGGCTTGAGATTCAACTGCCCGTTTCAGTTTCAGCTTCACCAGTTGAGAGTCAACGCTGACTAAGCATTTATGTATCCTTCGCTCACATATGGCAAGGTTTTTGCACGATCGCACCACAACAAGCTTACACTTCCAGAAATTATTTCCTTGCATTAATGCAGAGATCACAGATATTGTACCAGATCCCACGCAAAGGCGAGCGGGTTTTTGAATGCATCATCACTAAGTTTCAGAAAAAACTGGACGAAAATAAACACAAAGGTGTCGCAGAATCTTATAATTATATCCCCTCTGAATTTTAAAAGAAACAATGCATTCGACCTGAAAACAAATTTTTTAGAACTATAGTTTTATACGTGTAAAATCGTACTCCCACTTTCAAAATTTCAAATTTCTGTTTAGAGTTCTGACATCCTTTTCGATAGTTCTAAGAGTTCTCGATAATTTTTAGGAATAGTTCTGGCGTTTAAGTGGGCCTACTTAAAAAACTACTTAGCCCACTTAAAAGCCAGAAATATTCCTCAAAGTTATCGAGAACTCTAGAACTGTCCAAAAGGATGTCAGAACTCTAAAAAAAACTTGAAATTTTTAATGTGAGGATACAAGTTCACACGTATAAAAATATAATCGTAAAAAATTTGTTCGTAGTCGGATGCATTTTTTCTTTTAAAATTTGAAGGGGATATAATTATAAGATTCTTAAAAATAGATTGTTCAAAATAGGAGGCTTTTCAGAAACAGTACCAGCAAATTTCACCAACGAAAAAATTGTTCTATAAAAAAGTCATCCCCCACTTTCCAGAAATTTGATTTTTCTGCACAACTCATTAGATCCAAAAGAGTTCTGGAGTTCTACGCAAACATAATTTCTAGAAAATCAAAAACATAAAAGTTACAACATTTTTTTAATTTCCTAATTTAAACAAAATGTTTGTCAAAAGTTACATGATTTCTAATTAGATTCCTGTCCATCCATCTCCGGAAGAGTTCTATCAAAAACTCTTTAGAACTTTTTAATCAATTCAAAATCAAAAAAGTTACAGCACTTGAAGTGACGCAACAAATTTTGAATAAAAATGTTTTAACAGCACCAGGAGTTCTGATCAGAGACCCTTTCCCCAAACCCGTATGAGTTCAATAAAAAAAAAACATGTATTACACTTTTTGATCAATCCAAAATTCAAAAAGCTACAGTAGTATAAATTGCCCGAAATATTTTGAATTAAGAAAATTTTAGCAGATCCAGGAGTTCTGATTAAAGTTCCGTTCCCCCCTTAGAGAGCTCTATTATAAAGTCTTATATCATTAGCACATTTTCATCAACCCAAAATTCAAAGAAGCTACAGATGTTTAACCCTTTGAGATTCGAGTTGCTTGTACATGCACACACAGTGCTTTATGACGTCATAGTCAATAAATAGAATAATATTTGTAGTATTTCAACATTTTTTCAATTAAAAAAAAAAACGATTCTCTTGCCTATGATTCAAAGAAATCGAAAATATATTAATTTTTTGCAAAGTTATGGATTTTCGAACGCGCTTTTGGGAATTACAGTTCCCAGCGGGTCTTTAAGGGTTGAATTACCCCAAATATTTTGAATAAAAAATTTTTAGCAGTTCCAGGAGTTCTGATTAAAGTCCACTTCCCTTTCGGAAGAGTTCTATCAAAAACTCTTATAGCACTAGCACTTTTTCATTAATTCCACATTCAAAAAGTCACAGTAGCTTAAAGCGACCAAAATTTTTTGAATTTAAAAATTGGAACATTTCCACGAAATCTGATCAGAGTTCTGCCCACCTGGACACCCCCCCTGGGAGAGTTCAATAAAAATTCTTATAGCACTTTTTGATCAATCCAAAATTCAAAAAGCTACAAAAGTTTAAATTGCCGCTAATATTTTGCATTTAAAATCTGTACCTGTTCCAGGAGTTCTGATTGAAGTTTTATTACCCTCCAGAAGAGTTCTATTATATTATTCTATCATATTAACTCTTATAGCATTGGCACTTTTTCATCCATTCAAAATCCAAAAAGCTGCAGCAGTTTAAAATGACCCAACAAATTTTTATTCAAACATTTCAACAGTTCTAAGAGTCACTTTAAACTGGGACGAGAACAGAACTCTAATCAGGTCTTCTGGAATTGTTAACATTTTTAAATAAAAAATTTTTAGGTGACTCTAAACTGCTTTAGCTTTTCGGATTTTGAGTTGACCAAGAACTCTGATCAGAACTCTTGGAACTGTTAAAAATTTTCTGTCACTTTAAACTGCTGTAGCTTCTTAGACTTTGAATTTATCAAAACGTGGTAAATGAGTTATATACAGAAATCTTCCCAGGGGGGGTTTGAGTTGAGCAGGGAGCATAACTCTACTTAGAACTCATGCAAATCTTGACAAACATTGCCTTTAAATTAGGGAATTTGAAAAATATTGCAAAATTTATGTTTTTGATTTTTTTTTCGAAATTATGTTAGCGTAGAACTGAAAAGTAGGAGATGTCAAAACTCTAAAAAAATTGATATTTTTAAAGAGGCAGAACAAGTTAACACGCATTATATTTTTCATTCAGCTATTATTAATTTCAATAACAAATTTTAATATCTAATTAGGCTTAAAATGACTTTAGGTTCGGGTCGTTTTCAGAAATTGGCACTCAAAAATTTACATTTCTTAAAAAATTGTAACAAGTATTTGTAAATTAATTAAAGAAACTAGGAAATTTAATGCCTTATTCATAAATATTTATAAGTCTTGGCAATAATAAATTGAAGACCTCAGACTCCCTATTGCTAAAAAAAATAGAGAATATTTTTCAACAAAGAGCGAACTTTTAAGGAAAGAAGAAAAAAGACGATGAACAAAAAACAATAGGAAAAATAAAAGTCTAACCTGGAAGGTTTTCAAACATAAATGAATAAATTTAAATAATCTGTGGTTTACATTTTCAAGCTCTGGTTTGAATCTCGATTATTTTCAACTTTCAAATATTAAATGTACGATAAAATTACTTTCAAATTTGCAAAAATCAGTATTCGAAATACCTCTTTTTCAAGTACGAAATTTAACAATTCTAAATCTTGATAATTTTAATTATGTTAAAAAGTGGTAAAAGTTTTCAATTTAGAGTATTTTTCAAATATGCACAAGGAAAGATATTATCAAAATCAGTTCAAAACTGCAAAGCTTTTAATTTAATTTTTTTGAATTTGAAACGTTTTATCATTATTGCACTAATTCATTATTTTTGAATGTAAGATAGTTCCAATTCAAATGAATAAAAAATAAGTTTCTGTAAGTAGAATTATGTTCAAATGTGAAATTTTTAAATTTTGATTCCTTAAAAAATGGAACCCTTTCTATTTTATTTCTTTTAAATCGAATAGGATTTTTAGTTTGAACTATTTTCAAAAGAGAAAACTTTGAAATTAGATTCACAAATAATGTTTAAATTTCAGATTTGCAATTTTTGTCATTTTTACGAGTAAAATACTGTATTTTTCAATGGCTTTTTACCTCGAAAAAAGAAGATTAAATTGCAATTTTGAACTTTTAGTCAAATCTGACAAACATCAACATTTTATTTGAGATAAACCCGATGAAAGAATCATTTGAATTTGAAAGTGACTAAAATTTGAAGCATATAAACTTCAAACTTTGGAAATTAAGAAAATTTATTTTATAGGCTTTGAAAAGCATCCAACTTGAGATGAATTTGAATTCTCGTTGAATATCAAAACTTTAATTATTCAAATAAAAAGCATCAATTATTTCAAATCAGACAAGTTTCTAGTGTGAATTCTTTTCTAATTTGAGTTATGTACATTTCTATATTTCTTATTTTGAAGATTATCCTGCTGGAATTTTTTTCAAGGTTTAATTTTCTTTTAAAATTCGGATCCTTTCTGTATCAAATATTTTTCATTTGGAAAGGATTTATACTCTTTATAAACGATTCCATTTAGTTGCTAGAATAAAAATTAAAATTTGTACTACTTCAATTCATTTTTTTTATCGAACTGTAGAATAAAAAAAAATTGAAGAATTACGGACTGGCTGACTTTACAAAATAAGACACAATTTTATGTTCTGTGCATATAACAAAAAATACTTAATTAAAAATATGTTTACATTTTGAACTGACTTAAGTTCAGTTTAAATTGGAAGCTTTAGCTTAGCGTTTAGAGTCTACCGTCTACCGGATTTGAAATTATGTCTTGCGGCATGAAAATACAAAACAAGTGAAAAAAAGAGTAGAAATTATAAATGAAAAGTACCTTGAATTGTTGCCAATAAACTGAGATCCATACTGTCGTTAAGAGACTCGTCGTTTGGTCCCATAATTGCTCGGATTTCATCCTCATCCCTCGAGTGGTTTAGTGCCGAATCTAAGCTTCCAGCAGATGCACTAAGGAGGGACGACGAGTCCTCTGGAGATCTGCTACGAAGCGAGACCCTGTCGAGACTACTTGCTAAAATACCTTCTGTCTCATCGAGCAATTGTTGAGCTCGGGTTCTTCTTTTCGGTGGCAAAGGAGGCGGCGTTCCAGAAGAACTATTTTCATCGGATACGCAAATAGTTCTGTAAAAAAAGAAAAGTTTTCGAGTTTTATAATTAATTGTGAGATTTTATCAAGGAGTTAATTACTCCTGCAATCTAGTGTACACTCTCTCTCTGCAATCCTTTGCAATACCTTGCAATCTTTTGCAATACCTTGTAATCCCCCCTTACGAAAAAACATTATAGGAAATTCAGTATAGGTCTATAATGATTTTTCTATAATGATTTTCTTATATTTTTTTGCGATTCTAGCAAAATCATTATAAGAAAAAGAGTATTGAAATAGAGAATGTTAAAATATTGAGAGAGTTGTTGCAAAAAATAAAGAAAGTAAAAACGAATGATTTATTTATTTACCTAACTTAGATTTTCAAACATAACAGGAGGGTTTAAGGAATTTCAAAGAATTTCAAGGTTTTCCAAATATTTTAACTGATTTAAAAAGATTTCATCGGTTTTCAAGAGATTTAGAAATATTTTACGGGGTTCTAAAAGATTTAAACAAATTTCGAGGGACATTCACGGGTTTTAAGCTTTTAAGAGAATTTGATGGAGTTTCTAAATATTTAAACTAATTTAAACTAATTTTTAAAGATTTTATCGGTTTTGAAGAGATTAAAAATATTTCCAAGGATTTCAAAAAATGTCTTGAACATTTCAAGGGATTTCACAAGATTGTTACGTTTTCCAAACATGTCAAGGGATTTCTAGTGAACTTTGGAATATAAATTAAATAAAAAGAAATTTTAAGTGATTCCTAGCGACTCCAAAGACTTCAAGGAATTTAAAGGTATATCAAGGAATTTAACAAGATTCAAAGATTTTATTAAATATCCTAAGATTTAAAGGAATTTCAAAGGTTAACAGGTATTTAAACAATTTATACTTTTTAAAACTGATTTTTACGGATTTAAAAATGTGCAACAAATTGTAAAGGATTTCAACGAATTTTATAGGATTTCCAAAGATTCTAAAGGATTTCTAGAGAACTTTGGAAAATAAATTAAATGAAAGTATTTTAAGGGATTTTAAGATATTTCACCTAGGGATTCCAATGTATTATGCAGAGAATTTAATTAATAAGTATAATTCAATTTATATTCAAGGATTTCAAATGATTTATACTTTATATGGAATAAATTAAATGTTATTTCGAGGGATTTCTACGGATTTCAAAAATTAAAGCAGAGACGATTATGAATTATAGGAACTCTAATTATTTTGAAGATTTTTGGGGATTTTACAAATTTCAATGGATTTCCACAGATTTTAACTTAAGAGATTTTAAGATTTTAATGGATTTAAAAATATTTTCAAATGTATTGAGAGATTTCAAGAGATTCCCAAAGTTTTTCATATCGATTGAAATTAAAATTTTAGAGATGTTATCGATATCAAAGGAATTCATCAATTTTTGCCGTGTAAAGTTTATTTGTGCAGAATCGATATTTTTGTGTACTTTCATATGAGATTATGCTTGGTCTAAAATACATTATTCCTTTTGAGTTTCTCTAGTTTTTACAATAATTCTTTCAATATTTTTGTATTATTTATTTCAATGCTGATTATCCTGTAATTGTTTTCTGTATAATAATTTTATTAATGAACTTCCTATAATCCATCAAATCTTTTGCAATCCCATGTAATCTTGCAGTATTTCAATCTAGTGTACACCAAAAAAACCAAGTAATTAACGCCTCTGGGTTTATTCTTCTGTCATTAGGGTGGTCGTTTTAATAAAGGAAACAAATTTCTGGCTATTTCCCGGTTTGCAAATATTTTCTACGGTTATTCAAATTAAAAAATTCGAACTCTTAAATGTTAAAAGAAAAAAAAGCCTCTTCCAGTTCAGAAAAGAAAAAAGTCACCTGAATTTTTCCTTTTTCAACTCAATACAAATGTTCAAAACAAAATATAACCCTTTTCCAATTCAGAAAAAGATTGAAAATAAAAAGTCCCACCTTTTAAGTCTATAAAAATACTGAAAAGAAAAAATGGTCTTTTTCATTTCAGAAAAAAAAATCTCCAAAATTTCGTCCCTTCCAACTCTATCAAAATCTTAAAAATAAAAAAAAACCCTCTTTCAACTCAGGAAAAAACAAAAAATAAAATTCTCTCACTTCAACTCAATAAAAATTATAAAAACAAAAAAGGACGAAGAGGAATTCGGAAAAAAATCTTTTTAAGTTGAATTATTATAATTTTAACATTCACTCACAAATTAAAAATTTGTTAAATGGAAAATTTAAAATTGTAACGTTCAAAGCTTAAATTTACAAGCACTTTGAAATTTTAACGATTCAAGGCTGTCTATTTTAAACAGTTCAGTTTAAAATTTTTTTTTTTTTTGAATATTTGATGTATAGTAATCGATCATTTGAAATAAACAGTCACATAATAGTGAATATTTTTGTCAAATTTGGTGTTTTAATTAAAACTTTATAAATTTAATGGACCAAAAATTAAATATTTTAGACTGAAAGAATATTTTAAGATGATTTAAAAATGAATAAAAGCGTTTACTCATGAATCGATTAATTTAAATTAACCATAAAATTAAAAAACAGTTTCAATCGGAAATTTACATTTGTTTAACAACTATTACGGCTTTTGAATTGAAACAGTTCAATTTTCAACGTTAAAATCTGCAATCTGTTTAATTTTGAACAGATTAAGAATCTTCTTGTAAAATCAATTATTGTTCCACTTTTAACACTTGAACTACAGTTCATTTTTGAAAATCATTAATTAATTTTGACAATTGATCAACTTACAACATTTTTGATCAAAATCTTTCAAATTTAAACGCTTTTAATATTTAATTTTTTAAGTCTCTAAAACTGAATTTCGAAATTCGAAGTGTGCAGCCTCACCGAAAATATTTATGCTACGCTCACCAAATTTCGGTGAACGCAGACAAGGCCTTTAAAATTCTTTAAATTGAAAAATGTTAGCTTGAAAATGAAGATCTAAAACGGAACATTCTTAAAGTAAAAGACTTTCGAATTATGCCATGAAAACTAAATGATTTTATAACTGAAAAAGCTAAGAATTATTTAAAATAAATTTAAAAACATAAAATCGAAGTAATTTGATAGATTTTTCTTCTAAAAGTTTGTGAAATTCACGGTTAAAAAATAAATTCATTACAGCTTCCCAGTTTTTTCAGTCCAGTGGCCACTCTGGTTATGTACCAAAAAAAAAGGGTAGACAAGAGGGAAATAGTATGGAAAGAAAGTAATCTTACCTATCGGGAAGAGGTGGTTTTGGAGGTGGACTGGAATCTCTTAAGATTGATTCTGAGCTATGTGAACCTCGAACTAAGCTGCTTGATGTGGCTGCCTGTTCCAAAATTTGTCTTTCTCTTGGCGTTAATGGAATGTCGGGTAGGGAATTCCTTTGTGCTGTCAACTCAGAATTATAACCCGATGTTCTGAAACGAATTGAGTAAATTAATCATTAACAATTTCTCAGAAGAAAAAACTTTGCTTGAAAAGAGTTTCAATTTATGTAGGAAGAGTAAAAAACGAATGATTTGAAAAGAATTAAACTTTTAAATATTTGTTGATGAGTTTAAGGAAAATAAATTATTTTGTAGAGTCTAAGTGGAAATAATAGTTTGTATACTATACCTATTATTACTAGCAGCTACCGGTGGAGGTTTTTGTCTATTAGAAATTTTCTCTTGTGCGAGAGTGACCAGGTTTTTAACAGCGTCCTCGACTAATCCAATAACGTGGTTGACATTTCCAGTATCCAGCGCTGAAGATTGATCTCCATGTAGCAGCACATCATCGCAAAGTTTTAACAACTGTGCAAGTGCTTGGTATACTTGATTTGTAGCCGACCCCAAAGTTGAGCTAAAATAATAAATATTACTGAACTAAATAAATAAAATAAATGAATTTTACTATGTTTATATTAAAACTTTATATTTTTAATTTAGCCTTTTAGTTCTCTTGAAAACTACTTCTTCCTTCATAATGTATTTCCTAAGGGATTACATGAAATCTGTTTCTTATGATCTTTCCACCTACATATTTTATATTATCTTATCTTTACCATTTACAACCATTTACATAAATTCTTATATCTAGCAAGCGAAAGCGTATCCACATCTTAATCTACTTATACTATTACATAACCATTACTTATAAATCCTTACGCTTCTAGTCTAAGCGACTTCCGTTTTCTTTTTCTTTCACTTCTCTTCTTTCTCAATTTTGCCATTTTTTTCACTTTCTCATTCGCTCCTCTTACTCCTTCATCCACTCCTTACCCAATCCATCCTCCCCCAGAATCTTTACCACATTCTCTTGCCAGCTTCCTTTAACTTCCATCAGTCTCCTACATCCTTCCCATACATGTTTCCATGTTTTCTTCTCCCATTCACTGAATCTGCACTTTCTGTTCTCCTTCTTTTCCCAATACATCCCTTCCCTTATCTCATTTTCCCAATACAAATCTTACTATTCTGGTCCAGCTTCCTTTTTTTGTCATCTTATACCATTTATTATACTTTATTTCCTCAATCAATCCCCATCTTTCTATTACTTATCTTTCCCTGTCCCTTTTCTCCAATTTTTCATAGATTTCTCCAGTCTCCTCTTATATACCTCTAGTACTATAAATAATCCTCTAGCTTTCCCTCCCTTAGTTTCGTCTCAAACTCCCATGCCCTCTTCCCCGCGCTAGTACTTGATTTCCTCCAATCTACCCCTAGCGTCCACCTTATATATCTTTCTTGTGTAAACTCTCAATCTCCTTCATTTCCTTCAATCCACATAGACCTGCTCCATAGCCTAATATCGGCCATACCAGCGTGACAAATAACCACATTCTCCTTCACAAATCTTTTTTGAGCCTTCTTTTTCCTAGCTGTTTATGATCTCCATTTGTTCGCAAGGTATATTCAAAATATTTAAACACCTTTACTTCTTCTAACTTTACTCCCTACCAACTCCCTGTCCATTCTTTCTTTCTTCCCCTCCTTCTCTAAACCTCATTATATTCGTCTTTTCTACATTCAAATACAACTTTTTCCAATCTAAATACTTCTCCAATCCTAAAATGAAGCCCACCATTCCTTCTTCATTCTCTACCATCAACAGTATATCGTTGGGGTATGCCATGTATATATATATATATATATATATATATATATATATATATTTTCTTTTCCCATCCTAACTCCTACCCATCTCTTTCTCTTCATTTCTTCTTCTAAGTTTGAAATTAATATATCAAATAAAATTGGGCGCAAAGGACATACTTGCCTTACTCCTTTCGCCAACCAGAAACTATCTCATACTTGCTCTCCTACCTTTATCCTGCTTTTTGTCTCTCTAAACATTTCCGATACTATATTTGTTAGAGCCTCTTGTATCCCCTTTTTCACCACAAATAGTTCTATCTCGAAGCGGTCCAGTGAGTCAAACGCAGCCTTAAAGTTCTCGAACATTGCTATCATTGCCCCTTTCTCCCGTTTAATTCTTTTATTTATCAGATAATTCAGAACATATATGACAAACATATATCTCACCCCCATTCCTTTCCTAAACCCTGCCTGATTCAGTGCGGCTATATCTTTTCTTCCTCAACTTCTTTCTTCAACCTCTCCGATAAAATAGTCACATATACTTTATACAATGTTGGCATTCGCGTTACTCTTCTTTATTGAAAGAATATCATTCCTAAATTAAATATTTTAAACATTGAATAGTTCTAAATTAAGCTTTCAAATGAATCATGAATTTTTTATTCCAAATATTTCAAAGGAATTTTAAAACAATATGTGAAAGATTTCAAGAAGAGATTTTAACGTATATTACAATATTTTGTGGGATTTGAAAAGATTTCAAGGAATTACGCGAAAGTTTGAAAGAATAACGTATAATTTAAAAGATTTCAAGAGATTTCAAAAGATTTTCCGAAAACTCGAGGGATTCCCATGGATTTTCAAAGGATTTATAAGGGAATTTTCAAAGATTTCAAAAGCTTTCATGGTATTTCCTAAAATTAGAGGAAATTCTTCATAATCGCATACAAATTTATTTAATCCCTTAAAATGACTGAAATCCCTTGAAATTTTTTCAATGTCTTGAAAATGCTTTGGAATCTTTTACAATACCCTAAAATATTTTAAATCCTTGAAAAAATTTTGAAATCCCTTGTAATTTTCTAAAGCTCTGGAAAATTACTTATAATTTAATAGAAAAAACCTAAAATATTTGAAATCCTTCGAAATCCCTTGAAATGTAGTTTTAATTCCCTGAAATTTTCCAAATATTTTCAAATCTTTTGAAATCTGTTGAAACTTCTTAAAGCTCTTAAAAATACCTTAGAATCTTTAAAAATACCCTAACATATTTAAAACCCTTTGAAATCCCTTTAAATGATTGAAATCAATTAAAAATTCCCTGGAATCTTTAAAAATTCCCTAAAATTTTTCAAATCCTTTTGTATCTTTTGAAATGTCTTAAAACTGTTGAAAGCTCTTGGAAATGCCCTGGAATCTTTAAAAATATCCAAAAATGGTTCAAATCCTTGTAAATCTTTTAAAATCCTTTGCAACTTTTTGAAGCTCTTGAAAATGCCTTAAAATCTTTTAAAACACCCTAAAATATTTGAAATCCTTGAAATTCTTTTAAAATTCCTTGAAACTTTTTAAACTTTCAAAATTCCTTTGAGTCTTCTTAAAAAATTCTAAAATCTTTAAAATCCCTTCAAATTATTTTAATCTGTTCAAAATTTCTTTAAATCTTTTAAAATACCCTAAAATATTTCAAAAAATTCCAGAATTAAAATTTAGAAATAGGTTTAGACAGAAATTCAATAGAGTTTAACACATGGGTTAATTTATTGTAAGAAAAGTAACTAAAGTGATATTTTTATTTAAATAAATAGTGATTTGAGAAAAACATTGAATTATTTATAGTCAGAAAGGAGTTTTACCTGTTTTCGGAGAGGAGGTAAGACTTGAGTACGGTGTGTATGGTCGTGACAGTATCCAGGACGATGGTACCGTTTCCCGGAAGCATCTCCAGCTTGTTTTTCGACACGACATCGCGAAAGTGCAGTAGGGCCAACTGTACCTGGCGAACGTGTATATGGAGGTCACGAAGAGGATTTTTATCCAGGGTCTCACCAGCTGCGATTTTGTCACGAGGCGTGCGAGGCGACGAAGGCGATGCCGCCCGGGTCACGGTTGCACTTCCACCGCCTCCGGTGCCACCTCCTGGAGAACGCATCTGTGACAGCTTCTCCAGGAAGTCCTCTTTGAAAGAACGCGCCCGACGCGCTAACTTCCCGCCGCGCGCCTTCCCACCCGATCTCTCCTCAACTTCTGCAACAGAAAATACAAACAATTATTTAATAACTCATATAAAATCAGTGAAAAATCTTTTGAGTTTCTCTAGAAATTCCTGGAAAATTCGTCAACCTTTTTAAATCCCTTGCAAACCTCGGACTCACTTCCGAGATAAAAAATAGTGTAAATAGTGTCACAAGTTTGAAGAAATAGGATTAACATAGTGTCATTAAATTTTTTCAAGTATTAATCTTATGTGTGGTCCGAATTTAAAAGTGTATTTTAAAGTATTAAAAATGAACTTCATGGTTTATTTTTAATGTTATTGTGAAGTCTATAAATTATAACAATTTATCGCAGGGTTCCCAGTCTTTTCCCTATTCCCCTCTTTTCTTCGTTTTTCCACTTAAGTTCGAACTAAATTAATAGAACGTACGTCTTGGTTCAAAATTCAACTGTTTTGTTGAAAATTCGCATGTTTTGTTTAAAAATTAAACAATTTGATTGGCATTTTTATTCTTGACTAATGACTTGACTATTTAGTTTGAAAATAACGCATAAACGTTCAGTCGTTTGAGGTTAAGCTGCCTGGAATGTATTCTTTAAGCTTAAGGTGTCCTTGTTCTTATGTGCACTAAGTCCCAAAAGTCTTTAGGTTTCGAGCTATTGCGGACCAGCAAATTTTGAAACTCTTCCGTTTTTTTAATCCCTTGAAATCTACAGAAAATCCTTATAATCTAATGGAATTCTTTTATTTCTTTTAAAATTCTATGAATCCCCCAAATATTGTAAAAATCCTTTTGATCCCTTGAGAATTTGTAAATACATAACACAAAAATTCCTTGAAATCTTTTATATCTTCTAAAACTTTGGGAAATCATTTGAAAAAATGATAATCTCGTGAATAATTCTACTAAATTCTTTGAAATCTTATGAAATTACTCGAGATCTTTTTAAATACACTATATATTCTTGAAAATCCTTTGAAATTTGTACAATTCCTTGAATTTTGTGAAATCCCTAGAAATTTGTTGAAATCACATGAAATGCACACATGTATGTATATTAAAAAATGTCCATTATTCGCGTAATGTATTATGTATAATAGGAACAATTATTCATTTAAAAAATCGAGAAATAACTTGTTTTTTGACAACAGTTGTCTCTTATTCCATTAATTAGCTTTTGTGAAAAGAAAGTTACGTGACACCTGCGC
>CAKNXH010000127.1:1049362-1112725 GCA_932178445.1 Andricus quercusramuli
GGGGGTAAATATAAAAAAAAGCGTTACGTATTTTTTTGAAAGGCCCCAAAGAGAAAATAATTTTTACAGAGGGAAGAACGTGTCATATCTATAGTTCATAAAATAAATAAAATGACTTGAATAATTATTACAAAGGATTTTTATTCATTAATTCTTAACTGTAACACTTTCTCAAATCAGAATTTTTTTCTACAATTATTGCTTACTTTTATTGTAAGAATTTTATTGCAACAAAAGATTAAGGGCATGTCATACTTACCCGATTCCTACTTTACCGACATTAACGTTGACAGCAATTATTGTTACTGTTATATACATTTTTTCACAATGATTCAGAAATTTGTGCTTTTGTTGTATTTTTACATTCAATCTGAACTGTTTTTAATTGTTTTCAAAGTTATTTTTAAAAAAGCTTTTTGTCTCAACAGGAAATAATTTTTATTTTGAAAAAAAACTTATCTGCATTAGAAACATTAAAAAAAAAACTCGTTATTGGCAAGAAATATGGAATATGGTCTGTGATTTATGGGCTATGTGAAAACATACGATATGTATGCAACGCGCCTGTCATGAGAAGACTCATTATATGCTACGACAGATACGTATAGAGATTGCATAGATCCAGGGGCAGAGAAATATTCTACCTCTGACACTGCAAATTGAACTGATTCCATAAATTGATATTTATATTGTTTCAAACTTCATAAATACTATTTACTGAGTTTATCTACTGCTTAAAAATGTAAAACTTCTTCACTGACTACAGCTGAAATAAAGCATGAATATAATTTAGCTTGAAAAAGAATCAATTCTTTCTTGATTTCGGTAAATGTCAGTGAGGGGATCTATAATATGTACCGTTATTTGTAGAAACATTATTAAGGGCATGTCCAAACTTATCCGATTCATACATTACCGACATTTTTTTACCAACTTACGTCCACACGAAATGAGATATAGAATTAAAAATTTACGAAATTAAACAAAACACACTGAGGAACGCTTGCAATGTCCTTAATTTTCATAATAACAAAAAAAGTTTGCTTAAATAAATGTTTTTTCTAATTCTAAAAATTTAGGAATGTACAAACATTACGTAGTGTCTTATTTTATGTTGTAAATTTTCAACTCGATATCTCACCTCATGTGGAAGTATGGTAATCAACAAAATTTTTTGTTTTTTGGTGATTCAAACCAATCTATTTAAATTATTACAATTCCACAGATATGAAAAAGCGATAAGGTAGAAATCGGGTAACGCATAAGATGCTCTTAAATGAGCATTATTAATTATGGAACCACTATAATCAAGTTTCAAGGTAGTGAATCTGCACCATAAAAACTGCGAATATCTTTTCTCGAAAAATACTGAATTATTAACCTGAAAAGTTGAACTTTCAACAAAAAAAATCACCTTCAATCAAATAGTCAAATTGAAAAAAAAATGTGAAGCAAATAGTTACATTTACAATCAAACAGTTGAGCTTTCAATAAAAAGAGACGAATTTTCCACAGAGTAGTTGAATTTTTAACCAGAGGTGAATTTTCAAGCGAAAATATGATTTTTTTAGACGACAGATGAATTTTCAACAACAAAATTAATTTTACACCCAGAAAGATGAATCTTTAACCAAAAAGATGAATTTTCAATCTATAAGGACGAATTTTCTATCCAAAAAGACGAATGTTCAACAAAAAAAGTTGACTTTTATACAAAATAATGGACATAATAATAATAATTTGATAATAACATAATAATGAACATAATAATAATAACCGAATGATCAAATTTTTAAATAAAATAGATTAAGCCTCAACCAAAAACAATTGCATTTTCAATGAAATAGTTCAATTTTCAAGCCAAGAAGACGAATTTTTTAGAAGAGAGTTGAATTATCAGCCTGCAAAGTGCAATTTTCAACAAACAGTTGCACTTACAACCAAATAGTTGGACTTTCAATCAAAAGAGATGAATTTTAAACAGAATAAATGAATTTTCAACCATATAGATGGATTTTCATGTCACAAAGACATTTGTGATATTTGAATTTTCAACTGAATAATTAAATTTTCAACCAAATAGTCAAATTTTTAACCAAAAAGAATGAATTTCCAACCAAAAATAGTTGAATTTTCTTATTGGGTTCTATTAATTATGAGAAAAAGAATAAGTTTCTTGAAAACAGGGGGAAAAGAGAAATTCTTTAAAAAAAGGGGAAAAAAGGAATAGGGGAAAGAGTGGGGAAAACTGTAATTTAATTTAGAATACTGATTTATGAAATTAGAAATTTTTAAATTGAAAACGCTATCGATTGACAATTTTTTTGTACGTACGAAGCTTTAATGAGAAATTATTCAATTTTTAATGTTCTCAACTAAAATGGTACAATTTTAGTTTTTTTATTTCAATTTAAGATGTTACATTATGATTAAAATCGAAACTAAGCATAACAAACTTTTGAGAAAAAGGGAGAAAAGACGATTAGTGGATCCAAACCCTGAAGTTGATAAAATGATAGAAATTTCGAGAATATATTTGAAGGAAAAAAAAAAGTTAAAACGTGGCTAGATTTTCTCTTTTTTAAATAATAATAATCTCAGCAATTTTTGATGTTTTTCTCTTTGACATTCTCAAAATTTCAGCCATTTTATATCAATTGAATACATTTTATAAAATTTATATATATTTTAGTGTTACTTGGTGAAGTTTGATTTCACAAACTCTATTGATTGTACTAATAACTTTTTACTTGGCGGAATTTTTTGCATCGTGGATGTTTTTGGTGATATCTGAATTTATACGAGGTAAATTAATTTTAATGTAATAGTGGAAATGTAGGTATTTTAATCAATTATGTGGTAACGGGTTGGAACGTGCAAAACTTAATAATCAATCCGCTCGATAACCGCAGGGTGAATACATAGGAATACGAGAACTTTCTCCATGAAAACACCATTGAATTGAGCATTCAAGACTGATTCCCTTTTCGTGCTGTTCATTCATTATTTACTCCGATGAACGGCCAACGGAACAATAAATCGCTATGAAAAGCACAATGCTCCCGGCCAAACGCTTTGTTCTATTCAACAAATATTGTGCATGTGTTACAAACTTGTTGAAATTAGTTTGCCTATACTGTCAGTAATCGAAAAAAGCAAAAATTTTTTTATACTTAGTTATATAATTTATTAGATACAAAATTTCTTAAGCTTACAAAAAGTGCTTTCAAAAATATCTCATTTCATTTAGGAAAATAAATTTTGAATTTCATAGAAGAAAAAAATTCTCGGTTTTTTCTCGGCTCACTCAGAAATTTTCAAGGTCATTGAAATTAAAAACTTCAAACTCTTAACGCTAAAAATGTTTCAACTTTCATTAATCAAATCAAAACTGAACTGCAAATTAAAGCACTCAAAGTAAAACTCTTTTGAATTTTTCATTTTTAATTCAAAGCTTACGAAATTTTGAATTCAAACGCTCAATGATCACACTATTCAATTAAATAATTGAAAATCAAATACCATTAAACCATACAACTAAATTTTTTTAACTTTTTTAAATTGAACAGTTGAAAGACTTCTAGTTAAAAAACGTAATTCCACGCTATTATTTGCAATGCTCTAAATTGAAGAATAAATCAATAAATTTCTAAATGTTGAAAATTATATCATTTTGAAGCAGTTTTAATTTAGAAACATTCAAAATTTAACAACTTTTTATTTTATTTATAACGAAAAAATTTTTCAATTAAAAAACTAGTTTATAAAGTTTTAATCGTACATTTACATTTCTTTAACTTCTGAGCTAACTACCAAGGTTTCTGAATAGAAACAGTTCAATTTTTAACGTTAAAATCTGTAAATTGTTTAATTTTTGATAGATTCAGAAACGTCTTGTGAAATAAATAATTATTGTTCATTTTTCAATAATCGAACTACAGTTAAATTAAACAAAATATTGGTTAATTTATATCTGCAGTTCATCAACTTTAAACGTTTTTGATTTTAATCTCAATTTCAAATGCTTTGTATTGTTTTGTAATTGTTTATGTCTTGAAAACTGAATTTTGAAATTCTTTAAATAGAAAGTGTACGCTTAAGAAGAAACTACTAAATTGAAAAATTTATGAACTAAAAGATTTTAGAACCACGCGTTGTAAAATCAATAATTTTATAATTGAAAAAGTTAACTGAACTTAACATTTAACACAAAAGTTCAATTCGAACTAATTTAAAATTGCATTCTTATTATGTGACATGAAAGTTATGACATTTCATATGATTCAATTGATTTTTCTTCTAAAGTTTTGACAAATTCCCGTTTAAAAACTAAATTGACTTCCCTTTTCCGGTCTCAGAGAATTTGAATTTTTTAATATCGTATTTTAGTTTTAAGAATAATTTTAATTCTAAGCACTTAACAATTAGACACTATTTTTAAACATAATATTTAAAATCGTAAAAACTGAAAGCATAGGCGTTAATATGAAAAATAAAAGGAGTTCGAAGACTATATGTACCATATTCACCACATGTGAAATTTAAAGTAATTGGACAGATTTTTCGACAAAGAATAAATTGATCTCGGAATTAAATGAATAAACTTTGCGTTGTCCAATTACAAACGTTTTATGTAATTTGAAATTGTCTACTGTATAAAGTTCCAATCCAATGTTAGGTATTCAATTTTGAAATACTGTACTAAGACTTTCTATATTTGAAATGAGGCTGTGTTTACTCTCTAAATCCGAATTAGTAGAAATTTTACTAATTCAATTAGTAGCATATTATCTGACTGTGAAATTAGTAATTTTATCACTTTCTACTAGATGAAATGGTAAGATTTAGGTTACTAAATGAATTAGTAAGGGTATTCTACTAATCTGCTCAGTAGTACCAACTTACTAATTCAATGAGTAGCAATGAATTGCTAGGGGAACATAATTTAATAATTTGTCTAATACTTACATAAAAATATACTTAAAATAAGTTTTTATCAATTTACACATTAAATATTTATATCTGATCCCGAAATATAGGACATTCTGAACATTTTCTATATGTAAAACAAAACACATATCAGTGCTTTCTGAAGCTTAATTCAGTGTTTCGTTGACTTCAGACAACTTTAAGGAGCAATATAAGTATAATAAATTTAAATGTATACTAGTATAGAATCCTGATGAATAAAACAAATTTAATTAAGTTGAATCGTTTTTGTCACTATAAATATTATTATTTGTGAAATCTGCTTAGTTTCTTTGAAATGGGTGAGTTTTTGTTTAATATTAGTAATGGAGTGAGTAGCTTAAAGGGAAATGGAAAAGTGCTGTTCAAAAAATGTAGGTTAATTAAAATTTATTTTAAGGTAAATTCAAGACCTTCGAGGAATATAGTGTGCAACAATTGGCTGAAGCACTTGAAAATCAACTAGATACAGACACTGTTACCAAAAACATTCATCTCTCTGCTGGAAAAATCAACAGCTTGCTTGTATTTTTTTCTCTCTTTTGACTGAGAAATGTTCATAAGTTGAAAATTCAACTTAGGTTTAAAAGCAGTTTTTTTGTTGAATTCAACTGATTAACAATTAATTTTTTTCGTTGAAATATCAACTACTACATTTCTCGTTTAGAATTTATCTTTTTTGGAATAAAAATTCAATTCCTGAGTTGAAAGTGGACTCTTCTGTTAAAAAATTAATATTTTACAAGATTCATCATTTTAATTAAAAATTTATCTCTGTGGTTGAAAAGTGAGCTATTTTGTTGAAAATTCGTTTTTTCTTTAACAGAAAATGAATTTTTCAAATTGAAAATGTAATTATTCCAGTTCAATATTGGTTCAAAATTTATCTCTTCGGTTGAAAATAATAAAAAATTTAACTATTCAATTTTAGGTTGAAAAATTACCATTTATAGTTTAAAAATCAACTATTCCAATAAATGTTTCATCATTTTAGTTGAGAATTCATAAGCTTGGTTGAATATTGATTTTTTAACTGATAAATATAATTTTTATGTTGTAAACTCATATTTTTTGTTAAAAATTCAAATATTTAGTCGAAAATTTGTCTTTTTCAGTACAAAATTCAAATATGAAGTTGAAAATTCATGTATTTTGATATACGTACTTGTCAACTTGTTCTAATCTCACATCATTTAGGACAATGTTGCATATTGTTTTCTCACTTTTTCCCTCAAAAACCATGACTTTCGTTTTATTCACGTTAATTTTGAGGTCCATGTTCTTCATGCTTGTGTTAAGTTTATTCAACATTCTTTGCAAGTCTTCGACTGATTCTGCCATAACAATCTTGTCATCTGCGAAAGCCAACCCACGTACTTTGACGGTTTCGAGATCTATACCTTTTTCGTTGAAGAGGGCAGTTCTTAGACACTTATCCATGAATATGATAAATAGCCACGAGGACATAACGCATCCTTGTTTCACGCCTTGCATAATATCGAACCAGTCACTCAGTTTCCCATTTACCCTTACACTTGCTTTACTACCCGTATATATTGTTTTTATTGCTTGTAGGAGCCCTCCATTCACTCCATACTCTTTAAGGACTTCCCAAAGTTTACTTCTATTTACCGTGTCGAAAGCTTTTTCTAGGTCAATAAATGCACAGAAAACTTTCTTTCCTACTCTCAAGCTTTTTTCTGTGATCTGTCTTAGGCTAAATATCTAATCTGTACATGATCTTCCTGGCATAAATCCACTTTGGACTTCCCATATCTTCTCTTCTGTAATTTCCATTACCCTACGAATAAGTATTTTTGAGTATATTTTACTTACGGTACTTAGTAGGCTGATACCTCTGTAATTACTGCAGTTGCTTTTATCTCCCTTTTTATATATTGGTACAATAATCGCCTTTCTCCAATCGTCTGGGACTTCTCCTGTCTCGAAACATAAATTTATCAATTCGCACAACCTGTGAGGTATGTACTCGCCACCGTATTATTTGCAAGTTCATCTTTTTGGTTTCAAATTCAACTATTCCAATTGAAGATTCATCATTCTATTTGAAAATTTATCAGTTTGCTTGAAAATTAAGTTTTTCAATTCAAAATTCAACTATTCCATTTTTTTTTCAGGAAAATTGATATTTTTACTTCAAGATTCAACTATTAGGATGGAAACTTTTTGTTGTTCAAAAATCCTCACTATTATTATTAATTTTTTTTGTCTGGAAATTAATCTGGTTCTTTTAAAATTCAACTTTTAGTTAAACAATCAAGTATTCCAGTTAAATATTTACAACTTTAGCTAAAAATTAATATTTTTGGTTAAAAATACAACTACTTGGTTAAAAGTTAAAAGCTTTTGTTGAAAATTCATCTATTTTCCTGAAAATTGATCTATTTAGGTTCAAAATTCATCTATTCCAGTAAAAGACTCATCATTTTATTTGAAAAATCATAATTTTGGCTGAATTTTTTTTTTCTAACATTTTTTTGTGTGTGAAAAATTAATTGTTTTTTCAACTAAACATTCATCCATTTGGTGGAAAGCTTGCCTTTTTTTTAAAAATTCATTTCTTTTCTTGAAAAAAATGTATTTTTTCTTGTAGAAAATCATTCATTATATTTCAAAATTAATCTTCTTCTTTGAAACATTATCTTTTTGGTTGAAAATTTATCTATTCCAGTTAAATATTCATCATTTTAGTTCAAATTTAACTATTCCATTTTTGGTTGAGAACTGATCTTTTTTAGTTCAAAATTCAACTATTTGGTTGAGAATTTATGCATTTTGTTGGAAAATCATATTTTTTTGGTAGAAATTTAATCTTTTTGGTTCAAATTCCAACTCCTTGGTTAAAACTTTATCTCTCTTCTTTAAAATGGAATATTTTTACTCTAAACTTTAAGAATTTGAAACGGTTTGAATTGAATTTAATACAAGACCCACACCAATTTCACCCAAATATGCACTGAGTTTTAAGTATAAGAAGATAAAATAAAAATGCGTTTAATTTATTATTTAAATTCATAGACTGTAGAGACAAATTCAAGAAACAATTTTTTTTTTTTAATATCATTCGATTATTTAATTATTCATTGGTGCCAATATATTCAAGAATATTTTGTAATATAATTTGTCACAGCTTTCTAAATTAAAAATATTAATTTAATCCCCAGAAACTGAAAAAAATATTTACAAAAAAATTGCGAAACTGTATACCTATTCCGAATCGATTGTTTTAAAAAATGTGGAATATTTGAATGACTGCGTACTATAAAAAAATTACACCTGAAAAAAAACTTGACATATTTGGAATAAACCTGACGTCAGGGAATTTTTTTCAGGATTAGGGTAAACATCTTATCACACATTGTTGCTATTTTTACAGAAAATGGAAATTATTTCTTATATTTTGCAGATTATTATACGCGATTCTTTCGTGTATTGCATTATGCTCAAATAGTTTTATCTAACTAAAAAAACAGTTACGACTTCGGATTTGTTTTTGTCTTGTAAAACCTGTTAACGTTATGCGGTTATTATTATTTTAGTTTTAATTATTACTATAACATGTTTTCAACTCAGATTGCAATAAATTTTTTATAATCGGATCTAATCTGACTTTAATAGTTTATTATTGTTCTGCAATAAAATTCTCTTCATTGTAAAATCATTTTTTCAATTTATTTGAAACTAACGTTTAAAATAGTAACTAGCAATACATTTACCAATTCATTTGGTAGTACAATTACCAATTCCTTCAGTAGATACAGTTACTTATTCACTTAGTCAGTTATTCTTACTCATTGAATTAGTAGATTCTTACTAATTACCAGTAAACGAATCGGCACTATTTGAATTAGTAGAAAACTACTACCAATTAATAGTTTTCTACTAATTCAGATTTACAGAGTAGGTTCACCGAAATTCGGTGGGTGTAGAAGGAATATTTTTGGCGAGTCTAGACACTTCGTTGAAATAATACAATTTTTAATGATTTATTGTGAAAAGTGTTTAATTTTTATTGATTCAGAATTCTTAAATTTCAAATTACTAATTAGGTAGTCCAATGGTTAAAATATAAAATTAAAAATAATTCTTGTTTGAAGAATTCTTATTAAGTTGCAATTGACCAGGAGTAAGAGTTAATTCTGGTCAATATCCATGATATCCCCATCAAAGTATGTACTTCCATTTGGAAGCCACAACCTTTCGGAATAGCCAATAGCTGCTTTGTCGCATTCTGTTTTACGCATTGAAGTCGTTTTTCTTTTAGAGGATACTTCAATTTGAAAAACAGCCAGAAATCACAGGGAGCCAAATCAGGATTGTATGGGGTGCTGCCGAAGTTGTGTAAGGCCGTGCTTCACCAGAAAATGCTGAATGAACGATGAATGGGTACACTGAGAAAAATGGATTATACGAACTGGATAATAGAATTAAAGAATAATACACCGCATAGAAAAGTATATTATCGCGTATAATCTATAATATTTTTCTAATATATGAAGATGTTACCAAATATAATCTCTATAGATGTTACATTCTTATAATCTTCAGACATTAATTTGTAACATCTCAGATTTCAAAATATCCATGCGTCTGTGTAGTCTTATATGGTACGTCGCATCGTGGCGCGTGTCATATGCGTCTTTTTGCATTAAAACGAGTAATAATTTAGTTATAAAATGATTATTAGTACTAAATCACATGTGAATTAGATTTTGAAAATGGGTAAGTTTATATTTCTTTTCATTACACATCACTGCCACTTGTAAACGTACAGAAACTTAGCCTCCTTTACTTTCGTTTTTGTAGTCTTATGTAGCCACTTTCCTGCTTATTGTGTTTAAAAAATTTAAATTTGTTTTCAGTTCTAATTCCGAGCTTATCTATAAAAATTTTTATAGATTTATAAATACGTTTGCAAAAATTATTATATATATTTGAGGTTATTTAATGGACCAGGATTCTAATATGGATATTAGATTTTAAAATCTTATCTCAGATTATAAAGTTTAATAATCCAAGATATTATCCTGTAATATATATTTCTTAATATCTATAGATTGTAGTTCTAATAATCTGGATCGCTGTCCCATAGTTAATATTCCAAGATTATATCCGGTAACATATTTTTTAGGTCGAGTATTGTGCTCCGGCAAATTTTGCCGTATTTAAAGTTTCTAGTCCGGCAACTTTTTTGTGTCAATAAGGAACTTTCTGTTCCGATTATATTTTTTGCTACTTTGGTAAAAAGAGTAGAATATTTCACTAGTTTATCAAAAAATGAGGAATATTAAGTTATACATACACACAAAGTGTCTTATAATCAAGAACATTACACACTAAAAGCACACTGAAGATTTGCTCATCACTTCACTATTCCTATAATAATACACTTTATCACTAATTTGCGAATTGTTTATCTTCAAATTCGAATCACGAATCCTCACGATCGCTCTTCTGTGACCAGTCACTAACACTCGTATTTTTTAAAAGGAGACTGGAAAAGGGGTTCAAGAAGTGACAGATCACTCTTCTGTGACCAGTCACTAAAATGCCGTACTACAAATTTAAAATACGGCAAAAAATGCCGTACCTGTATACACTACGTATTTTTTATTACCGGGTATAATCCATTTTTCTCAGTGTAGTTGCGTTGTCGTGATGAAGGACCTAGTCGCCACTTTTCCACAAATCAGGCCTAATTCATGGCTCAAAATTTCCGAAACAATAGTTTTTGGAATCCCGAAGTCTTCCTCTAACCTGTCTCACTGTTGAACGACGATTTCCATTAATTCACACTCGCACTCGTTCCAAATTTTGAGGTGTTTTGGCTGCTGCTAGCAAAATTTAATGCAAACTCTTTGTTGGGTGTGTTCGTCATTGTGAATTATGACACGTACGTGGATAGACGTTTACGCAACTGCGAACACTACTAGACTAAACTAAAGATTCGCACGTCGGGGACACTTAGTAGGGGGCCTCACAGACGTCACCCTAAATCGTAAATGCCAGTTTTTGAAAATAGCACAAATAGGTATTAAGTTAAAGCACAAGGTCGGATATTTTTCCGACAGACCTCGTATAAAGAAATTCCCAAGATTTCGGATATAGAAAACGGATTCATAAGTATTGAATTTTTTGTTATCAAATCCTTTTTAACTTTTTCAGCAGGGAAGTTTGTGTGCTCAGTTTTGGGCGTTTTGAAAGTTGAAAATACATAAGTTTCGTGAATCTAGGAATTTAACATAAGGATGCTTTAGGATAATGAATATGCAAAATTTGTGGTAACCAAAATCATACTTAGAAGCCAGAAACCACAGACGTTAATTGAACCAGCGAGGGGTTTATGTTCGACATGAGTATGTGGTCCGGGAGATCAACTAGAATTCATCTTCATACCTATCTTCGTGTACAGCATCCACGGGGCGTTATGCAAATTTAGGGTGTATTTCCATAAAACAGTTAAGCCAAGTTTATATGTTTATGTACATTGTCAGTATGCGGCGCAACCTCGACCTCTCATGAGCATAAACAGACGAGAGTAAAGCACTTAAATTTCGAGGGCATTAATACATGTTTGCCCAAGGTAACAATGTTCGAATGACTGATCGTTAATTGATCCACCATTACAAACGATCGTTCGTTGTCTATATGGTCTATAAATTTGGAAATATCAAAGAACGTATAAAACTCGCAATTACTATGTTTTTAATTAATCGAAATGGAAATTTTTCCAGTTTGAAAGCAAGCATCTTGAAATTGAATAGTTTTTCTCGATTCAAATATCAAAAATGGTTAATAATTTTTAAACGCTTATTACTCAAATTGATGAGTTTATGATGTTTTAATTAAAAAATTTCTTCGATTGTGAAACAGCTACTTCAAATTGAAACAATTGTGTTTAAAGGCTTTAATTTTAAATTTTGCATCCGTGATTATAAATATTTTAAACTGAAAATTATGCAAGTTTATGGGGTTTATAAAAGTTATAATTATGTCAATCTTAATATTGCATGTGAAAAAATAATTAATTACGATTACACAGGCCGACAAAAATGACATAATGTTTGTACCCAAAGACCGGACTATGTGACCCCGAAGGATTTTGGTGTCCTAAAACCGAATCCCTTATCCAAATTTTTTCTATACGTCAAGTTTTTCAGATATCCTAACCTGAATGTGCAAAAATGTCTATTTTTAGCCATATTTGAGGCAGTATAACACGACCAGCAATTTTTTCCTAAAAAATGCTAACGCCATCGTGTAGTACTTCTTTTTATCTTTTATTTCTATTTTTGATCATCTCGAATATAACGGATTCGGTTTTAGGATACCAAAATTCTTCGGGTCGCATAGTCCGGTGTTTGGGTTTAAATTTTGTCGGCCTGTGTTAGACACGATTAGACACTATTTTAAAATATAATATTCAAAATTGTAAAAACTGAAAGCATAGGCGTTAATATGAAAAATAAAAAGAATTCGAAGACTATATGTACCATTTTTACACCGTCGATTATAAATATTTTAAATTGAAAATTATGCAAGTTTATCGGTGTTATAAAAGTTATAAGTATTTCAATATTAACATAGCATGTGAAAAAATAATTAATTACGATTAGACACTATTTTTAAACATAATATTCAAAATTGTAGAGAAAATAATAAGAAAATAATACAACAAAAAAGATGTATTTCATAGAGATCTAAAACTGTTATCCAAACACGTTGTAATACAATTAATAATTTGGAAGTAAATCAAGAGAGATATGCGGACAATTTTGATCAGACCCTTTTTTTCTGATCGTAACCAAATTTTACATTGTTGTAAAAAGAAAAATAATTGTGCCACTGGGTCTTTCATTGCCCGAAATTTCTTTGTTCGCCCTTTTTGATTTTCATCAAGAAACTTTGGTTCAATAAAAATAATAATACAACAAAAAATAGGTATTTCATATAGCGATCTACAACTTTTATTAAAACACTTTTGAAATGAAATCAATAATTTAGAAGTAAATCAAGAAAAAGCAAGGTTTGGGTTTTCCACATTTTACGGGGAAATTTGATTTTTGAAATTTTTCTCTTATCGGAATCAAATTTTACGTAAATGCTTTATAGGCAAAAAGAAAAGAATAGGATCTTCAGCAGCTTCCATTTTCAGCAATTTTTTTTCTCACTTTTTTCATCCTTTTTTCGAATTCACACGAGAAGCGTTGGTTCAGTGAAAAAAATAATACAATGGTAAAGGCGCGTGTTCTTTAAGACTGCAATACACGTATTGGAATTTCACCTTCCAATACCGATATTGCAAATTTACCTTAAATTCGTAGAGTAAAAGTGTAGTAAATTTCCCTGAAAATTTTCAACGGTGTATGAGGAATGAATATTGATATGTATCTCGAGGAAAATATACAGGTTGCAGTATTTAATAATTGAGATAAACCCAATTGTACTCGTATATTGAACACGACTTAATATTCAATTAGATTATTAAAACAAAGCATTTAAAGCAATTTAGGTACCGAAAATAAATTATTTTATAGTAAACTTTTTTACATAATGCGAGTAGAGAATAGCCAATTTGTATGAAACAGTGCAAATTAAAAAAAATGTAAGTGCACTTCCCGCATCCATTTCAACTTTAGAACAATTCCCGGTTTCCAGCATTCTCGCACAGAAGACACCTTGCTCAGGCTCTTTTATGTTCTGAATTTCTTTTTTTTTCATTAAAAGAAGGATTTAAGTCGCACTAACTGCAGAAGTCATTAACGAATACATTACGTCTGATCTTTTTTTCTGTTTACTTTTTTTACCCTTTCATCGACTTCTCTTGAGAACGGTTGGTTCATTGAAAAAAATGCAAGAAAAAATATGTATTTTACAGAGGTCTACAACTTTTATTTAACTACTTTTTTAATACCCTCAATAATTTTTAAGTAAATCGAGAAAACATGGGTTTTCTGGGAAACTTTGATGAGATCATTTTTTTCTGATCGAAAACGAATTTTACATACCTGTAAAAAGGAAAAAAATGAACCCTAGGGCCTTTTTCCTGAAATTTATATTTATACGGGACATGCTATCGCGACATATCGCTTTTCGCCTACGCTTGGTGTAAGCCTTCGTTGTTAGTACGAAGTAGAAATTGAATTTACCGCGAATCCCCCTGAATCACAGCAATTTGCATAAAGGTTGTCTGCACTCGTCTCTCCCTCTCACTCTCTCTCTCTCTCTCTCTCTGTTTCTATCAACCTCTCGATCAAACTCTATATCCCTATTGAGGCTGTCTGTGTAGATTGTAGAGATGTAGAGATACTGAAAGTGTCAGTCTATTATCAGGCTCGGTATTCTGAGCCTTTAGTCCTTTAGTGGAATCACGTCTCTCTGATTCGGATTTCAAACCCAATTCGTGAATAGGGCTTGATTTCCGTTCCAAACTACACAGGTGCATGCAGCCGAATTGTATTTCCCATAAATATGAGAGACGGGGAAATTAACAGACTTTTTAGGGATCAATGTACTTTGAAACTGAAATTTTAATCATTTTAATTATTATCATGTTGTCTGCTTTCTTAGGGGCTGACAAATTATGAAACTAACTTCCAGTTAAAAATGCGCATACAATATAAGCTGCGGTATTAAAAAGGAAAAGTAATCAGTCCCTCGTGTTTCTCCTGTTACAATTTTTCAAAACTAAACAATTTTCCTGCATTTTATTTACAACTGCACACTATTACAAACATTTATAAGGATGAACAATACAAAAAATATTCATTTTTTATCCACATCTACATGTCAAGACCTTCAATTTCAGCCATATTTAAAGACAATCGAACTATCAAAAAATAATCTAGCACAGTGATCCAAAAAACGGTATTTCCTCATTTTCCTAATTTTTTACACATTGACAACAAAAAAACATCACTATACAAAAAGAAATTTAAATTTCTGAAGATCACTTATACATAGTGGTTTTAATCAGGGTGGCAACAAATTTTTAATTTTCGTCTCCCGGCTTTCTTCCGGTTCTCTCGGTACATAATATTCGTGATTTCTTCAGGTTAAGAACAAAATATACTCTCTTTACAAGACCTACAGTATTTCCCATATATGATTAATAACGGAAGTCGATAAGCATCAGCAAACCTCTTGCAAGAAATAAGTTGACTTTGAATCATATCGTAAGCAAGATAAGAAAATTTATGTGTATAATAAAGGAAAACACAGAGATGCGTTTTATTACACACTAGTAGTAAATGCACGCGCGCAAATTGCATATTCAAGTCTCTGGATTTTTATTTCCTAATATGAAAAATATAAAAAATTTAAAAATACACTATTAAACCAATTTTTAAATACTATGTTTTAAACATCTTTTAAACAATAGTTAATAATTTCGTATTGAAAGCGTCTGAAATATATATATATATATATATATATATACTGAACGATTTTGGACAATTTTAAATTTAGTTTTGAATTTTTTATTTTGAAGCGATCAGAATTAAATAATTAAAAATTTGAAACTTTTTAATTTTAATAATTCTGAATTCAAAATTATTTAAATTTGAAATTGAAAACTAAATTGAATCTTTTGAAGTCAAAGCTTCTGAAATTCTAGAATTTTAAATTGTTATTACATAACAAAATTATAATTTAACAATTAATATGATTAGACAAAGTTTTGTAGAATCAAAAAATGAATTGAATTTAGGTTTAAAAAAAACTTTCAAAATAGTTATTTTAAATGGGAAACGTTAAAAATGAAAAAAATTCTACTCCGAAACGTTGAATCTTAAACAAATACAAACTTCATTTGAAGCTGAAAAAAATTTTAGTCACCAAAAATTGTGACATTGAAACTTTTTTTTTTATTCAAACCGTTCAACATTTTAATTATTTAAGGTAAATTTAAATCGCTTAAGGGCATGTGATACTCCGACCTGTGGTAAATCAGGTTCAGTCCCCCCGGGTTTTTGTCCACAAAAATTAAAAAATTTTAAAACTGAATTTGGAGATGCTATAGAATAGTATAACGGACGTCCCCGAACTCTTTTTTGAGGGATTATAACAAAAAAAATTATTTCGCTAAACTTGAGTTTAGCCTAACTTGAGGTTAGGAATTAGCAAAATTAAATTTTTAAAATTATTCCACGGGGGGAACCTAAGACTGCTAAAATCGATAATTTTCTAAGTATCACATGCCCTTAAAAATTAATAATTTTTAAATTGCTAATTATACTTTCCAAACTTCTACTAATTCAATTTTAATAGCAAAATTAAAACCTATGAAAGGGAAAAGTAAAAAATTTAGCGTTCAACATGAAAATTCAGAACTCTAAAATTGTAACCATTTAAAATAACTGAAATTATTCAATTACTGATGTATCAGTTTCAGATAGTTGAATTTTTACCTTTTTTATTTGAAACTCAATTTTTAATTTTTTAATTTCAAATAGCTTAATTTTAACCACTTTCTTTAGAATTATTATTCATTCTTGAAAATTTCCAATCAAATATTTAAACATTTGAAAACATAAATTTGTTTAAATCTTCAACTAAAAATCTGACAATTTTAAGATATGTTATTGAAAATAAAAAAGAATAAAAAACAAGATTGCTGTAATATGATTATATTCTTAAAATTATAAAATGTTATGCTTTTCAATTCGAAATCTGTTTATATGTACAACTAAAATTATTAAATTCAAAGCTGACTATCAAGGTTTTTAATATGAAATTTCGAAATATTTAACAGCGGAACTAACCTGACATTTTGAATGTTTGAATTCAAAACCACAATATTATGAAATTTAAAATTCGAAACCTCCAAAAAGTAATCTAACCATTATTTTAAGAAAAAACTTTAGTTTAAAGGTCTCAAAGATTAAACTGTTTTAGAACCGCACATTCAAAACTATAACTAAAAAAAATGATAGGAATCTGAAAACAATCAAAACGACTGGATAGATTTTTTTCCTAAAAAATGTGATTTCTGTCAAAAAAAAACATTGTCATTTTCACCGTTCAAAATTGCAAAATTTTTAATATTGCGAGAAATACTGTGAACCTTTGAAGTTTAATTAATCTAAACATATTAAAAATTCTTTGTAATTGAAAACTTCCAAAACTTCCAAAATGCGTAAATTATGAAATATGGGAAATCCCCCAGTGTAATATTTCTCTCCCGCGGCTTTCTCCAGGTTCTCCCAGGTGGGTGGCCACCCTGTTAATGAACATCTACAACATCTACATGTCTGATCTAAACAAACCAAATTTCCTCATTTTTCTAATTTTTTACTCACTGATATCAAAAAAGCAATACCATGATATAGAAAATTTTATTTCATAATGCACATCTACATGCCGCAAGACCTTAAATTTCGCCATATTCTAAGACAATTGAACTAAAAGAAAAGATTCCATCATAGTGATCTGAAAAACGAAATCTCCTAATTTTTCTAATTGTTTACACACTGAACACAAAAAAGCAATGCTATGCGACATAGGCCGAGAACCAGCGACACTTTAAGTTTCGTTGGCTCTTGGACTAATAGCAAGTTTTATTTTTTAATGCACACATCTACTTGCCAAGACCTTTAATTTAAGCCATCCCTGAAAAATCGGACTAATAGGAAAGCTCCCAACATATAGTTGCGTGAAAAACGAAATTTCTTCGTTTTTTGTGAAATAAAAAAGATTGATATATTTAAAATGAATGCCCAGAGGTAGACCGCCATAAAAATGTTTAGAATCAGTGAATGAGATATTAATCCGAAGAGACATAAGAAGTCACAGAAACACGAGAGCTTGCATGAAAAAATGTATGGACGTGAAGGAAGCTAGAGTAGTATGCCAGGACAGAAAAGAGTGGCGACAAATAGTTTGTCAGCAGAGTGACAATAGAGTGAATGACGCCTGAAAGAAAGACCTTGGATACTAATGGGCCCAAGTGGGGAACCATGCATAACAACTTTGTGAAGCTCTTCATTTGGGGGTGATCGCTAGAGAGATTGATCAGCAACCTGGGTCGGAGCAATGTTGCGGAATGAACGTGTCATTTACATTAATAACACGAGAATTATAGATCAATCTAGAAAATCTATACACCCTACCTCACATTACTCCTTTCCTCACAGAGCAAGTCACGCCTACCCCGAAAGGGAAATGGCTTAATGGTAATAGTATAATAATAAACTTATTCTCATATTAAAAAGTGTTTTGTTTTATTTTATTTTATAAATTTCATCATTAATAATGAAATCGTGATACTTATGAGTATAATTAAATATTTCTTTCCAAGATTTGTCATTCTGTCCTTACTGTAATTAATAAATTGAACGTAAATTTGAAAAAACACTTTTCAGTGCTCTTAACTCAAATTAAGAAAAGTTTTTGCGCTTAAAATATTGTACATTTAAATAAAATTTAATTTGATTAGGTTCAGCAGAAAGAAATATTTCAGCTTCAAAGTTTTACTTAAATGCTAAATCGCTTAGCTTGAAATCGGTCAAAAAAACATTGTACATTTTTTATGGTAAGATTTAAAAATAAAATTTGACACTAACTGACAGTCCTATAAAGATTTAAAATGCAAGTGGCTAAATATTGAACATTCAAATTTAAATTTTATAAGTCAACACATTCAAAATTACATTTTATTAAATTCGAAGTTTTCTAGTTTTGAATAGAATAATTTTTTAGATGTAAAATGAAAAAAGGATCTTACAGTTCTTACGTAATTCAAATCTTGTATTTAAAAATATCGTATATTTAAAGAGAAAAGGGGACGTTTCTCGAAAGTGGGTGGAAAGAGGGAATTTAAAAAAGGGGAAAAGCAGGGGAATAGGAGAAAAATGTGATCCCTGTGAACATCTACATGACAAGACCTTAAATGTTAGTCATCTTCGATGACTGCCGAACTAAAAGAAAACATTCCCTCACAACAAAATGATATCCTTGGCATATCCCTAGGATATCTCGGCAGGATATGTGATATCCTGAAAAATGTCCCAAAAATCTCCCGGGATATCCGTGGCATATTCCAGGGATATCGAGATTTCCGCTCCTGAGGATATCGTGACAGAATATCCTAACGATATCCCGCAAGAATGTGTCCACAGGATATCCCAATACCGTGGTAGAATGTCCCACGAATATCCCGATATTATAATAAAAAATTCTGCTGATATTCTAATTAATTACTAGGGGATTAAAAATATGGATAAAACCGATAAAACTCATGACAAATTTGATGTTTTAACTAATTACTTTTATTTTCCATCTTACTGAATAAAAATGTGTGTTCATTAATTTTGTGACTAATGATTTGATTTCCATTGTAAACTAATGAAATTCATTAAAGTATATACATTTATACATTTTGTGCACTTTTGAGGTTAAGTTAACTGTAATGAAGAAAAAGCCGGTCGGCTTTTCGAAACTTCTGATCTTTTTAAACCTGCAGCTTGCACTGCTTGCATGCATGATTCATTGAATTTGGTATACCTACTAATGTAAAGTTTGTTTACCTTTTCTCATGATTTTGCCAAATTTTGATTATACGGTCAACAACATGTCGTAAGTGTTGAAAAAGACTAGACTGAAAAGTTATGAAGACGGCTCTACATACTATCTTCGATTCTTATTTTTTGTAGCTTCGGGGAAATATATATTTTTTAAATAATGCTGAGTTTGTTTATTCAAAGCACAGTGAGTATAAACTATTTTCAAAGGGTACATATATGAATTTTTTATAATATTATAAAACATTATATTATTAGGATATCTTGGGACATCTTGGGGACATCCTTGGCATATCCTGCATTTTAAATACGGGACATCGTAAGAATATCCTAGGATGTCCTGAATTATGGAATTTGAGATATCCCGGACTTAAAAAATTGGGACATTAATGGGATATCCTCAGCATATTCTGGGATATCTTTGGGACATTCCAAAGATATCGAGATTTCCGCCCCTTAGGATATCATTCGTGATGTCCCTGGAATCTCCTGGGATATGCCTGCGATATCGTGGGAGATAAATGGGATATTCCACCGATATCCCTTGCTGTGAGGGTTAAATCATAGTGATGTAAGAATAAACGAAATCTTCTCATTTTCGTTAATTTTCAATCTTTGATAATAAAAAAGTAGCAGTATGACATAGCCGATTCGAGAAAAAGGGACCCGGCTTTTCTCATTTTGTAACAACTGATATACAAAAAAATACTGTGTCACAGTAACCTTTATTATGAGGTATTTACACTTCAACCTCCAGCTGACTTCACTTCGTTGAGTTCTGAAGGGGAAAACAATGGATCAAATGCATGGGATTCGTAGCAAAGTAAGTAAGTAAGTGCCAAACTCATATGATCCTTATCGAGTTGTCATTCTCATGTCTTCAAGTAAAGTTGCCAGAATTATAAATTAAATTTCCTAATTTTTTATATTTTTAACTACGCAAAACAAAAAAATTACAATTTAGCGTAGCGAATTTGATTTTTCAATTTAAATCGACATGCCAAATACTTCAATTCCAGCCATCTTCGAAAGAAATTGGACCATAGAAAAGCTTCCAGCATAGTCGTCTAAAAATTAAAATTTCCTTAATTTCTTAGTTTTCAATTTTTAATGACAAAAAACATCTGTAAGTAATAGCAAATTTTACTTTCTTAGCGCACATCTACACCTTCAATTTGAGCCATATATTCGAAGAAAATTATATCATTTTCATTGTACGATAAACCCTGCACAAAAAAAGGGCGCTCGCTATTATTATATAATAAACAATCGACCATTTATTCAAAGCACTAGACTAGAGCAAAACCGTACTTTTCCTCAGTGTTATTAGTATTCCATGCCTTACTCAGTTTTTATTAAATCTACAAAAAATGAAATGATTTCAATCTACAGACTATCGATATCATATTTTAGAGCCCGTTAAATTGAAAAGGGAAGTACCCCATAATCGATATTTTTTCCATTTCATTTTTATTTCCAATTTTAGTGCCCTTCGCAGAGAGAGGTATAAAATCGTTAAAAAAAGTTTTAAAAAAATTCCTTTTCTTGTACGTTAATAGCTTTATCGTTGATGGCTTCTCTTACTCTGTATAATTTTAGCGATGCATTTCTATCGTAATATAGAGTGCCTGGTAATAACGAACCCCCTAGGGTAATCAATTTTGGCGACAGATAATTATTGGCTTTGAAGTCTAAAGTCATCTGACGGGAAATGCTAAGGCAGGTTGAAAATGAGATTATTGACTTTCTCTATCGCCTTGGCACCTCAAAGTTATTAATTAGCTGGCTTAACAGGTTTTCAAATTGAAGTTTCTATCATTTCTAAACCTCTGAAGGGCTTTGCGTAATTGTTGATTTCCAAAATTGGCAGACCTCATTGTTTAATAAAATAAATAAAAAAGTCAAGTTTCAAAATTAGTTTAAGGGCCATTCAAAAACTAAGTCACACTGACAGGGTGAGAAGTGGGCGTTAAAAGGTTTAGGAGGATTTGTGAAGTTTATTATTATGTCGTTTGCTGAATTTGAACGAATTCGATACTTCTATAATTGTTCAATTTAAAAAAAAAATTATAGAGCCGGAATAAAGTTATTAAAGTTAATAAAGTCCAATTTAAATGACATGTTGCAAATTATATAAACACAATTGCAGGCCTCGGACTCATTTGAGCAAATGAAAATAGTGTCAATAGTAGCATACATTTCGAAAAATAGTAACCAAATAGGGTTATGCAACTTTTTAAATATTAAGGTAGGTGTCATGCCAAAAATCAGGGCATCTAAAAAAAAAGTTTTCAACGATTTCCAGAATTGAAATAATATCATCAGTCATGTTTTATGAAAGGAAAAATACTATTTTTTATAAAAAAAATTAAAACTTGCGAAAAATAATTATTTTAACACTAGTTTTTGCCACTGAATTTTTTCTGTCTCTTCTCACAGCTTTAGAAATTAGTGATTTTATTTTACAAGTAAGGCAACTAAATACAGACTTCACACTCTTCCCACATCTCCTTTTACCGCCACTTTGAAGAATTCCTCTTTTTCTCTCTCGTTTTCAAGAAAATTTCACTTTTCCTCGTTTTTTTTGTGCTTAAATGCGAATTGATTTAATAGAACCCAATAAGGAAACCCAGCTATTTTAGGTTGAAGGTTAATTCTTTTTAAATAAAAAGTCCACTATTATACTTTTGGTTCAGAACTCATTTCTTTTAGTTAAATATTCTACTATTTGGTTGAAGATTTAACAGTGTCCTGGAAAATGCATTGCTTTTTATTAAAAATTAATTTTTTAATCCGAAAATTTAACTATTTCATTATTGGTTGAATATTGATCGTTTTTAGTTGGAAACTAAAAAAATTTGTTGAAAAATGTATTTTGTTGTAATATTGTCTTTTCTGATAGAAAATTAATCTTTTTGTTTGCAAATTCAACTACTTGGTTGAAAGCAATTTGAATTAATTTGTTGAACATTCATTTTTTTAGTTGAAAATTGGCCTATTTTTTGAAAATCTTTTGGCTTAAAAATGCAACTGTTCTGTTCTAAATTTTATTATTTTCGTAGAAAATTGAACTATTTGGTTGGAAATTGTTGGTTGAAAATTAACTTTTTGGTTGAAAGTTCAACTTTTCTACATAGAATTCGTCTTTTTGACTGAAAATTTAACAATTTGGTTGATATTTTTTTTCTCTCTTGACTGAAAAAAAAACATTTCTTGGTTGAAAATTCAACTCTTGTTAAAAATTCGTCTTGTTGGTTTGAAAATTAAATTGTTTTGGTAGAAATTTGACCCTTTTTCTTTAAAAATGCAACTATTTCTTTGAAAATTAGTCTGTTTTTTATGATTCAACAAGGAGAGAAATGAGTCTGCTAAAGTTACAGGTTTTTTTCAGTTGAAATATTAAGATAGGATAGGTTTTTCTGTAAGTCTTACCAAGTTTTCTGCAGGGTTAAATATTTATAACTTTAGTTGACAATTCAACTATTTTGTCAAAATGTTTACTATTTTGTTGAACCGTCATTTTGGACAGAAAACTCGACCATTTTGGATTGAAAATTCAACTGTCTTCTTAAAAATTGGTCTTTTTGGCATGAAAATTCAACTACTTAGTTGAAAATTTACTTTTCGGTTGCGAATGCAACTGTTTGGTTGATAATTAACTTTTTTGTTGTTGAGAAATCAACTATGTGGTTAAAAATGCAAAATATTTCAACTTGAAATCTTAGGAATACCGTATCTACATTAATGTAACTTTAAAGAATTTTTCCCTATTTTCGTGAATAATCACCCTATTTTCCCTGTTTTGAGAGCTGCACTTTGGCTTGTGAAGTCTGTTAAAATATTATGCTTGTATCTTTTGTGGTTTGTTTTAAGTGTTTATCAAGTGAAATCGAAGAAAAAAACTTTTACTTCAAAGGGGGGTGAGTGTTCATATTTGTGACGTCACTCAAGCTTTGTCTGATGATCTGTGACGATGAAGGGGAGGGTTGAAAAAAGTGTTCAAAATAGCGCGATGTGGTTTTTGAACGGCTCCTTGAATACCAATATTACGGACAAAAAAAGTATTATTAATTCAACTTGATAAGTTGTCGGAACAGTAAATTGGTTTTCTGTTTAGAATTGAATTGACTGGAATTTCCCTGATTTGATTCGAATGGTTTTCCCTGGCTCTGATGGAGAATTTAATTAGCTGACTGTCAATAATCAGCAATCAGAAAATGGGTAAATAAACTAAAAATGCTAAATTGTTGCGTTGCAACTAGTCTTGTGTTCTGTATGGGTTTGCATTTAGGGCCGTCTGCATTCCGTGACACGAGATCTATACCAAAATAACCAGGAGGTTAATGCACTGGCCGTAATGTGAATTTAGAGTTTTCCTAAGAGACTACAGAAAAGTTACAGCTGACATATTTCATTACGTCGTTTTAGAAAAAATTTAGTACCAAAATCAAAATTAATTTTTAAATTTCATCAAGTATCCATCTGGAACTTACAACTATAAAGAATCAATCGGAATTCACTGTTTATAAATTCAACATGATTTTTATTAATTAATTAAAGTAATTAAGGCACCTGAGAATTTTTAGACATAAGTTAAAAGGTCATAAGTTACTCGCAGAATTTAAAGAAGTTTATCCAACTTGTATTTGTACTAATTTTGAACACCTGAATTCGAGCTTATCAAATTTATTCGAATTTGTCTAGAATTCACTCTGACTTCACCTGAAATCAGTGTAAATAATTTTCAAATATTAGAAATTTCTCACAAGTAAGTTGAATTCGCCCTAAATTAAGGCAGTTGCAAAGTGGCAGTACAGAACTAGATTTTTGGCACGACGACTACCTCAAGTTGAATTTGGTTGATTCCACTAGAATTCATACAAATCAACTTTAAATGACATAAATTCGATCGAACTCACATGGAATTCCAGGTGAATTTATTTAAACTCTGATGAAATTCTCTTCGAGTTTAGTTGATTTTATAATAAAATTTTCTTCAATTCACTATGCTCTAAAAAATGTTTGAATCAAACCAATTTTTTCTTTGATATTGGGCCCAACAAATATTTGATTGATTGAAACAAATATTTTTTTGATTTAAACAAAACAGTGTTTAGTTCAAACACATTTTACTTGAATCAAACAAATTCTAGCTTTGATATAGCGTCAAACAAAAATTTTTCTGAGTGTAGGGACTGTTAAATCCACTATTGAATTCACGTTGAATGTAGTACATTTCGGTTGTCAAGAATTACCTTTAAGTGCACTTGAATTTATTGGAATTATCTTTGACATTCAAATGAATACTCGCAGAAAAACTTTTGTTAGAATCAAAGCTTCATGTCTTGGATTATGTATAAGAATATTTGTTTAATTTAGAGATAATTTAACCTTAGCAAAATGGATGCAAAATAAGTTTGGGATGACTAAAAAAATCTCTTTGAATCAAGCAAGTATGACTGAATGAATGCACTTGATTATTATAGTAATTCTTAAAATCTTTTAGTTTAATTCGTTTGAATTTACTAGAGTTGAATATATAAACACATGAAACAATTTTTTGTTTGTTTCAAGTATTAAAATAGGATGATCCCTCAAACCTTAAAAAAAATTCCAGGCTATTCCCGGTTTTCCTGGTAAAAAATTCCATATTTCCCAGTTGACTTTTAAGCATTCATAATAATTATTTAATATTAATTGCTTTATTATAAAATTTTTGAAAAGAATGGAATATTTTATAGAACTCCAAGGTATAATATATAAGGAAAGTTATTGTAAAAGTAATTTCAGACTTCACAGCCCAAAATGCTTTCAAAGCAGAAGAAAGGGGTTGATTTTTCAAGAAAATAGAGGAATGAATTCTTTTAAATAAAATTAATGTAGATATCACCGCGTTTATACCTGAAAACAGTTAAAACTAGTTTTAACTAGATAAAACACGATAATACCAGGAGCATTTGTCAAAACTAGTTTTAACTAGTCAAAACGCGGAGTAACCAAGTGCTTTTGTGAAAATCCGAAGAGATTTTAAATTCTATCTGATTTCGCGTTTGAACTAAAAATATCAGTTAAAAGTAGGTTCACCAATTGTGCTTTTGAAAGAAGTAGTTTTACCTGCACTATTCAGTCAAAACCCGAAATGCTGAGTTTGCTAGCGACTGGTTACTGAAGAGTGATTGGTCACATCTCGAACCACACTGAATACTACAGGTAAAACTAGTTTCTTCAAAAGCTCAATTGTGTGAATCTAGTTTTAACTGATATTTCAGGTAGAACACGAAATAACATGGGATTAAAGCAATCTTCGAATTTTTAAAAAAGGACTTGGTTACTTCGCGTTTTGACTAGTTAAAACTAGTTTTTTCAAATGATCATGATAATTTCGCGTTTTAACTAGTTAAAAGTAGTTTTAACTGAATTAGGATGAAAACGGTAACATTGATATCATATTCCTAAGATTTCAAGTCGAAATATATTACATTTTCAAAAAAATAGTGGCATTTTCAACGAAATAAAAAACATTTCAACAAAAGTGTTGAGTCAAGCTGAAAAGTCGAATTTTTAGGAAACATTTGACTTTTAAACCCAACTAGTTATCCAAAATCTGCGCGCTATTCACGCGATTATTATCATTTCTTACCCATTTTTGTAAATAAAAATCTAGAGTAGTACTATTTGAGACAAAACATTACTTAAAATATGGCAATACATAAGAAAATGGGCGTCCGCAATATGGTACTTATGTTCGATTCTAGTTTAAGAGATATATTCGCGGTTTTCTAAGTCAAGGTCAAAACTATTATTTTTGGGTTTGAGTGGAGGATGATACTGGGACCTATAGTGAATCAATTGGGACTATACTCATATACAGAGAGTAACCGGAAGTAGGTATATTTCATGATCGAAGAAAAATTATAACATGAGTGCTTATGGCACTCACCAAGTTTAGATGGGTTTTTCTTGAAAAACGATTTTTCGAAGTTCTAGCCTCAAAAATACTCCGGCGACTCGTTTTCAACTTATATGGTTCATTTTGGCCTAAAATTCCGGCAATTTATCCGGCTATATGTCCCTATACGTATCTCCATTCCGGCCATAAGGGCCCTTTTCATGCGGACGCCCACAAATATTCATTAAAATTCTTTGAAATCTTCTGAAAGCTCATGAAATCCTATAAATTACTCTAAAACCCCATAAAATCCTTGAAAATAATTTTAAACACTTTGCAAAACTTCAATATTTTTTAAGATATGTCATAATCAATTGAAACATCTTGAGAGCCCGTGAAATCCTAGTGCTTGAAAGTATTATTATAAATTATTATAATTATTATTTAAACCACTTGAAATACTGTTAAAGCCACGAAATCTTTATAAATAACTTGATATCTTGTAAAATCCTTTACAATATTATTAAATACTTCGAGAATCCTTAAAATCTTTTGAAATACTTTTTAGGGTTTTAAGAAGTGCATTGACATTCCTTTTAAAATCTCTTGAATCTACTTGAAATATTGAAATTCATACAATTTTTGTGAAATCACTTAAAATCCTTTCATTGGCCATGAAATCTCAAAAAGATTCTTGGAAATCCCTTGAAATATTCTTGGACCACTTGAAATCCTTAGAAAGACCTTTAAAATTGTTAAAAATTACTTGCAATGCTTTTACACTCAGAACAAGATTTGGTTGAATCAGCAACATTTTTGGTTGTTCAACCACAGAATATGGTTATTACACGGACCACAAAATATTTGGTTGACCCAACCAAATTTTTTTATTTTTTTAACAAAATCTTTTTGTATATGGAGTATTTGGTTGATTGAACCAAAAAACTTGGTTAGGTCAATCAAATATTTTTTTGAATCAACAAAAATTTGTTTAATTCAACCAAGTTTATATGCATATCAAAGAAAACAGTTTACTTGGTTCAAGAACATTTTTTTCTGAATTCAGAACTGCTGTGAAATCTTTTGAAATATTTGAATACTTTAAAAATCCTGAAATTCTTTTTTAAAACTTTTATATTCCTAAAAAAGTGCTAAATTCCATTAAAACCTTTAAAAGTTTTGTGATGTGCCCCGAAATATTTGGACTTCTGAAAACTTTTTAAATCTCTCAAATTCCCTTGAAATCTTCTTCAATGGATTAAAATAAAAGGATATTCTGTGAAAGTCTTTAAAATTGTTTACAATTCCTTACATAGTCCCAAGAAATTACTTGAAATCGCTTGAAATTCAAAATACACTAGAAAAATTAAAAAAAAAACAAAGATTAAATTAAGAAAACTGCGGCAGTTTTTCCAAAAATATTCTAAGCCGATTTCCTCAAAAACCCCAACTTGTTTTTTGCTTAAAGTTTTTTGCTGTATTGGTACTTATATGAGGAAGGAGTAATGTGAGTTTAATGAGGGCTGAAATATTTTTCTGGTAATCTTTGTTTCTGAAATAAATTTTTGTTGTTGCCAAAACTGAAATTGTCTCATAGATCCTCATAGAGCCTCTACTACATTTTTATAATTCCGAGCCTTAAGTGCATATATGTTTAATATAACTTAAAATCAACATTGTGAGTATTATTCCTTTACAATTTTTCGTTTAGATTTGTCGTTCAATATACTAGGGTGGACCTAAAAAACTCAAAATTATTAGATTCCTTAGTAATAGTGTGTTTTGAAAAAGGACCACAAACTCTATCAGATGCTCGAAAGAAAACCTAAATATCCTAATTAGATCAAAAGTTATACAGGCTTTATAAAAATTTCAGTTTTTGTGAAAAACATCGTTAAAAATTCAAATTGTCACAACTTCGCGAAAATTGATTTTTTTTTTCTAAAACGGAATTTTCAGTGAAGTAGATTTCATTGGATAATGTTGAAGTTTGTGAATTGTATGGCTCTTTAAAAGATACTAAAACAGTTGCAAAAATAATAATAATAAGTAAAGTGAGTTGTTATAAAACCTGGAAAATGTGAAGGGCAGAAATTACCAAAAGTTTCCAAAAGTTCGTGGCGATACGGCACGGCGCCAAGAGCCATTTCGTGCAGTTGGATGCAACGATGCAATTACCAAGTTTAATGTCCAGGGAATTCAGGGATTCGTTTTTTAGGTGAAATTTCATGGTTGGGAGAGTAATATATTAGTGGAATAAAATTCTCTCCGGGGTGGGATTGTGTCGTTTGCTGAATTAAAACGTATTCGATACTTCTATAATGGTTCAATTTTAAAAGAATTATGGAGCCGGGCTAAAGTTATTAAAGTTAATGAGGTCCAATTTAAATTATATGTTGCAAATTGTATAAATACCACTGCAGGCCTCGGACTCATTTGAAAATTCTAAATAGTGTGACTCATTTGAAAATTCAAAATAGTGTCAATAGTAGCATACATTTTCAAAAATGATAGCCAAATAGTGTTATGAAAATTTTTAAATAGAAAGGTATTTGTCGTGCCAAAAATCAGGTCCTTGAAAAAAAAGATTTCTAGGATTTTCAGAATGAAAATCATATCATCAGTCATGTTTTATGAAAAAAAAAACATTTTTTATGGAAGAAGAATTTTATTAAAGCATGGTTTATTTTTTCGGAGAAAACATTCCCTACAACTTTACAGTTTTCGAAATTTTGAAAATAAGTAAATAATCTTTAAAAATAGTTATTTGTTAAAAAATGTTTTTAAAGAATTGTTTGAACCATTTTAGCCATATAGAAAAATTTACTTTCAAAATTAGAAACAGTAGAAGTGTAGAGAATTTTTTCCCCGCAAAGAGTCATGGATTATGAAAATTCAATCATTTTTAAAATATTGGAAATAAGCGGTAGCAAGAAAAAGTTCAATGTCAAAAATATAACATAGATATTACATTAAATCGCGTGCAATCCTTCCGACTCTTTTAAAATACGCCTGAAATCTATTGAGATTCTCTGAAATTCTGGGAATACTAGTCAATTTTTGTTAAAACCCTTGAAACCTATCCTTTAAAATCTGTAAACAAATCTTATCATTTTTTTCTGAAATCCTGTGAAATTATTTGAAGCCCCTTCAAAAATTTGACATCTCGTTAAATTCCTTGGAGTTGTTTAAAATAGCAAAAACTCTTTGAAATCTTTTGAAATTGATCAAATCCCTTAAATCTTGTGAAGTCCCTAGTGATCCCACAGAATAACGAGTAAGATCCCGGAAACGTCTTGAAATCTGTAATATCTTTCAAAATTCCTTAAAAAATGATGAAATCTTTGAAATCCTCTGAAATTCCATCAAATCCCATCAAAGTGATAAAAACCCTTAAAATTCCTTGAAATCTTTGATATTTTTTTTAATTCCTTGAAATCTTTTAAAATACCCTAAAAAGCCTAAAAGCTTTGAAATCCCTTGAAATACTTCAAACTCGACGTTGGAATCCACTGAAATCTATTTAAAACCCCTGCATTCTGTTGGAATTCTACGAATCCCACAAATATGTTAAAATTCCTTGAAATCCTTTCGAAAAAAAAAAAAAAAAAAAATTCATTTCATTTCATTTGATCACTAAAGTTATCTATAGAAATTCTTGGTGAGTTCCTAAAATTTCTTGAAATGTTTGAAATCCTTTGATATCTTTCATACCCTGTTGAAATTCCTTGAAATTTTTCACATCCCATGAAACTTTTTGAGAAAATCCCTTGAAGTCTTTGAAATTATCTGAAATCCCTTGGAATATTTCAAAATATTCTAAAAGCTTTGAAACCCTATGAAATTGCTTCAAATACTTAGAATAAGTTAAAATAATTTAACACTGTTAAAAATATTGAAATATTTTCAATCTCTTCAAAATTTAAGTAATTCCTTTAAATGATTGAAATCCCTTTAAATCTCTTTTAATCTTGTAAAATTGTCAATTTTGAGATGGATAATACGTTAATTTAGCCAACCTAGCGAAAATGTTTTAAAACAAAGTGACAAAATAGTTACAATAGCGAACAATTTGAGAAAATAGTAGCATCACTATCTTTTTTCAAAATAGTAGTAAAATAGTTGCATCGTTAAAAAAAAGTGTCAATAATGTCACAAGTGCAAGGCCTGTAATTGCAAACCTATTTTTAAAAATGTTAATTATTAAATGCAGAACATTTTTGAAAAAATCCATTACGGAAATAAAATGCTATGAAAAAAATTAGTTGATTTGATCACGATCCAGAATTGTTATATTTCCTTATTTGTTAAAGTAATTTTTTTAATGTTAATTTCATAATGTTTGTAGTCTGTGATGTAAAACCAATTTCCAAGTGGGGCTTTGGGAATTCACCTAACCGCAGATCAATTTGTTAACTCAAATCTACAAGTGAGGGTGCAAGCGTAATGAGTCGCGATAACTGCGTTAAACAACCGTATAATGCTTTTCATTATCATGAAATATACATTTTCAGATTAATTGCATGAGTGATAATATTTATCGAGGCGGAATTTATAATAAATTTTCTCCTCGAGAATTTCACTCAATAAGGAATACATACAAATAAAAAATAATTTAGAAAGAGCATTTTTAGTAATAATTTTAATGAAAAAATATGATCTGCTTCGATTTTTTAGTCTCGATTTTAGTAACATTTTTAACATAGAATCTTTTATAAGGGGAACACAAAAACTTCAGTTTCATACAAAAAATTTCAAATTTATTTATTTCTACCGAAAAGATAACTTTTCTACTATAAAATGTGAATTTTCAAATAATTGCAAATAATTAAAATTAAAAAAATAGTTGAATTTTTAACCGAATGGTCGCATTTTCAAACAAGGAACATTAAGCATTTACCAAAAAAAGTTGCATTTACAACCCAACAATTGAATTTTTTCGAAGACAGTTGAATTTTCAACAAAAAACGATAAATTTTCAATCTTAGAGGACGAACTTTCTCTCCAAATATACGAATGTTTAACAGAACAGTTGAATTATCGACGAAAAAACATGAATTTCAGCAAAATAGTTAAATTTGTATCCAAACACTTGAACTTTCTACCTACAAAGATGAATTTTCAACCAAATATTTGTATTTTCAATAAAAAAAGATTCGTAACCAAACAGTTGCATTTACTACGAAATATATAAACTACAAAGCAACAGCTGAGACCATATAGTTGGATTTTCAACCTACAAAGAAGGATTTTTAACCAAATGGTTCAATTTTCATTAAAAAAATATTGAATTTCAACAAAAAACAGTTGAATTTTCAAACAAATAGTTCAATTTGCAAGTCAAACGGATGAATTTTTGAGGAGACAGTTGAATTTTCAAGAAAAAGATAAATTCTTAACAAAAAATGTAATATTTAACATTTCAAGAAAAAAATCGAATTTTCAACAAAAATGTTAAATCTTCCACCAATAAGTTAAATTTTCAACAAAATAATACAATTTTTAATAATATGGTTGAATTTTTAACCAATGAGTTAAATTTGCTACCTATAAAGGTGAATTCTCAACAAAAAAATTTGACAGTTGATACTTCAAACAAAAAAGATAAAATTTTTACGAAAAAACATGTATTTCGAAAACAAAAAAACAGCTTTTCAATCAAGAAGATTAATTGTCGAACAAAAAAAAAAAAAAGAACAATTTTCAACAAAATACAAGGTTTTTCAAACATATTGTCAAATTTTTCAACTACAAATATAATCGCCAGGAGGAAGTAATAACTGCAAAAAAAGAAATACAAGGAAAATAAATGACCGACAAGAATATCGTACCAGGGTGGCTGCAAAACTTTATTTTCAAAATTCCCTGATTGCTCCCTGAACATTATTATTCAAAGACCCGAATTTTAATCTTCTAACATTTTTAACAAAGAATATTTTATAAATGGAATAAACGAATTTTAAATTACAATTTCAAATTTATTATCCTTGAAAGTTGTTTAAAGTGACTTATAAAAAGCCCTTACTTTTCAGGGTGTCTAGTGATCAGCAAATTTGAAATTCCCGGGTTTTTCCCGGTTTTTTCCCGGTCAAATATTTTTCCCCCGACCAAATTTTAGATGTCTTTTTGTGACTTTTTGAAGTCCATGTGTACATACAAATAGGAATTTCAACATAATATACATAGAAAAAATCTGCCCGCTGCTCGAGCATACAATTTGAATGTTCGATATTGTGAAGAAAACTCAAAAAGTTGTTCTGATAATCTTGTAGGTACATAGAATTTTCAGCTCTTAAAAAAATGGTCTCAAAAAGTTTGAAAATCTATAACTTTTTGAATTTTGATCCAAAATAGCTGACTGACGAATTTGTCTTTTTCTATTAGGTCTTAAAAAAGTGTGCACAGACTGCAGACAGACTACAGAATACAGACAGACTACAGACAGATTTTACCTTCGTGAAAATCGTTTTTTTTCTGACTTAGTGGGTCTCAAAACGTATTTGATGAAACCCGACTAAGACAAATTTTACATAAAACCAATTCCTTCTCATTAGGATGAGAATGTCAAAAATTACATAAATAGGTACCTAGGATAAGCATAAGAAGGAACCTTGCGACTGTAGATAAAGTGGAAATGGAATAAAAAGAAAATTAAGTAGAAAAAAGTCGATTTTTCGATCAAATACAAAAAATTCCCTGTCATAAGCAAAATTCCCGGGGTTTTCCCGGTTTTTTCAAGGTCCAATAAAATTCCAGGGTTTTTCCCGGTTTCTCCCGGTTTCCCGGTCCGCTAGACACCCTGCTTTGCAAGATCTTTTTTCAAAATCCCTGACTTTCCCTGATCAATAAAATTCCCAGACTTTTTCTGATTTCCAGGTTTTTCCTGACCTACGCCCACTGTCATAATACCTTTGCAGATTAAAAAAGTAGACCACGATTTACTGCAATATCAACATTGTGCATTTTCAGGAAAAGAAGGGAAAAGTAAATTTACTTGTTCTCCAGGAGAAGTAAATAGAGATTCCATTAAAAGAAAAAATGAAATTACGAGTCTGTGTACACCGATTTCAAGAATACGGGCGTTCGATCTTCAAGTTAAGCTGTCTGCCAGGAAGATATCGATTTACGAATGGAAAAAGCGAACGTCGATGTGAAGTATTTCTCCAAGCTCTTAAAAATGCAAACACCGGAATCATTAGAGATCGCCCCCGACCCTCTCAATATTTTCAATTCAATGCACTCAGCCTCTCAGAAGAGTCTGCTTTCTTAAATCTTTCTTTTTATTAAGAATAATAAAAATTTCCTTCAGAAAAATAATATATTCGAATTTAAAGTATAATAATATTTATTTATTCAAACTCAAGCTCCAACATGAATTAAGACAATTTTTGTTTAAAGGATCCCTTTCAAATAAAATGAAAATAATTCTGTAAAAAATAATTTTCTTCAACTTTATCAAATCGTAACTAATGAAAATTTGTTATATTCCTGGACTCACATTAAGAATAAAATCCTTATTTCTCTTTAAATTTGTAGATACTACTAGTTTAAATTCAAAGAGTATTAATTTTGTTACAAAAATTATTAGTGGAAACTTAAGTTGACTGCATTGAGATAAATTCGGATGAATTAAAGGTATAAATTAACTGGATTCAAGGGATGATTTAGGTCAAATTCATGGTATAAATAGACTGAATTCAAGGGCTGAATCTAATAAGGGATGACTTTAACAGAAGATGCAAGAGCTCAATTTGGGTGAATTTAGGGTATGAATTAAAGTGAATTCAACATATGATTTTCGCTGAATTCAAGTCATAAATTCAACTGAATTCAAGGTATACATAGACTTAATTAAACAGATAAATTAAACTCCACATGCTGGAAATAAATTCGGGTGAATTTATTGTATGAATTCAAGAAATGACTTCGACTAATTTAAGGGATGAATTCGGCTGAATTCAAGGGATGACTTTAACTGAAGTTACAAGAGATATATTAGGGTGAATTAAGGGTATGAATTCAACTGAATTCAAGAGATGATTTAGGTTGAATTCTAGGCATATTTAAATTAAAGTCAAGGGCTGAATCCAACAGATGACTTCAACTGATTTTAAAGGGTGAATTCAACTTAAGTTGCAAAGGTATAAATTCGGATTTTATAATGTATGAATTCAACTGAATTCAAGAGCTATATTTGGTTAAATTCAACTGTGTTGTAAGTGATAAAGTATAAATTTATAAGGTATGCATTAAACTGAAATCAAGAGACGAATTCGACTGAATTTTAAGGGATGACTTTAACAGAAGTTACAAGAAATAAATTCAGGTCAATTTAAGGTATAAAATCAAGAGAAGAATTCGGCTCAATTTAAGAATTAATTTAAAGGATAAGTTTAATTGAAGTTGAAAGACATAAATTAGGATTTAATTTAGGTATGAATTCAACTGCATTCAAGAGATGATTTCGACTGACTTCAAGACATGAATTAAGAGATGATGAAGTATAGAGATAAATTCGTGTAAATTTTCAAAGTATGAATTTAAATGAAATCCGGAAACGAATTCGGGTGAACTTAACTATAAATCTTGAGGGTAAATTTACAAGGTATGAAATCAGCTGAAATCAAGAAAATAATTCTACTGAATTTAAGGGATGCCTTCAACTGAAGTTACCTGCCATAAATTCGGGTAAATTAAAGGTATCGGTTCAACTGAATTCAAAAGATGAATTTAACTAAGTTGCAAGAGAAAAATTCGAGTGAATTAATGAAATGTATTCAACTGAAAAATGAATTCGGCTGAAATCAAGGGATGAATTTAAGTGAAGTTGGAAAAGATAAATTAGGGTAAATTTAAGGTATGAACTCGGCTGAAATCAAGACAAAAATCCAATAGAAGTCGAAAAAATAAATTGAATCCAATAAAATACTCAAGGATTTCAGTTTAAAATAAACCCAATGACAAAATAATCTTCATGAACATTTTTTCTGCAATATCACAAAAGTATAAAACAAAATAAGTATAAATTCGTGTATAAATAACGCTCTTTATTTGAGCCTAAAAAATAGATTATATCTGGGGGAATTTCTTACCAAAATGCCGTCAAGTTTTAACAACAGCCATCACAGAAACTAACCTGTAACAAAAATTAAAAATTGGATGAGTTTTTTATAAAACTGGAAAGTTTGTTAAATTTAGGTTTTAAGACACATGATACACTATACCATAAAGTAAAATGGATTTAAGAATACTTTGGATGGATACAAATGATTCGGAAATGAGGGGGAGATCCGGCGCAGTGGATCTAATTTAAATACACTGCAATGCTTGAGATAGTTAAGGTGGAGAAGAGAAGGCCCTTTACTCGAGACACTAGATAAGGAAACGAGTAGGTGGGCGAGAAGCGGCATCTCGTTCTTTTTGAAATTCAATCTAGACTTTAGAGTGCCTTGAGCGGTTCACTAACGAGTATTATTTTTCTGTCTTAATTATGTTCTAGTCACGTTGAGATGGCGATATAGGGTGAAGAAGTGCACCCTCGTTATATGCCCTTTCCAAAGAAAATCGACGGTACGCTTTATTTAATTTAGTGTTCATGCAAAGAATATTTTTATTTCATTTTAAACATCCAATACCACGAACTTATTATTAAATAGGGCATAGTGGAAATTTTAAAATTAATCGAATCGTTTACAGGGAGAGACTGGCAATTGTCAATTTTAGTTTCGGTTCATTTTTTTTTTTTTTTTGTAATGAAAGCTCATCACCTGAGTATTAATTTGCTAAACCAGTAATATGCAATTTTTCGCCGTTTTCGAGAAAATGAACTTGAAACATACTCAAATCGGCTGGTAGCTCAGGCAGTAGCGCTTCGGCCTCATAGCAAAAACGTTGCGTGCTCGATTCTCGCTGACTGGCCATCTTTAATTTTATTTTTTATTTATTAAAATGTATAATCCATTTTTCTCAGTGTACCTATATCACAAAATGAAGAGCAATCATTAATATAAGGGTGAACAGAAAATTGTGATAAGCCCCGAAATTTAAGAAAAATTAGCGGAAGTCAAAAATAAATGAAAGCAGGAATGGAAAAATCAATGATTTTAGAAGGAATATAAAGAATAAAGTTGTGCAGCAACTTATCAATCCTTTATGCGAGCAGACTTTGCAATATCTGCTTATGGCAATTCTATTTGCAGAGAGTGAACATCAAAGCGAGCATCAAAGGTGAATACGAATTGTACAAAACTTTTTCTATTTCAGATTGCAAAGAAGATTTCATCATGATGTGAACCTCCTTTTGGTCACAAAAGAAAATGTATCAACTGCAGATTTATTATCTTCTTTTACGTCGGTTTCTTACAGGATTATATTATATGGGATCTCAGAGAGGGAGAGAGAAGCACTATGGGAGAAACTGTCGAATTCAATTCCACTTGAAAAAAAATATTTTTAACTGAAGTATGTCTTGATTGTTCAATTATTATTGTTTAATTAGATAATCAGAGTGTCTACCCGACGGATGATTTTATATTATGGGTCAAATGTTAATTTTCCCGGTCAACTTAAAAACAGTTCAAAAATCTGAATGATTCAAAACGGGTTTCAAAGATTTCAAAAGATTTCAAAGATTTTCAATTTGGAACAGGGAATTTTTGAAAAGAGTAATATTTCTTAGTTGGAAAATCACAAAATTTTTGGTCATAAGAATTAAAATTCTGATTTGGAACAGGGAATTTCGTAAAAAATATTATTCTGAATTTGAACTTTCATGTCCAAAATTCTCCGTTCCAAGTAACATAAAAATTCGTTACGTAAATTCCCAGTTCCAAGTCACATTTACATTTATTTCAAAAAATTTCCTATTCCAAGCCAGAATTATATTTATTTACAATATTTTCTAGTATAATTTAGAAACATAGTAACTCTCTTTTTTTTAATTTAGAAGAGGGAAGTTTCCAATTTTGGCAAATTTTTATTTGCAAAAAAAAAGAATTTTTTATCTTACGAATTCTGGCTCGAAACAGGTTCTAAAGTCAAAATTATAATTCTTTACGAAATTCACTGCTCCGAAGTAAAAATTATAATATTCTTTAAGAGAATGCCCTATTCCAATTGACAACATTATATTTCTTTACTGAAATTCGCTGTCTCAAACTCAAAATTATAATTCTTTACTAAAAATTTATGTCCCAAAGTGAAAATTATAATTTTTTCCGAAAGTTCCGTGCCCGAACTAAAAATTATATTTGATTATTGAAATTCTATATTGCAACTTAAGATTATCATTCTTTTCAAAAAATCCCCCAGTTCAATCGCAGGCCCAGTTCTATATCAAAATTAAATTTTTTTTACTGAAATTCCTAGTCCCAAACTCAAAATTATAATTCTTTAATAAAATTCCCTGGCTCAAAGTCAAAATGAGGATTTTTCACGTACATTCCCTCTCCTATAACCAAAATTATATTTCTTTACTGAAATTCCATGTCGCATCTTATAATTATAATTTTTGTAGAAAATTCCTGTTCTAAAGAGAACCTTAACAGAAATTTATAATTCTTTTAGAAAATTCTCTGACCCAAAGAAAATTTTTTAATGCTTTGCGCAAATTTCCTGTCCCAACGTTGTAATACTAATTTTTATGAAATTCCATGTGTCAAACTCAAAGTTATAATTCTTCACTAACATTCCCTGCCCCAAAGTAAAAATTAGAATTCTTCACGAAAAGTCACTCTCCTAATCCCAAAATTATATTTCCTTGCTGAAATGCTATGTCGCAATAACTTAGAATTATAATTCTGGTCGAAAATTCCCTGTTCTAAGTGAGGATAATATTGTAATTCTTTACGTGAAATTTTTTTATATATTCTTTTATTTATCCTCTGTCACAACTCTGAATTATAAATCATTTAGAAAATACCCTATTCAAAGTGAGAATTATGTTTTTTTCACAAATACCCTCTTCCAACCCAGAATTCGAGTAATAAAATATGTAAAACCACTTTTAATTTGCTAATTAGTAAATTCGAGCGAAAAATCCCGGTCACTGAATCCAATTTCAGGTCAGTTCCCGTTTATTCCCGGCGAAGAAAACTCTCGATCTATTTCCAATTTTCCCGCCTGCCAAGTTCGGTAGACACCCTGCTGATAGCTGTTATGTTCAATATTGAAAGTTCAAAATTTTAAAACTTAGTAACTTATGATTTTAAACAGCAAAAAATAAACAATTTAAAATTTAGGCGTTCGAAACTGAACATTTTGAAAATTTATTCGTGTGAAATAAAAGAGTCTTAAATAATGTGTGCCATTTTTGGTAGTAAATATATATTCTGTCCAACGAATTAATGTCTAGACCGTAAAAATCCTGACCTCAGTGGGGTAAAAGTAGTCAGTCCCCACATTTGGGAACACCCGCACGCGAGACACGAATTGATGATGATGATTGACACAGACACATGACACGTGTGTGGAACATGGTGATGGCATCAGGGAAGTGGAAACTTAGGAAACACCAATACTCTCATGAAATTCATGACTGGGTAAAATAAAAATCTATGAGGCGCTGAAGACACTGAGCGATTTTCTCAGGAATCGCTCTTCAGGAGAACATAGGGATACTTCGCATTTTTCCAAAAATAGGCTTCTATTCTGAAATCCGACCGCAGCTTGAAATCTTGAATCTCGCTGAGCCATATTAAAGCGGTGGTTATTCAAAGAAAACATTACTCAAAAAAAGAGAAAAATATCACGTTTTCAACAATATCATTTCTCTAAATTTTTATAAAATTAAATAAATTTATATAAACTTACGAAGAAACACAGATAAACATGACTCGAATCGACTAAGAAGGCTTAAAAAAGTCGCATTAGTAGAATAAAATTACAAAAAAGTCCCATCAAATATATACAGATAATGAAAAAAGCAATATCAGATACCGAATGACTGAAACAATAACTTTACCTGGTTAGGGATGTAGAGTACATAATTATTATTGATTTTCAAAAATTCTTTGCACAATCAATATAAACTTTAAAGTGAAAATAATTCTTTCAACAGTAGTCATGCAGCTTGAAGAATTCCAAATCTGGGCTTAAAATGTTTCTTTCTGAACTGTTAAATTAGTCAACGATTGAGGGGATTTAAACTTGATACTGTATAACTTAAATATGAAATGATTCATTGTTTAATAATTGAATTTGAAATTAATCAACTTTAAATGTTTTACTCTTGAAAATACCCAGCTGTAAAGCTTGCAATTTGAAAAAAATTAAAACTTTGAATACCAAAATTGAAAATAAGAATTCCAAACTTCTAATTATAAGGCTTGAATGAGAAATTATTCAATTTTTAATGTTCGCAGTTTAAATAGTACAACTTTTTGTACTTTTCAATTTCAATTTTAAGTTTCATTGCGTTTGAAATTGAAACTAACTATACGCAGAACTTCTGAAAAAAAACGGAAAAACTCGATTAGTTGCATTTTTATTTAAAAAGTTGCAATTTACAAAAAAAGTCGAAAAATTTCGAAAAAGACGCAGAATCCGAACCCTGATAAGTTAACTTCAGTAGTATAATAAATAAAGTAAAAAATTGTAAAACAAGAATAAGTAAAAACTTTACTGGTAAAATAAACAGTCCCTCGAAAAAAAATATTATCAAAGTTTCGTGGTGTGGTCCTTCGTAATTTTTATCTCTTGCGTCAGTAATTAAACTACTAATTAAAGAGCCCCATGGAGACTCTCTCTCTCTCGGGAAAAAAGTTGTCTCAGACGAGAACGAGATGTAAAGTTCAATAATTTTTTTAATTAACCATTCAAAAAGGCATTTATAAATTTAGAAAAAAGAAGAAATTTCACATTAGTCAATCAGCATATTGAAAAAAAAAATATTCATTGACTAAATAAGAATACACCTGCAGTAACATTCTTTTGTAAAAGGAAATTTAAACTTGATTTGAATACCCTTGAATACCTATTATTACTAAATGAAAGTAATTACGAGTTATGTCCAGAAAGTATGCGACCTTCTGATTTAACTTTGTACCTGGTTCTGCTATGGTCAAAAATAGGTATTTACCATTACCTACAAATCTGTGGTCGACTAGTGTACGCAGTTGCGTAAACGTTTAAACACATACGTGTCGCATTTCAGGATGACGGCACGCACCGAACAAAGAGTGTGCATGAAATTTTGCCAAAAACTTGGCCATTCATGAACGAAAACCATAGTTATGATTCGAAAGAAATATGGTCATAAATCTATAAGTGATACTCAAATTTAAGAGTGGTTTCAGGCACACACAAGTGTGAGCGTTAGTTAATGGAAATCATTGTTTCGGAAATTTTGAGCCAATATTTTGGGATGAGCCCAAAAAGTGGCGACTGCAGCCTTCACCACAAAAACATACCGATTCATCGCAGCAAAAAGGTTGTTCCAAAGGCGAGTAATTTGAAGGCCTCGTATTTACCAAAATTTAAGCTTCAAATTTTCACACGTCTAGAAATTTTATTTTAATGCTTTTTAGATTCAAATGTGTGATCAAAATAGAACTAAATAACGAATTCGAATTCAATTTCGCAGAAAATTTGAATTTCATATGAGTTTTCAAATCCAGTTTGGATGAGAATTTTACCTCTGTTTTTATTATTTACATTCAATGTCTGCTACTGCACACTTTCAACAATTTGTATTTACGAATTGCTTTTCAATTGCAAATATAAATCCGATTTCAACATCTAGTGATTGAAAATCATATTCATTCTCTTATTTGATATTGAAATTCAATTATCGGGATTTTCTACTTTATAACCAGTCCTGAGGAATGTAATTTGTAAGCCACTATTTGCATTTTCTATGCCACTTTAAATGATTAGTGAGGCCCAAAGTAAAAAAAAAAAAGATAATAAAATAGTTCCAAAACCAAAAGCTATACAAATTCGAAATAGGTAGAGCGGGGTCGAAAGTGCCACGGGTAAAAAATACCACATACGATAACACAAAAACAAATAATTTGTTACTCGATCTGACATTTTCCGTCGATCGGTCGAATCACCTTAAGCCCCTGATAGCCGCTGGTAGCCACAAAGTTGTTTTTGAGATGTGGAGCTTATTCTGAAAGCATCCCAGGCACGTCTGCAAAAACTGGGCTTATGAAAAGTGTGTTGTGTACTAGCAATCAAAAATTTTCGTCTGTATTAATTACGAAAGTAACGATGAATAACTCTCTAAGCATAACAGTCGTCTAAACATTTATTTACTTTATCGCTATGTACTGTGAGATCCTTCTGTGCAATTTAAAATTAGAAAATTTCGTTTTATTTATGCTGGTACTGTTGACCCCACCACTATGAACTTTTTACCCTACGTGTAGGGCAAGAAATACCATTAAACAACGTTATCTTGAAAGAATGAAAGATGAACGACTGACGAAGCAAGTATATAAAGGTAAAGTAAATGGCAGAATGCCCAGAGGTAGACCGCCGAAAGAATGGTTAGAATCTGTAAATGAGACATTAATCCGAAGAGACATAAGAAGTCATAGGAACAGAAGAGCTTGCATGAAGAAATGCATGGACGTAAAGGAAGCTAGAGTAGTATGCCAGGACAGAAAAGTGTGGCGACAAATAGTTTATAAACAGAGTGACAAGAGAGTGAATGATGCCTGAAACAAAGACCTTGGATACTAATGGGCCCAAGTGGGGAACCATTCATAACAATTTTGTGAGGCTCCTCACTTGGGGTGATCGCTAGAGAGATTGATCAGCAACCTGGGTCGGAGCAGTGTTGCGGAGTGAACGTGTCATTTGAATAGATAACACGAAAATTCCAGATCAATCTAAAATATCCATACCTAACACATATATACCTATATACCTATCTACCTTATACCATATAACGACCTACTTTACACCTATATACCTATCCCAAACTACTTTCCAACCGAGCAAGTCACGTCTACCCCGAAAGGGAAATGGCTTAAAGGTATAATAGAAAAAAATATATATAACATAATAGATGGAGTGCATATAAATTTATCATGATTATAATTTGGATCTTTAATGTCTTACATATATTTTAAGGCAAAATCCAAGGCAATACTTAATTTCGTTTGGACACAGTGTTATGAAAACTAAATGTTGGCACTTTTAGCCCCACCCTACCCTACATTATGAAAGATATTTCTGAATTTGTACGCATATTAAGCGAGGCGCGTTTAGTCCCACACTTAATTTTTGAATATAAATAAATTATTCAAGTGGGAACCAAAACGGGTCGGACCTTAAAATAATCGTCTTTAAAATTGAGCACTCAACATAAAATTTCCGGTACGCCACTTTTAAACAAATTTGAAATTATCAAACTACTCCTATTTTACAAAAATAATGAATAAAAAATTTCTCTGGCGAGCTTACCAGATAGACAATAAGCAGGGTGATTTCAAATTTCTATTACAATTATGAAATTCGCCATTTACATTCTCCTCCTTTTTAAACAATAAAGATGAATTTTCAATCCCAAAGAACGAATTTTCAACAAAAAAATTGAATTTTAGATTAAAAAATATGACTTTAACAAAATAATTAGCAACAAACTAAATAAATTGTCAACTTAAAAAGGATACATTTTCAATCAGCAATGAAACAGTTCAATTTTTAAGAAAAAAAATAATGTTAAAAAAACAGTTCAATTTTCACCCCAAAAGAAGAATTTTCAACAAAATAATTCAATTTTTTACCAAAGAGATAAATTTTGAACTAAAAGTATGAATCTTAAAAAAATAGTTGCATTTTCAACAAAATAATTGAGTTTTCAAATAAATAGCAGAAGTTTTAAACAAAAGAGATGAATTCCGAACCTAATATATAATAATAGACTTTTCAACTAAAAGAATTAGCTTTAAACCAAAAATATGTGGATTTTCGTATTGAGTTCTATTAATGTTGTTCGCATTCAAGCGCAAAAAAAAAAGAAAAAGGGAAAGTTTCTAGAAACCAGGAGAAAAATAGGATTTCTTTAGAAAAGGGGAAAAGAGGGTAATAGGGAAGGAGTTTAAACTCTGAAATATGAAAGTGACTTCCATTTTTTTTTCAAGTTTTTATTATTGAACTGCAAGTACCGTTTCAGGGCCAACTTTAAGAAAATTCGTAAACTTTGTTAAAATTTGTCACCAGGAAACGTACTAAATGTTAAGAGATTTCGAGCGTGGATAGCACTCGGATGGGTGACCTTCTGCGACGTACGACCGGGAAATTGTGTGTTCGCTGCGTTTTAACTAATGTAGAGCAGGAGGTTTAACGCCAAGGATAATATTGTGTGCATTCGACGGGTTCATGGTCTGCCTTCAAACTCGACTGTCGAGAAACCGGCTTAACGCGGAAGGTGATTTTCTGCAGTTTACCTCTTCCCTGGCCAAACGTCCAGGCAAATGCGAGTACTTCTAATAAAGTCGGATGCAGTCGCGGGTTCTCACTGGTTGTGATCAAATTCATACAGTGATGCTTAGCCCACCATTAGTAAACAATAAATTTGCACAGGCCTATCCCCAGTGAAGTGGAGTCGTCTGGCTGTATATGTAGGACTTAAATAATACTTTAGAAGCGAGGGTGGCCCGTGTATAACCTCTGTTTTACCGCGGTTTTAAAATAAAAAGGCAAAGTACAATATAGGTTTTAACCGCAGTGCTGCGGCCCCAAACAATATCCATATCTCAGTCTCGTTTATTTTCACATTATGTCACTCACAAAAGCAAGACAATTTTCCAGTCAACCCTTTTTAAATATAGAAACTATAGCTTCTCACACAAATTGCATAATATCTTGACAGTTATCAATTAACTTGTGAATTTCAACCTCGAGCTTGAAGTAATGGACATTAATAGACAAGTGCTTCCAATAGTAATTGCATCAAGCGTAGTTTCCTCAGCCTCTTGACATTCGATTGGAACTCCTGAGGCGATAGAGATGGAGATAGAAATTTGATCTAGTTTGTGAATTGTGATGCATTTGACGTACATTTCCGGTATGATGATGTATTGATTTTCATACGACATTGCCGTGACGTCTGTGACAGCAAAAAGCACGATTGATCTCCCCTGACACGTACCCGTGACGCCAGTTTTACTTTGCGTACCTTAATTAATTCGTCGCTTTGTAAACCTCGACTTATTCGTTTTAAATGTGCCTACGCAGCATAGGCTTTTGCTTGCATATCATTGTATTTGTGTATGAAAAAAATGGGGAGAGTTCTTTCAAGGTAGTGTTAGTCATAAAAATCGTAACTGTAATATTTATCGATTTAAGGCCATGTACTACATACCTGATTCCTGCCTTACCGACATTTTTTCGGCAATCGCACGTCCATACGAAATGAGATACTGAGTTGAAATTTTTGGCAATTTAAAAAATGCAGTAGAAGCCGTGCATAAATATCATGAAGTTTTTTTTCTTGAAATTTGTAACCACGTACATTTCGTCCAAAATGTTGAATTTTCAAGCAAAAAAGACGAGCCTTACACGAACCAGTTGAATTATCAACCAAACAATTTAATTTATAACCAAAAAGTTTAATTTTTAACCAAGAAGGTTAATTCTCTAAAAAAAAAAAAATGAATTCTCAAGCAAAATTTTAAACCAAAAACATCAATCTTCGACCATGAAAAAAAAATGTTTTACTAAAAAACACGAATTTTCAAGAAAATACATAAATTAAAAAAAGAGGAATTTTTAACCAAATGGTTGAATTTTCAACCAAGATGAACAAATTTTTACCAAAAAATACGAATTTTCAATAGAATACATACATTTCGCAAGTAGTTAAATTCTCAAACCAGAAGATTAATTTTCTAATAAAAAAGACGAATTCTCAACAAAATACATACATTTTTAACCGAATGGTTCAATATTCAACCAAGAAGATTATTTTTTTTACGAAAACAATACGAATTTTCAACAAAATACATACATTTCTAAACCAATAGTTTCAAGAAAAAAAAACGAATTTTACATACAAGACAGTTGAATTTTCAACCCAAAAATATGAAGTTTCATAAAAAAAAAGTTCATTTCAATCAATTAGTAAAACTTTCAGTTAAAAAAATAAACTTTAACGCAAAAAATAAATTTTCAACCAAAGGGATGATTTTTCTACTCAAATTCTAAATCTTGAACAAAAAAAATATATTTTTTAAGAAAGTAGTTAAACTTTCAACCAAGGAGTTGAATTTTCATAATAAAAAGACGAATTTTGAACAACAAATATAGTAGTTAAACAAAACACTTGAATCATTAACTGAAATAGACTAATTTTCAACCCAACAGTTGCATTTTTAACCAAAAAATTTATTTCCTACCAAAAACGACGAATTTTTTACGAAATAGATGAAAGTTAAAACTAATTAATTTAATTTTTTATAGAAAAAGATAAATTTTTAACCAAAAATGGAATTGTTAACTTTTCAGTTGAAATCATTAATTGAAAAAAGGGATTTTCAATAAAATAGTGAAATTTTGAATCAACGAAATTAATTTTCAACTAAAAAATTGAGTTTTTAACAAAATATCTCATTTTTTGATCAAAAAGTACAATTTTTTACTAAGCAGTTGAATGTTCAACTCAAAAATGTGAATTTTCAACCCAAAAGTGGATTTTCAACAAAAAAGAACCGAAACAGAATAATTCTTAACTAAAAAGTTGCATTTTTAAAAGAGAAAGGTAAAATTCCGACAAAATGTGATTAATTTTTAAATCAAAAAGACCTTTTAGTCCCGGAAGACATTATAAAATTGTACGTTTAAAAATTAAATACTTATTGTTATTGACACACTTTCTTTTTTAAAACTAATTTCATTCAGGTTCCACGTTTAATCAATTAACAGAGTGTAAATTTTGTGTATGTTCGTTCCCTAAGTCTATAAAATCTTAGTTTATTTGTTAGTGCAAAATATTGAAAAGTAAAACAGTAGCATTTTGTAAAACTCTTCGAATGGAACAATAATAACCACTGAAAACATTAAAAATAACAGCATGAAGTTTTCCTATTCAAAAACAGGATACGGAAAAAATGATACCGTAAAAACCAAAACTATAGTTTTTACAGTGAAATAATGGGAAGCCCATCATCAGGATCAAACAGAAAAAGTTTATTATCTCATTGTGCCCTTTTTTAATTTTGAAAAAATTTAAGCGAATTACGGACAATTATTGTTGTAACGCTACTACATATAAGAATAAATCAGTTCTATAATTAGGCACTCAGAAATGTACAATAATTTGTTCTTTTATTTGAATGCTCTTAATTTCATATTCCAAAGTTTGTTTATCCATTGGAACATTTTTAAATTTTCAGGATTTTAAATATTATAACATTTTGAACGCTACGAATCATGAATATTACAGCCTTCAACGCCTATAACTCTGAAATTATACAAATTTGTATAATAAATCTTTTCCAGTATAATTTAAATTCCAGTAACTCGTTTCACTTACGCAAACACGTTTCACAATCATCATTTCCATACCTTTAGGTTTTAAAACTCACTTCATTAACTTCATAGCCTAATGAAGGGTTCACTCTATATTTCACGACACATACATATATATAGTTATATACCGTCAACAATGCTTCAATTTTTTATACCCCCATGACTAAGCACATCCCGAGAATCTTAGTAATATTATCCCTCAAAGTACATTTAAGACCCCTTAAGAACGTATACTCTCCAAAAAAGTGGAAGGATGAAATATCATTTTAGTAACCTAATCTCCGGATATATACTTCTAGGATATTCACGACCCTGAATAATTTATCATACAAAGAATATGTAAATTTAGGTATTTCGTTATGCATTCAACATTTCTTATTCTAGAAAAGCTTTCGCAAAATAAAATATTGGACGAAGTAAATACATATCGTGTGTAAATAGACCTTATGGAAATTTTTCGATTCTAAAAATTGTTTGCGAGATGTTGTTTACTTTGTGGGACCAATTTTATCAAATTTGATAACCCCTATTGTATGAGTCACCCGTTTATTCATGACATAATCAGTATTAGTGTATAATTTTTTTCAGTACAGTTTGAACTCAATAAAAATATTATCTTTTTAGGAATTTAGGTTGGTGGACATATTTTATCATGTTTTTATTAGCTTTTTGTAAGATATTTGAGTGAACTTTCTCCTTGGAGAAGACTATCGTCAGCCTTGACTTTTTAGACCCAGAAAGGCACGAGCTGCAAATCAATCATGCTTGCATAGTGTGTCACTGACAGCTGGGTATTAATATCTTTGCTAGACTAGCTACACGTGAATCGACTTAAATAAAATGGGAATTTATAGACTATTTCCAAGAAAGTTGATGTTACTAAATTTTATCACATGGGGTTCTTAATCGATTGATTAGATCGCGCACAACGAGGTTTAATTCACTTTTTATCTCTGTCGTAATTGGAATTCGATTTCAAATTTTATTGACAATGATTAATATTAATCATACAATATTCGAAGAACTGAATCAGAAAATTTGAAAACCATATGTTTGAATTTATACTTACAGGTTGGCCGATTTAATTGGGGGATTAAATTCCCTTTCATTCCCTGGTTTTATCCCGGATTGTAAAAAAAATTTCACGGTCTTTGAAATTAAAAAATTGGAGCTCTAGAGCTAAAAATTTCTCCAATTGAAGTAATCAAAACTGAACTGCAAATTAAACAATTTTAAATTAAATGCCGTTCAGCTGCAAAATTTATAATTTTAAACTTCTATAAATTGAACAGTTTAAACATGTTTGATTAAAAAACATCAATCTACGCTATCATTTTCAATCCTCTAAATTGAAGAATGAATCAATAAATTAGTAAATGTTCAAAATTATATCATTTTAAGCAATTTGAAGTTAGAAACATTAAAAATTGAACACTTAAACGTTTTTTTTACACTGAACACTTTTTAAACTATAAATTAAATTATTTTAATTTTAATCAAATATACGTGTTGATAAAAAGATTTGTTCGAATTCTAATTTTTTAATACATACAGTAGTATTTTAGCGTGGTAATAATTATTTTCTTGCTTTCACGATATTTTTTGAAATTATATCGTTTATTGAAAATAAAATTTCTTCTTTTTATATAATCCTTTTACCGAATAATCGTCTCAGTGCGATACCGTAATACTAAATTTCGATTTTTTCGCAAAAGAATAATTTGTTTGTATCAAACACCTGTTATTCTCATTTAGCTTCCCTACATCTCAGGAGCAAGTTTTTGTTTTCACGCAAAATTGATTAAACACTATCACTTACAAATCAAACCTTTTTCAAATGGTACAATTAAAATTGTAACGTCAAAAGTCTAAATTTATCGGAACGACTGAAAAATCCGGAAAAATAATATTCTCAATTTTATAAAATATCTGACACTAAAAAATTGCCGATACAGAAAAATTCCCAAATCTAAACAATTAAAAAATGGTTTTAATAATAAATAATGAAATAATACATAAATCAAGAAATATTTTTGTTAAATATAAGTATTTTATTTTTAATTTTATTATTTAGCCATTTCTAAATTATTTAGATTTGGAAATTTGATAATTCAATCAGGAATTTTATTTCACACTGTCTACTATTACAAAAATTCCTCAAGACTAACCCCTTTTCCAGCTCGTTTTGGACTAACGTTACGGAAAATTGCGTAATACTAGCCAGTGCCATTTAATTCAAGGAATTTTCTATTATCGGAAATTTCCAATTCGACAATATGGTAAACTGTTGAGAATTTTAGAATTCATTTTATAATCCAGAAAATTCATCTCTTGTGGTAGAAATTCAATCTTTTCTATTAAAAAATGCAAACTGCTTGGAAAATAATATGTTTTGATTTAGGATTCAACTACTTGGCTGACAGTTGCTCTAATTTGTTAAAAATGCATTTTTCTTGTTGCAGACATTCATAGTTTCTGTTGAAAATTCATCTTTTTGGTTAAAAGTTTAACTATTGTGTTGAAAATTCATTTTTTTATTGAAAATAAATTTTTTATAACTGAATAATCAACTATTCCATTTTTTGTAAAAAATTGAACTTTTTTAGTTGAAAATGCAACTGTTTAGTTAAAAAATAATTTGTTTAGGTTGAGGATTCAACTTTTTTGTTGAAAATTCGTCTTTTTTGGTAGAATTCAACTGTTTTTTATTTTTAATTAAAATCTTTTTAAATTGAAAACTCAACTACTTGGTTGAAAGTTAAACTACTTTGTTAGATAATTCATTTTTTTGGTTGAAGATTAATAATTTTAGTTGAAAATTCATCCGTTGGGTTGAAAGTCTTACTACTTAATTTTTGACGTTAAAAATGTTAAAATTCTTAATTTTAAACAGATTCAGAACCATCTTGTAAAATCAATTATTGTCAATTTTTAATACTGGAACTACAGCTCAATTTTAAAGATAAATAATTAATTTATATTAACCGTTGATCAATTCAAAACGTTTTTTAAATTACATTGTATCATGTAATAAGAAGGTGATATTTCAAGTGAGTTAAAAATGATACACCATGCAAAACTATTTTTTTTTTAAGTCTTGATTTCCATTCCCAATTCATCTCAATTACCCGAAAAGCTTTTTATTCGCAATACTACTTCTCTTTTAATAAATTCTCTGGGACAAAATTCTCGTAAACCTCAATGTGAGGTCATGCTTATTTTTTGCCTCATATTTCTCACTCGAAGAAAAGGCTCTATCATAAAGCACGAGTTCTCTTAATTTAAGAAGCCTAATTTTTGATAAAGCAATTTATAGCCGGCCCTTGTCTACCAAAAAAATTTCTTAACCCCATGTATAATATTGGTGTTTCTGGTAAAGAAATTGTGGGATGATATCATGACAAGTGGCTGAAGTGGGCGGTCGAGTAATTCAGGGTGGAGGAGGACGAACGTCACACATTAAGTCATCACACATATTTATACTTTCATATGCATACATGTGTATGCAAAACGTCTTTGATAGCCAAACGTTGTCAATCCGTTGCGAACCAGCGAAAAATAATAAAAAGAATGCAGCTGAGATTAATTAAAGTGAGTCATTAATTCATTATGCATGAAAGAGGCTGCGATCTATCTACACTTATTCATATTGGCTGGAAAATAAATTATTCTCGCATATGTTTTAACGCGGGTATAAAGGAACTTAAATATCAGAGATTAAAAAAAATATTTTAACTGTTCTCAATTATCTTCTGAAAAAGTTCTTTAAGCCTCGAAATCAAAGTGGCACATTTGGAAGGCTTGAAGTTTGAATTTGCAAATTTCAATTTTTTTGCTAAAAAAGGGTTTAGGCTTACGGTAAATTTTGTATTAGTAAACACTTCATTAGAAAAAACTGCATAGTTTAAAATTTAAAACATCAAAAATTGATATATTAAAAATGGAACGATAAATTTTTAACATTGAAAATCTAAAAAAATGTAATTTGCATCATGGAAATTGTAAGTATTAAAAACTAAAGTAAGGGCTTCAAAATTCAAAAGTGTTTCAAATAAAAGATTTAAATAATTGCTAGATGTTTGTATTGACCCTCAATATAATACATTTCTTTGACATTGTTGCCAGTAAATCACAGAACAACAGTGGGATCTTTTTTGTTGCACATCATTTGTTATGCACTCGAAATAAGATTTTCTTTTCTCAAAATGAGAACACTTCAACATGGACATAGCTACATTCTCATGCTCCGCTGCCTCATTTTTGTTGCAACTCGAAACAACACCAAATCAGCGTACTTTTGAGGATTGGCGTTTTTCTGTGATTTGATTGAAACTGTAAAAATTACATTTCTAATAATAACAAAAAATTAATTACATTTTATTCTTTTTTTTAATTATATGTTTGTCTAACTGCGATATTGACCGAAGAATAACATTTTTAATTGCAAATAACGTCCCTATATAAAAAAAATTACGTATTTTTTACAGATTTAATCAAATTTACCAATGAGGGCCACCATTGTCTGTGGAAACGTTTGTAGCTATTTAATTGTTTTCAATTCACCTGACCCTGAGGCCAACAACGAAAATGAACATCCTCAACAAAAAAATTTTAATTTGAAAATTGGAAATGACTGATGAGTTAAAAATTTAAAAATTCCAAATGTTTAAAATTGAAATTTTTTAAAATTAGGACCTTGAAATTAAATAGTTTAACATTAATCACTTCATCATTATGCCTTATACATGTTAAAATTCTACTCATTTTAATTTTGACTGAAAAATTAAAGTTTCCTGATAAAAACTTATAGCACTGTCTAGTATTACGGAATTTTCTGTAATATAAACACTGAACAAGCTAGAAAAGCGGATTTTTAGATTATGTATTCAAAATCAGTTTATTTTATTCTTTGAATATTCATTCTTGATGAAGTTTTCTACAGTCAAATTGCTTAAAAGTTCAAGTATTTACATTTTTTAAATCTTCAATTAAAAATTGTTCATAATTATTTAATTATTTCTGATGTTAAACTATGCCGTTTATTGTTCAAATAATTTTTGGAGAAACGAGAAAAAATCTGCGTCGGTCCGGGTTTGAACCGGGAACGCCACTATTCACGAGTGGAGCTTTTAAGCAATTTTTTATTTGAAAATTAACTAATAAAAATTAGGAAATATTTAAATAACTTTTGAAATCTAAAGCATGAATTGTATAATTTCAAATTAAAATATTAGCAATCTTAAAGAATTTCAAATCGGACTCATTACAAAATTTCACACTCAGAAAAAAACTTTTCTTGAACCAAACAAACAGTTTTGATGGATATACATGAAAATTTGGTTAAATTAAATAAATTTTTGCCGATTCAATAAAATATTTGATTGACCTAACAATTTTTTTTGGTTGAATCAACCAAATACTCCAACTACCAAAAGATTTTGTTGAAACCACAAAAAAATTGAGTTGGGTCAACCAAATATTTTGTTGTCCATATAATAACCAAATTCTATGGTTGAACCAACAAAAATATTGTTGATTCAACCAAATCGTTTTCTGAGTGCATATTGTAGACATGTTTTTCAAATAAAATGTAAAACCCTTCAATTAAATTAAGTAAAAAAAAGACCCATGTTAACTGTAAAATCTTCAGAAATTTACAATTTCAATTTGAAATTAAGATAATTTTTGATCAATTTCCGTTTAAAATACATATAATTTTTATCTGTCGACCTTTAAATTAGCACCGGAATTTCACACTTTTTCATTCACTGATGTCAGTCACATTTTTTCCTCACTAAGGCGAAAAATTATAAAATTGCCCACATTCTTCAATATTATTAATATATTATATTATATATTAATATTTGAAAATTCACCTTGGAATCAAATAGTTTTCTTTCCCTCGCTGATTTCAAATCACTAACAAAAATCTGACCACTTCTATTTCAAACTTTTGTTCCAAACGAATACTCAAATTTTCACTGACAGTTAAAATACTCTAAAAATGCGAATAATTGAAGTACAGCATGGTGACACTTTAGAGCTGTCAAAGGTGTCAATAAGAAATAAGTGCACGTGACAAGTGTTGACCTACTGATATCGAGACGCGCCCATTTGAAGATTTAAATCCATGCTCGTAATCTTTTGATCAAATTAAAAAAGGGAAATATGTTTAAGTACTGATTTTTACTGACTAAAATTCACTGACTCCGAATTAAAATTTGTGAGTACGACAGCACAAGGAACTTGAGAACGAACGTCCGGTACGCGTGGTGTGCGCGTATCGACTGCTAACTAACTTCACACGACGAGCTAGCTCTCTTGGATATCGTTTCTCTCTCTGGTTTCTCTCCTCTCTTTGTCTCTTTCTGCCCACGCATTCAATGCTTTTTCCATCTTGCTCTAGTAGTTGGCTGGAACGTCTAAAAACCGAGTTTCTTTGGTACACAAAAGATTAGCTTTCCTTCTTCGTCAGTGAAACAGACATATTGTGGCTATTCTGGGCCTTCGACGAGACCAACTTTATGTTTTGCTTCTCTTAAGACTCAACTTTAGTTTGCAAGATATTTCAATTTTAAATCTTGATTGAAAAGCTTTTCCTCCTTTTGTATTTTTACTTAAAAAAAAACCATGCTCATTACTCAGGGTAACTAAAAAATACCAATTTTGAAATTCCCTGACTTTCCTGAACGACTTTTCATTTGTCCTGAATGTTACGCATTATTCTTTCCGTTATAAGAAGCTTTATTATTGCGGTGTTTTAAAATGTTAATGCAAGAAAAATTATTGTTTCTAAATTTATCCTAAAGACTTTTAGTAACAACAATTATACAGAATTTTAAAAGGGGCCATCCAGAAATTACGTAAGAAGATATGCGAGGGAGGGGTTTGGTAAAATCTTACTATTTCTTATGAGGAAGAGAGGGGGGGGGGGGGGGGGGGAGAAAGAGTGTACATAAGAAAATTGATACTAAAAAACAGTAAATCCACATGTATTACCATTTGGAGATATTGCATTTTCAACAAAATAGATTAATTTTGATCATAATAGTTGATTGTTCAAACAAAAAGATGAATTTTCAACCAATGAGGTTAATTTTCTACCAAGAGAGACGAATTTTCAATAAAATACATAAAGTTTCAATTAAAAAAGACAGAATTTCAGTTCAAAAATTATTTTGAACAAAAAAAAAACACGCATTTTTAGCAAAAAAGTTAAATTTTCAATCAATGATTGGAATTTTCAACCAAGAAGATTAATTTTATGTAAAAAAGGACGAATTTTCAACAAAATACATGAACTTTCAACCAAATAGTTGAGTTTTATTTAAAAAAATAGATTTTCAACAAAAAACGGAATAATTAAATTTTGAGTTAAAACAATTCATTTTCAACCAAATGAAAAAAGAATTTTCAACCAATAAGATGAATTTTGAAAAAAATGAATTTTCTTCGAACAGTGAATAGTTAATATATCACGAAACAATATTATAATTTTCAATTAAAAACATAAACAAACTAGTTGAATCCTCAACCAAAACAGATTAATTTTCGAACAAAAAATAGGAATTTTCAACAAAAGAGTTGAATTTTCAACCAAGAAAGATGTTTCAGCCAATAAAGAAAAAAATGTTATCCCGTTTTAAAGCCAAAAAACGATTTTTGTACCAAGGTACTTTAATTTTTAACACAAAAAAGACAAATTTTAATGAAAACAAATAACTTTTCAAATAAAAAAGATAAATTGTCAAGCAAAAATAGAATGGTTGCATTTTCAGTTGAAAAATGAATACAGGGATCACAGCGCAAAAGGAGCTCAAAAAAGGGGGAATAGGGTGATTTTCTCACGAAAAAAAAAAGGAAAATGGGGGAAAGATTAAACATCTATTTTTTCATTTCGAAAAGAACAATCTTTATATAAGAAATTTTATATTTTTAAATCATTTTCAATAATTTTTCAATTATTTCTGCCAAAAAAGAATTTATTTTTAAAAATTGGATATACTTAGGTCGTTTGAAATCCATTCACAGTGATATGAAGAAGTCAGAGAAAAAAATAAAGTTAGTTAAATACACAATTTTGATATGTTTAACAGCGTTCTCATAAATATTTCTTTCCAAGATCTGTCACTTTTTCCTTACTACATATAACCAATACTTTCAATGCTAATTTAAAACATACACTGTTCAGTAGAGCGAAGTAAAAATGGACTAATCGAATAATTTGAGCAGAGGGATAACAATTTGTGGCCCGACATCGAAAACAAGTAAAGAAACAAATTTTGAAATCGTTTAATATCATCTGTTCTGTTTTTTTTTAATTTACTATTTAAAATAATAAAAAATTATTTCTAAAAAATTGTTTAAATTAGAGAAAAATTTTTTTTGCCTTATTTAACATTTTTTTAAATGTACAAAAATATGTTTTTTGGATTGATTCGAACCTAAAATTTCTTCAGCTTGAACCAAAGAAACATGTTATTTTTTTATTAATGGGAAACCTTTCTTTTCGCGGTATTTTTAATGTTTAAAAATCGCAAAAACAAAAAAAAAATGAAATCCCGAAAATCCTAAATTACGACAAAATTGTTTTCGGAAAAAAGAAAATGATCAAATGTTTCTTTGGTTCAAGCTGAATAAATTTCAGGTTCGACATAAGTATTCAACTTTTTTTTAATGTGTGCATATGACTCCATCCAAAAGAACATGTTCTTGCACATTTTCAAAACAAATTGTTACTGCCCGAGGAAATTTCTTTTTAAATTTGGTAATTTTTTATTATTGTTCAATAAGAAAGCTGTTAATATAATAAATTCACCATCATTTTTGAACCAATAGGAAATATTTTGAATTTGAAATCGTTAAATTTTACTGATTAAAATTTTGTTTTCACTTTTGTCGAATGGCAACCCACAAGTTTTTTTCCCCTTCAGCTCCAGCGATTTGATTTGTTTTAGCATTTTCGCTCCACCCTACTCTTCAAGTGCTCTTAAACACAAACTAAAAATTGCTCAATATTGAATATTTAACATTGCACTTAATGAATTTGGAATATTCAATTTTTTAATTAGGTATGTACATAAAGTGTTCACCTTGTAATACTTATTTAAAATGTACTATATATTTATATTTTACTATATTTCATATTCTGATCTCTATTAAAATGAACCAGTGAAATCTCACTGGTTGAAACAGCCAGAAGTGTGTCACTGGCAATCAGTGAGAATTCACTGGTTCACTCAATGAAATTTCGGCACTGGTTTAATCAGTGATGTTCACTGGTTTCTCATTACCAGTAGTCATCTGGTCGTACGCGTTGTCGTCTGTCACTTTTGTGGTAACAGTTGCAAAATTATCTTTTAAAAACTGCACTTTACTCTCACAACAATAAATTAAGGCCAGGTGCAATATGATGGGACACAATATGTAGCGCCTGAGTGTGGGAAGGCCCGTGTCGTTATGTCAACGTGTCGCGTCGCTCAAAGTCTAATCCAAGAGGCCAGGAGCCTTCCCACTTTCAAGCGAAAGATATTATGTCCCCTGCTCATTGCAGCCAGACGCCAAATATTTATAAAACCAATACCAGTACAAAATCAGTTTTATTTTACTCGAGAAATGCCAAGACCCACAAGACCTGACCGGCGACGCGCGCGTACCAGACGACTCAAGGTTCATGTTTTGTCCGCGTGGAGCGCCATATCACTGGTTGAATCTATCATTGGGCGTCAATGGCATATTCAGTAACAAATTTTTAGTTGAGTCACTTACTGATTCATACAGTAAAAGTGGAAAATGACTGGTTCACCAGTGATAATTGAAGATACTGATTCAACCAGTGACAATCTCACTGCTTCAGTTTAAGAGAGATGAGATTAAGTTTCTATCAAAAAGACGAACTTTGAACCAAACACATGAATTTTTTAACGAATAGTTAAATATTCAAATAAGAAGGCTAAATTTTGAAGTTGAAATAGAAAAGTTCGATTTTGAGTTGAAAAATTGATTTTCAACTGGATAAAATGTATTATTAACAAAATAGTTCAATTTTTAACCTAGACGAATACATTTTTACCAAAAAATACGAATTGTAGAACAAATAGTGAAATTTTGAATCCAAACAGACGATTTTTCAACAAAATAGTTATATTTTCAAACCGAAAATATGATTTCTCATCAAAAAAGGTCATTTTCAACCCAAAAAGACGGATTTTTATCAAGAGTAGTTAAATTTTGAACAAACAAAAAAAAGTTTTTAAAAATAAAATTGTTTAATTTCAACAAAATAATACAATCTTTAACCACAGGATGAATTCTCAACCAGAAAAATTATAAGATTATACGTTTATAAGGCTTGTTATTAACACATTTTCTTGTCTAAATCCAATATTATTATGGTTATTTCATTAATTATTAATTAATTATTTAATTACCAGAATTGATATGTATGATCATTTTTGAAGTTTATAAAATCTTAGTGAGATTCTGCAGGGGGTTCAGAGCAAATCTTACGGTGTTTTACGTGGCTGATGTTACCTGACCAGTTATAAATTCCATGACATTCCCTAACAGCCATGACTTTCTGGAATTCCCCGACCTATAGCAACCCTGGCAGGATTCCTACAAAACCCCAATTTCGAAATTCCCTGACATTCCCTTGACTCTACCCATTTTGTATTTTCCCTAATGTTATCAATTTTTTTCAGTTATAAAAACAACTATAAACGTAAGAAATTAATTATTTTGCTGCAAAAAATGGGTTGCTTTTAAATTTATTGTAAACACGAGAGTGATAACACTCATACATCTGGAAGACCTTGCGTAAAAAAAATGTTTGCTACAAAAAATAGTGAATCCACATATAGTACAACTTAGAGGTATTCTTTCACTGAAAATTTTTTAAATTTCATTTTCAATAAAATAGATAAAGTTTTAACAAAATAGTTTATTTTTCAATAAAAAAATGAGACTTGAACCAAGAAGATTAATTTTTTAAGGAGAAAAAATTTTTTGTTAACAAAATAATGAAGATTCAATTTGAAAATTTCAATTTTAATATAAACAAATGATTTTGAACCAAAAAAGCGAATGATCAACCAAACAGATGAATTTTCAACCAAGAAAATACATTTTCCATCAGAAAAAAGAAACTTCAACAAAATACATGAATATTCAACAAAATAGTTGAGTTTTCCACTCAAAAAGATAACAAACAAAAATGGAATAGTTGATATTTCCACCAAAAAATATTTTTATTTTGAATAAAAAAAAAGAATTTGCTTAAAAAAGGCGAGTTTTCAAGAAAATAGTTGAATAAATTTTTAGTTAAAGAAATTAATTTTCAACAAAAAAAACGAATTTTTAATAAAATAGTTAAATTTTCAACGGAAGAAAATAATTTTTAACCAAGTAGTTCGATTTTCAACCAAGAAGATTAATTTCTAACCCCCAAAAAAACAAGTTTTAAACAAAATAATTGAATTCTCAATTAAAAAAGATAATTTTTCATGAAAAAATGGAATAGTTACATTTTGAATTTAAAAAATTAATCTTCAACCAAAAAGAAAACGAATTTTCAACCCAAAAATTAATTTTGAATGCATTTTTAACCCAACTTTTCTGGTTTTCCTTGACATTCCCTGACTTTCTCTGACCGGTTTCAAATTCCCTGACTTTCTAGAATGCCCTGACCTGTAGCAACCCTGTTTATATAGTAAATGAAAGAAAGGGAGGAAATAGAAACGAAAGTAAAGGTGTGATTTGAAATTTGATCATAAAATATTTCTGCGCCAAAATTATTCGATATTTTTGTAATTTTGGAAAACTCGTCTATTTTATTTTTTGGTCGGAACTGAAGCTCTCTTTTTTCCAATTAACGAAAATACAGTAAAACGTGGAAACCTGCAAATAGTGCAAGCCGAACGCAGAGATAACGTGAAAACAACGAGAAATTCCCTATGGCATTCCACATTCTTTCTCTCTCTCTCTCTATTTTTTTCTTTTTTTTTGTGTCAATGATTTTGTTAGAACGAATCAGTCCTCGTTTTTTGGTAAAAAGCGATTCTTTGGAAATCAGGTGGTATTGACAAAACTGCACCGACCAATAAAAAAGCTTCACGCCGAAAGGTTCCTAATGCAATTTATGTGCAACGTTACGGGTAACATATATATAACAGCGTAGGCACCAATATAGACTTTTCTACGTACGCGAAGTGCGACACACAATTACACGTACACATAGAAACCAAAATATATAGGTGTGGTATATAGATGTCCTACACTGTACAATTTCTATACTCTGTACAATGTCTACTACTAGTGTACTTACGAAAACGACTTTAGAGGGCGATAAACGTATTTTATGGGAGACGCGGAGGCGGAGAAATTGCTGCAATATCTTCACTAATGCAATTAACAGTAAAAAGTGTGAAGCACGTGCCGTTATATTGCGTTTATCACAATACAAAAGCTATACACGAAAAAAAATTGGACTGCCTCACACAATTTTTTGTTTAAATTACGAAAACTGATTCAATAATGAAATTGAAAAATTGGATATTCAATACAGGAATTTTTTAATGATATTACTAAATTTCAAGAATAAATACAGAAGAAGCGGGCAGGAATGTGAAACTACAAACTAATTGTTAATAATGTTGATCTCTCCAGCATAAAACCATAACTTTTAATACTTTAAAGTTAGTGTATACACTTCATACGTTATCATCTACAATTTGAGCACGTCAACCTTAGCAAAAATGAAACTAAAGTTTCTCATAAGAAGTGTCTTTTCTTCTCTCTTAAACTGAACCAGTGAAATGATCACTGGTGGAATCAGTATTTTTTAGATATCACTGATGAACTATTGATTTTCCGATCTTGACTGCGGGTGAACCAGTAAGTGACTCAACCAAGACAGCGTTACTGAATAAACTTATAGTGACGCAACCAATAATCACACCATTGATATAGCGCTTCACGCGGCCAATTGATGAACCTCCAGTCGTCTGGTATGCGCGTGTTGCCGGTCGGGTCTTTGCATTTCTCGAGTGAAAACGAATTTTATTGTGCACTAGCATATTTTTTAGAACGTTAACGTAATGACAGGACCTTCCCACAGTTAGGTGCAATATAAAATATATTATTCCTACAATATTGCAGGCCGACCCTCATATATTGTTGGGGGAGTAAAGTGCGGCTTTTGAATGATAATTTTTGCAAAGGTTAGCAAAAAGAGTGATGAATGATAAGTGTCAACCCTACACGGTTCGCCAGAAGGAAGTTTGAATGAAAATGGTGTGTTGCCTTAAAATTCATGTTTATTATGATTTCTACACGGAAAAAATAAGTCTTGGAACATTTCGTAGATTAGTGCTAGACTTCAGGACGGGCCATCATTTTCATGAAGTCTCGTATACTTTCTATAAAGTGGTCATACATTTTCATGGAAAAATAAAGAAAAGTCATGGAAGTTTTCAAGCGCAGTCAAGAAACAACAGGCTTGGAATTCTTATAAGACAGTTTACAAAAAAATATATACACAGTCATGAAGTGGCTATAAAATAACTTCATATTTGCAAAGACTTGAATTGAATAAGTGCGTGATTCAAAAACTATGAACTCGAATGCAAGTCAGAAAAACAGTCCATGACTGTCTGCGAGAATTTTCAGAGGCGCGCTCAGTGGGGCTCAGAGACAAATTTACATTGGTAAGATTGAAGTAGACACTGGTCAAAAAATAATTTTCCGTGGAAAATTATATTTTTCCATTAAAAAAAAAAATTGTTTAATTAACTTGTTATGCAAAGTCAGTCTTGCAGCAAGTTGTCTAATTCGCAGTCCTCACTAAAATTCTTTTTACGCGGCCACGCAGTTTTTAGCTGTAGCAGAACGCCAAGATTTTTTACTGTGTTTTCAGTCCGATCGATTAGCCGAGGGGCTTGCGCGGTTAGGAGTGAGTTGCGTTAGTCTCGTGTCTAGGATAGGTAGTTCGAATCCTCGCAGCGTGCGTCCGATTTTTTAGAGCGTAAAAAGCGAGCGATTGATATAAGTAATAACTGTGTGTGTTATAATAATATTTAAATAAATATGTAAGTTGAAGATAATAATATTATAAATTTAAAAAATAATTCTTTATTTTTTATTAGCATGAATGGCTAGCTCGACAGTCTACGAACCCTTCCTTGACTGTCTTTGAGAATTTAATATTGGAGTGTTGAACGGCTTACAAATTTTTCTGTGATATTTTGTTGATGGAGTCTAGGAGTGCTTCACTGAGACTATGCTGGACGCAATTTAAGAAGTCTTTTATTTCTTCAAGCACTATTTGCATGATTTTCCAATATGTTATTTTCAAATTATCAAATGCTTTTAGACCTACATACAAAAAACTGGGGTTTCTATTAGAACCAATTTTTGGTTCTAAAGGAGCTGCAACAAAAAGGAACCTCTCTTGCTGAAAAGGAACCCAAAATGATAAATGGTTTCTAAATGAACCCAAGCGTGGATTCAAATGGTTCTAATAGAGCCTTTTTCTCACTTCTGCCTTGAATCACTTCAAAGATTGCACAAGTTAATGATGCAAATTTTGCTTTATAATTTGAATAAAATAATATTGCACTGGAAAAAATTTAATGAAGAAACTAAAATCATAAACATTAGTAATTCTTGAAAGGAAGATATCGCACATGAAATGTGACAGTTTTTAAGGTTATGTTGCAAATCCGAAGTTTTACACTGCGCATGCACAAGAAGCGCGGGACTATTCAAAATGATATAATGTACACTTGCAGTATTAGGTTAATATACGATTTTTTCAAGAAGCTAGGTATTTCTATAATTAAATTTAATTTGTTTTAAATAAGAATAAAAAAATTTTTGTAACATTTGTCTGTATGACTATTCATAGTATTTATTGGTTTCAAATCGGCCCGCGCTTCTCGGCGCATGCGCAGTTGAAAACGTTGGCAACGGCCGATGGCCATCTATCGGATATAAACAAACTAAAAAGGAACCCTTAATAAGAGTTCCTTTCGAGCCTAAGTTCTGAATGATCCCAATTTACACTTGAGCCGCAACATTACTGATCCCTCAGTTTTTTCTGTGTATCCTAAAGTCACAGACTCGGTCAATGAAAATTTCCAGCACTTTTTTTTCCGTGTAGATGTACCAGGAATGGTCTGATCTAGTTTTTAAAATCATTTCACGTGTAAGATTTATTAAAAATTGGATTTGAATTTAAAAATATTATTTTACGATTATCAGAATTTTTTATTGTATGAATATAATAATAAATGAGTAAAAAACTGTCTCTCATTGAAATATTTTACATAACGTAATACATAGAGAGTACAAAGAAATTACTAAAAAAAATTTAATAGATGTTTATCAAATAGAATGAATCTGTCAATTCACCTTTGTTTTGTTCAAAGGAAGATCAATTAATTTTGGATGTAATTCCTCCTCCAGAACTGCATCTTTTTTAGGCTGCGTTAATACGCTCTACAGTAACATGCATAAACTGTATCCCGATATTGCTTTACAATGGGCGTAGAAAAGTCACGTTGCAAGAAGTTACACAAACGGTTGTCAGTTTTCATTTGAAGGAAATGCATGTAATGCATTACTTAAGAATGTTGACAAACTTCAGAATGTATGTGAAGATAAAGCAGTTGGAGGTTTAGCCGGTTGCATGGCGTACGTAGATACATTTCCAAAGTTTAAAACAGTCGTTGACGACTGTTTTTCACTGAAATTACGTCTAGATTTCGAACAACATATTGAAGAATTTCAAAAAAGTTATAAACTTTTAGAAATTCCAGTAACACCAAAACTGCATACGATTTCTCATCACGTAGCACAATTTTGTTCAAAACATAAGATGGGACTAGGATTTTTTGGAGAACAAGCTACAGAATCTGTGCATCATGACTTCAACGAAAAGTGGAAAAATTATAAAGTATCGAAACTTAAAGAAAATTACAAGACGAATTTACTTCGAGCTGTGCGCAGCTATAATAGTATGCATGTATAGATTCATGGAAGCTTATTTTCAATATAACATTCATTCTATTTCATAAACATCTATTAAAATTTTTTTAGTAATTTCTTTGTTCTCTTTATGTATTACGTTATGTAAAATATTTCAATGAGAGACAGTTGTTTACTCATTTATTATTATATTCATACAATAAAAAATTCTGATAATCGTAAAATAATATTTTTTCATTCAACACTGAGAAAAATGGATTATACCAGGTAATAAAAAATATGTTACCGGATATAATCTTGGACTATTAACTATGGGACAGCGATCCAGATTATTAGAACTAAAATCTATAGATATTAAGAAATAGATATTACAGGATATTATCTTAGACTATTAAACTTTATAATCTGAGATAATAAAATCTATAATCCAAGATTTTAAAATCTAATATCCATATTAGTATCCTGGTCCATTAGAATTTAGATAACCTCAAATATATA
>CAKNXH010000128.1:0-39490 GCA_932178445.1 Andricus quercusramuli
AGGGTTAGGATTATAAGGGTAGGATTTTAGGGGTAGCATTTTAGGGGTAGGATGTTAGGGGTGGGATGTTTGGGGTAAGATTTTTGGGGAATGATGTTTGGGGTAGTTTGCTGGGGTAGGATGTTAGGGCAGGATTTTAAGTGTTGGATTGTAAGGGTAGGATGTTAAGGGTGGGGAAGCAAGGGATGGAATAGTAGTGTGCGGAGTGGTAAAACTTTGTCTAAAAAGGAGTTAAAAATTCGTACATAAAATATTAAGCAAACTTACAGGTTTTTATAGAATTCCAGTTTTTGATCCCTTTCTGCCTGCTTTGCGCATGGTAGTGCTGTTTCGATAACATCTTTTGGTATCTTGTAATCGTTATCAAAGGCTGTATTTGCTACTGCAGCTTTTCCAAGAGCTTGAAGAGCTTTTTCTATTTTATCCCACCTAGTTTTCTCGTCCTCGTCAACGTTGTCACATTTTGCATTCACAGCCGCAGCTTTTATGTTGAAAAATGCTTCTAAAGCTTCGTCTGAGTTATAGCCCTCCTTCCTGGGCGGATTTAGAGAATCAAAGCATTCTGAGAATCCTGAAAAATAAAAAATAAATTATTCTATAGATCAGAAAAAGGCCTACAGAAATTCTTGGACGATCCCTAAGCACTTTTTTCAATTAATTTGATTTCTCAACTTATACTCACCGACAAAAAGTGCCACCAAAGTAAGGATTAAGAGCTTCATCATGGACGTAATCAAAAATTCACCCAGAAAATCGGAAAGTGAGACTTTTAGCAGAAAGAATAATTTCACCTTTTTTCTTTTTCTTCTGCAGATGTCTAGATACTGATTTTAGGCCATTTATATACTAAAATTGTTGAGAAAAATGCCTTGAAAAGAAGGAAGTCTTGAAGATTATTAGATTCTCTCCATATAATGTTTACTTATCGTTAGTAGAAAACACGTGTAAGAAGTGAATATTTCCTTATAGAACTTTTATTTGCCAAGAATTAGACTCTTTTTCAATAACATGTTTTTCAACTAGAACCCAAGATTAGACGCATATTTCGATTAAATTTTCGAAATTTTTTGTATATTTCCGGGTTAAAATTCAACGATTTTGCAGAAAATTCATTTTTTTCTCCTCAAAGTTCAACACTTTTTATAAAAAATTTGTATTCATCAAATGAAAAATTATTTTTTGTTAAATTCATTCTCGTGTTTGAAAATTAAACCATTTGGTTGAAAATATAATTATTTGAGGTCTTGATTAAAATTTTAACTATTTAGTCGAATCGTTTTTTTTTCCTTGTAGAAAATTCATCATCTTAGCTAAAAATGCATTTATTTGAATGAAAAATTTAACTATTTTGTTGAAAATTCATGATTTTTGTTGAAAATTTATCTATTCGATAGAAAGTTTAACTATTTTGTTCAAAATTCGTTCGCTTTTTGGTTGACAATGATCTTGTTATCTGAAAAAGCAGCCATTTCATTTTTGGATCAAAATATATATTTCTCAGTGAAAAATTTAATTATTTAGGAGAAAACTTATTTCTTTGAATACAAAATTCAATTATATTGTTTGAAATTCTTTTTTTTCATTGAGATTTAGATTTTTTTTACAGGAACTGTGAATCTTTCACTTCCTAAGATTCATAATTTTGCTTGAAAATTCAACTATTTTGTTGATTTTTATTGTTAGAAATTAAGTTTGTTAATTAAGAATGCAACTAATAAATGTTTGGTTGAAAATTCATTGATTTTATTGAAAATTCAACTTTTTGAGTTAAGAATTAATCTTATCAGTTGAACATTCATTTTTTTATTTGAAAATTCATCTGTTTCCTAGAAAATGTAACTGTTTTGTGGAAAAAAATAGTTTTCTGTTATTGAAAATTCTGATTTTTTGGCAATAAATCAATTTTCTGAGTTGAAAATTGATCTTTCCTATGAAAAATTTACTCTTTGATTCAAGATTCACCATTTTAGTTGGAAATTCATCTAGTTGGTGAAAAATTAAACTACTTTGTTAGAAATTTTTTTTTTTTTTAGTTGACAATGCGCTTTTTATCTGAAAGTGTAACCATTTCATTTTTTGACAAAAATGTATATTTTTTAGTGAAAAATTCAACTGTTGAGGAGAAACTTCATGTCTTTTTTCGGAAATTAGATTATTTATAACAAACATTTCTTTGCAGAAGATTCATCATTTTAGTTGAATTCAGCAAAATTTGGCTAAAAGTTCAACTATTCTGTTAATTTTTTTTTTTTTAAGGGTATGTGACACAGCCAAATACCTACATTGCCGACCTCACTTTTTCAATTTTCCGAATTTTTTTTTGAATCTAAGAACTTTTTTTCCAAATAAAATTTCGGGCTGAAACTTTGGAAAATGTATGAGAAGACAATAAACTACGTTTATGTACCTTATTCGAGGAAGAACTTCGCAAAAAATTATTTTCGAAGAAATTAAAACTGGGTGCATTTTTTGAACCTAAGAACTTTTTTTATAAGTAAAATATCGGCTTCAAACTTTGAGAAATGCAAGAGCTGACAGTAAAGTACGTTTATGTACATTATTTGAGTATAAAAGATGCAAAAAGAAAAATTCCAACTAAGTGTCAACTCCGGTTCCGCTTGCCAGTTCGGTCGGTATTTTTGCGATGGGCACGACAATGCGAAGTCTGGCGGCCACTAATCGAGGCTCTATCAGCTGACTCGTCTACATCTGAAATATGGGGTCCACGCTGTCAAAGATTGATGATTCGGTGTTCTTACAATAATATTTTTTGAAAGTTGTGTCCAGCATAAAAGTTGAGTGAAATATGTTGTTTCAATGTTGAATTATGTAAGTATTGAAATCGCTATTGGCCTCGTTCAGTGGCCGCCAGACTTTGCATTTTCGTGCTCATCGCGAATACCGACCGAACTGGCAAGCGTTGTTGACATTTAGTTGGAATTTTTCTTTTTGCATCTTTTATACTCAAATGATGTACATAAACGTACTTCACTGTCGGCTCTTGCATTTCTCAAAGTTTGAAGCCGATATTTCACTTATAAAAAAAGTTCTTAGGTTCAAAAAATGCACCCAGTTTTAATTTTTTCGAGAATAATTTTTTGCGAAATTCCTCATCGAATAAAGTACATAAACGTAGTTTATTGTCTTCTCATACATTTTCCAAAGTTTCAGCCCGAAATTTTATTTACAAAAAAAGTTCTTAGATTCAACAAAAAATTTGGAAAATTGAAAAAGTGAGGTCGGTAATGTAGGTATTTCGCTGTGTCACATGCCCTTAATTAGGTTTTCTTTTAAATTCTACTGGTTGGTGAAAATTAATTACTTTAATTGAAGATGCATCATTTTAGTTGCAAATTCACTTATTTGTTTAGAAATTCATTTTTTCGGTGAAAAATTTATTACGTTAACTGAAAATTTAACCATTCCATTTTTGATCGAAAATTGATCTTTGAGAAAATTCTGAAGTGTACAAAAATAATTTGTTGGAATTTCTAATTTTGTACTATTCTTTACTAACGGAATGCACTTTTTTGAATTTATTTATATCTTCTCTCAAGTTTATAGAAAAATGCAAATTTTCGTTTTTCATAAAAATAAATCAAATTATCTCTTTATAAAGACGTATTTGTTGTTTCCTGGCAGATAAAAGAACTAAGTTTGCAGTAATATAAATAATTCAATTAAGTATTATTATTATATTAAAATAATAATTTCATATTTTATATGACAAATATATTATATTATTATATTATGGTGTTTATTCAAGAAAATTTTATTATCGACGATTCTAAATTAGCTTGAGCTGAGAGAATAGAGAACAAACAATTCCCACATTGGATATTTTTGCTGGTGGCATGGATAAATAAATAATAAAATATGAAACAAAACATAGAATAAAAAATATGTTCTCCAAATAAAGGTATTTTATTTATTATTTTTTATTTAATAAATTGTCCAGTTTTTAAAATTGTGTTTTGTGGTAAAAAATTAATCTTCTTGGTTGATGAGGCATCATCTTTAAATCTGTAAATTTCATTTTTCGATAAAAATGTATCTTTTTTATTGAAAATACAAGAAAAATATGAAAGCAGGAATCAAAAGAAAAAATCGAAAAAGTTCGAAAATGTATTGATATTGTTGAAAATTCTACATTTTTGGTAGAAGATTAATCTTTTTGATTAAACAATCATCTGTTTCGTTGAAAAATCGTTTCTTTGGTTAAAATTCCTTTTTTTTTTTTGTTTGTAGAAAATTCTTTAATTATGGGAACAAATTTCATCTTTTCAGTTCAAAATATAAATAATTATATTTCTGTTATTATCTTTCGTTTGAAAAATTGACTTGAAGAGAATACGTAAAAATATTTCGAAACATCTAAAAAGATGTTTCAAATTCTCAAAAAAGAATCTGGGAGGTTTTGGGAAACTACGAACCATTGAAAAAAAGTTATATAGACGTTTTGAAAGCATTAAAAAAATTATTTCAAATTTGAAAAGTTCAAACATGTTTTTTCAAATATAGATTCTGAAAGGTTTCAAAAGAAATTTACAAATTTTTCAAGAATTTCGAATGGATTCAAGATAATTGAAGTTTTTTAATTATCTTATTATTATTTATTATATTATTCATTTACTATTTTTCACAATTACTATTATTTTTGACTCTTAGATCCGGAAATTTTGTAATTCTGAAATTTTCTAGTGTTGTCAATTTTATCATTTCGGAAAAAAATGAAAATTTTTGACAAATAATAAGACTACCAATAATTTTTCTTTCAGAAATTTAAAATTTCCGAAATCTCAAAACAGGCATTATCAAATTCCTGAAAACAGAAAATTACTGAAATTTCAAATTTCTGAATTTTCAAATTATCTAAATTTTAATTTGCCGAACTAATAAAAAAAATAAAAAAAATGTTGGCTGTTAGGATAATCTTTTATTTTATATGTGGTCTATTTTCTCAAGTGCACTATTAAATATAATTTTTTTTTTTAATTTGAACATTCGTTTGTATTATTAGCTGTCGAGTATTTCATTATTCGGGAATTTTTGGCCAGTTTATAATTTTTATAATTTTCTATTCCAAGTATCATTTTTTTCCGTGAATTTCACAATTTTATTTTTCGACATTAAGGTTCTATCTACATTGGTGGAGTTGACATAGCCTATTTACAATAGCTTCACCATATTGCTCTCTCATTGTTTTAATAAAGCTGGAAATGTTACAAAATCTCTTTCTTTTATTAAATTTCCTTATATGTCAAAATCAGATTAAAAACATTTTTTATGATCGAACTAGTTTTTGAAAATTTATCCTTTTTTGGTTACAAATTCATATTTTTTCTTGAAAATCCAATCACTACGTTACACATATAATTTTGTGATTTATGATTTATAAAATTAGTAAAAAAAATGTTTTCGTTGAAAATTTAACATTTTGTTGAAAATTCGTTATTTTTTTTTACAAGAAATTCATGTCTTTCGTTCGAAATTCAAATAATTGGTTAAAAAGTAATTTTTTCGGTTGAAGATTTATCATTTTTTTTTAAATTCATCATTCTGGTAGAAAATTGAACTATTTTGTTGAAAATTAGTTTTTTTTTGCTGTTAAAAATTTGACTTTTTTAGTAGAAAATTAATTCATCCTATTGTCAATTTATCTATTTGGTATAAAATTGAACTATGTTGTTCAAAATTAGTTTTTTTTTAGTTCACAGTGAATTTTTTTTACTAGAGATGTGACTCACATTTTTGGTCAAAAGCTAATTTCTTAGTTACAAAATCAACATTTTGGGAGAAAATTCGTGTCTTTTGTTGAAAATCCGACTTTTTTAATCACTCATTTTTTTGGTCAAAAATTCATCAATTCAGTTGAAAGATCTTTTTTGGTTGGAAATTCAACTGTTCTATTGAAAATTGGTTTTTGTTTTTATTAAAAATTAAGTTTAAAAAACTTGATGATTCCTATTAAAAATTCAATTTTATTTGGTAGAAAATTAATCTTCTTGGTAAAAGGTCTACTTTTTTGGTTGAATTTTAGTTGAAAGTTCATGGAAATTAATTTGTTGTTGTTAAAAATAAACCAATTTTGTTGAAAAAAAGGTTTTTTTCTGGGTGAAAGTTAATTTTTTAATTGAAAATGGGAATATTTCATTTTTGGCTCCAAATTTATCATTTTTAGATTGAAATTCAACCTCAGGTTGAAAATTCATGTTTTTTTCTGAAAACTCAACTTTTTTAGTAGAAAAATTTTGGTTGCAAATTGATCTTTTCAGTAGAAAATTAACCTTCTTGGTTAAAAAATTCAATTTTTGTTTGAAAAATTAATATTTTTGCTTGAAATTTCAACAATTCGGTCAACAAATTCAATTTTTCAATTAAAAATGTACCTACTCCACTTTTTGTTGAAAATTCTTTTTTTTTGTTGAAAATTTCACTATTCGATTTTCGTTGAAAACTGATATTTGTAGTGAAAAATTAAACTATTTGGGTAAAAATTAATGTACTTTGCTAAGATTTCTTCTTTTTCGCAGAATATTAATCTTCTTGGTTGAAGATTCATCATTTGAGTTGAAAATTTATTTCTTTAGTTAAGAATTCATATTTTTTATGGTTAAAATTTACGCTTTTAATTGAAGAATTCTAAATCATGCAAAAAAAATTGGAATTTCTAGTTTTTTGCTATTCTCAACTATCAAAATCTGTATATTTAAGAAATTTTTCATTTTTTTTTATTTTTCAATAAAATATGATTTTTTAAATTAAAAAAAAAAACTTGAAATTGAGAAAAGTATCAAGGTACTTCTTTTTCTTTTTTTTTTCTCTCATGGATATTCAATAAAAGAAATGTTTCTTTGATTCAACAAATTTTATATTATTTTTGAACAAAAAAATTATTTTTCAACTAAAATGATGCATCTTTGACGAAAAAAAATTGTTTACCAAATACTTGAACTTTGAACTGAAAAAATAAATTTTAAACCAAGAAGTTTAATTTTGTAAAGAAAATGAATTTGCAAAAAAATACATGAATTTTCAATTGCAAAAAAATAAATTTTTAACCAAAATGGAATAGTTAAACTTTCAGTTAAAAAATTAATTTTTAATGAAAAGTCAAATCAAATTAAAGCATACATTAAAAAAATTGTTTTATTTTCAGGAAATGAAATTAACTTTTAAAAAAAGATGAATTTTCAATTTTCAATCAAAAAAATAAATTTTCTACAAAAAAAATGAGTTTCGACAAAATATATGAATTTACAACCAAAGAAATGAATTTTCAAACAAAAATATGAATTTTTTACACAAGGAGGTCAACTTTATGCTGGAAAGATCAATTTGCAACCAAAAATTTTATGCTCAAAAAGTTAAGTTTTTAACAAAAAAACATGAATTTTCAACAACAGATTGAATTTCAAAATTGAAAAATTTGAAAATGATACATTTGGAACCAAAATTGAAATATTCTCATTTCTAATAAAAAAATTAACTGCCAGCCAAAGAAAAAATGCTTTTTTTAACAAAAAGGGGTTATTTTCAAAAACAACGAAAAATTAATTTCCATCTGAAATGATGAATCTTCAACCAAAAAATAAAATGAAACGAGTTTCAACCAAATGAGTGAAGTTTTCAACCAAAGAATTGAATTTTTAAACAAAAAAGATGAATTTTTGAATAAAGAAACTTTTTGCTGAAACAAATTTTTAACAAAGCGCATGAATTTTTGGCTATAAAAAAATTTTAATTATTTTTTAACAAAATAGTTAACATTTTAACCAATGAAATGAATTTTTAACGACGTAAAATAATTTTTGTATCAAAAAAAGAAGAATTCTCAACAAAATACAAGCATTATATTACTTGTCTTTAATTAATTTTTACTCATCGTTAATAGAAAACATGTGAGGAAACTAATTCACGAAATTATAAAATTGCCACAAATTTAAAATTTCAGAACTAAAAAATTGTTATATTATAAAAAAAAATTGTGTTCAGTCAACATATTTTTTACGTCATTATTTACTTATTACACAACAAAAATATTGTATGGGAAAAATTCCTAATTCTCTTATCCAAGGCATTTCATTTTTGTCGATAACAAGTTTTCTTAAATAATCATGACGTGATTGCATAAGAATGATAATATTTTATGAAAACAAAAGTGAAGTCATTTCTCATTGGTAACATTTATCTTTTCATAATTTTAAATTAGTTTCATTTACTCAATTATCATAATTTTAATTACAATTATTAATATAATAATATCTTATACAACATATATTGTGATATAATAATCATAATTATTAAAATCATTTAAATTAATTTAAAATTACATTTCAAGTAATAAAATAGATAATAAATTTAGATAATAAAGTCAAAAAAGCAAAGTTGTGCCTCTACAAAATCTATTTGAAAAAATCTCTTCACGCTTTCTTTTATCTTGCGATTTTCCCTAATTGAAAAATTAATATTTTAGATTTAAAAATTCGAAACTTTGAAAACTGGGAAAAATTTGGTATTGGTTGGAAAATTATGGCAAATTTTCCTGACAAATAATAATACTACCAAAAATGTTTATTCTTGCAATTGCAAGAATTTTACAATTTCTGAAAATAGTAAACTGCCGAAATCTCAAATTCCGGAACAAATATAACAAAATATTGAATAGAATTTGTTCGTTTATAATAATCTTCTTTTTTTATATAGGATATATTTCTCAAGTTACTATTAAATATAATTCTTCTTTCTTGATTCGATTTTTTTTGCATTTTAAGCCATCGAGAATTCAATTATTAGGAAATTTTTAATTCTTGGCAATTTCATAATTTCGAGCATTTTATATTTTTAATATTGTGTTTTTTTGTGAATTAAACAGTGTCGGGAATTTTATTTTTTTTGGATTTTTCAGTCGTCCCAAAAAATATATAAAAATTAAGTTTGTGCTTTTTGTTTCAGATTTTCATATTTGTTATTCGACAATGTGTATTGTAAATTTATGGAGGTTATTATGTACCTACAGCCTTGAAGTTACACTTTCGGGTCGAAATATTATTTTTTATTGAAAAAACGAATATTAACATAATAGTTAAATCAAAAATGGAATGATCAAAATTTTAGCTAAAAAATTATTTTTCTTCCAAGAGACGAATTTTTAACAAAATACATGACTTATCAACCAAATAGCTGAATTTTCAACCTTAAACGGTATTAATTAATTTTTTGATAATAAATATTAAATTGTGTCGAATACTGGTCTACATTTTTTGGAGAAACGAGAATAAAAATTTGACCTCGAGGCAGGTTTTTTTCTCGTTCAAAATTTCATTTCTTTCTTTTGATATTCGTTTTTTTTTCTTGAAAAATGATAAAAAGAACGAACTAAAATATTTAATATTTGACATAAAAGAATTCAAATAATAAATTTTGGACCAAAAATAAAATAGTCAGATTTTCAGTTTAAAAAATTAATTTCTCACTGAAAAAAACGTATATTCAACAAAACTGTTGAATTTTCAACCGAAGATATAAAATTTTTACCAAGCAGATCAAATTTCAGTTAGAAAATTAATTTTCAACCAAAAAGTATTGAATTTTTGATAAAAAAAGTTGAATTTTCAACTAGGAATGTATAATTTTCCAACGGGAAATGTAATGGTTGAATTTTCTTTTAAGTAGCATAATCTTCCAGAAAAAAAGACAAATTTTCTAAAACAGTAAACAAATTAATTTTTCACAGAAAAAAATACATATTTTTAAAAGAATAGTCAAATTTTCAATCAAAAAGATGAATTTTTTACCAAGAAGATCAATAATACCTTACCAATAATACCAAATTCTTACGAAATACATAAATTTACAACAAATAAAGTTGAATTTTGAAAAACAAAATATACACGTTTAACCAAGAATAAAATAATTAAATTTTCACTGAGAAATTCATTGCCAAAAAAAAAACTAATATCAAACATTTCAATTTTTTACCAAATTGATGAATTTTTAACTAAACTGATCATAATTGAACCAGATAAGTACATTTTCAACACGGTAGTTGAATTTTCAACTCGAAAAGAAATAGTTGAATTTTAAATAAAAAAAGATTAATTTTCTAGCAAAAAAAAAAAAAGGATTTTCAATAAAAAAGTTAAGCTTTCAACCAAAGAAATGAATTTTTAACTAAAATGAATTTTTGACCGAGAAAATTACGACATTGCAGTTTGTCACAGATACGGATTTGAAACTTATGTCATAATTTAAAAAAAAAACTAAGAATCGAATCGCAAAAATTAAAAAAAAAAATTGAATAAGATAGCACTACTTTATTGAATTACAGAAAAAATCAATTTAACTCATTTAATTATTGTTGACCGAAAGTTATAAAAACAATTAATTTCATTTTTCATATTCAGTAGATTAGTCTTCTACTTGTTGGACATTATAAAAATTGGCAAGATTTATTGTTATCAGAAAAATTATTTTAATAAAGAATGCATGGGTACCCTTATAAATTTAATTTAAAAATATCTATATAGCACTTTATAAAAAAATCTTCCATATATTTTATTATGATTATTTTTTCCCTAATTACTTGGCCAACTTTGATTTCAGATCCAATTTAAGCGAAATTTTTATCGCCTACTTCAAATGTATTAAAAATTGAAAAAAAAAATGATGAATCGAGGCCTTTGAAATTAGAATAATCAGATAATCGTCCAATATCAGGAATGACAATGAATTTGAAAAAGAAAATTAAAAAAAGAATAATAATTTTTGAACAAAACTGGAATTTCCTTCATTATTTTGAGATAATATTAGCAACGATGATAATGAATTGTTCAAATTATTATTTTTGTTAATATTAATTATGTATGACGCCACTATAATTGAAAATTAAAAAAGTGGACATTTAAAAAAAAAACTGCTACTTTCTAACTCTATTCTGAAAGACAATTGTTAAAAACAATAATAAATTGTCCAAGCTATTTATTTAAAGAACTCATTATTATTATAAACTAGTATTTTATTTATTCTCAAGAATGAAATTTATCGTGGGTCATCACTATAAAAATTATTAATTCGAAAAAAAGCTCACTTGGAAATTTCGACAACTTTCGCATATCTTTTAAATCTTTCTAAATAGTCTAAAATCTTGAAATCATATATTACGTAAATTCTTCTAATCTTCCAAAATTCAAGCAAATTCTTCAAAACAGCATCAAATGATTTAAATTCTGTGAAATCTTTTGAAATATTTGAAGGGCTCTTCAAATCTCTAAAATCCTAGGAAAAATTTAATTATTGTAAAAATTCGATCAGAAATTTGGAAATTTTAGCCCCTTGGAATTAAAATTAATATTACAAATATCCTTAAACCTTTCAAATTTTATGAAATCCTTGAAAATTCTTATGAAGTTCAAGAAATTCAAAATCAAATCATTCCAACTTTATTAGTTTGATACATATACATATTAACTTGAACTGAGAAGAGTGTTAAATTATTAAAAAAGTTTAATAAAAAAGGCAATTGTGTTCAATTTTTAACTTCATTGAAACAATTAGAAGATATTTTTTATACCTGCAAATAGACTAAGTCATCTTTACGAAGGTAACGTATTTCGAACTTATTTTTCTTTAAAACGATGAAGGTTGCATTATTATGTACACACCCAATCTATTCCTCTGGCTTCATTCATGTCTCGTGTCAACGCTTATCGAAAATATTTTTTAAATTTAATTTGCTTCCAATTTAATTGTCATTTGCTAAAAAGAAAAGAAAAATAACTTTATTCCTTTCTAAATCCAATAATCTCCTACTATGAAATAATTTTTAATAAAAATTACAGGTTTTGTCTTAAATGGAAGGAAGAAAGTTTAAATATTCCTGAAGGTATCCAAATCAACAAACATTTTTACGAGCGCCTTTCGAAATACAAGTTTCTGATTTTTCATGAACTGTTTAAATTTTTCATAAAATTCGTTTCAATTTACGGAAAAACATTTTTCTAATCAATAATGAAATATTTTTAAACAGTAATTTCAATTTTCAAAACCACAATTTCAAAATTTCAAATTTAGAAAACTGTTCGGATGAATAAAGAAAGTACAGTTTTTGAAGATTAATTTTGAATTTTTGAAAAAAAAATTAAATTTTATATTAGGAAAGAGACGTTTTCATCTTGAAATGATGGAAATATTCTACTACCTTATCTATTTTACATTGCTTTATCAATTTCTCGTGCCAAGGCTCATCGAAAATATTTGTCTATTTTAATATGATTTTAGTTTAATTTAATGTTAATTTGATAAAAAAAAAATGATTAAGAATAACAACTATTCATTAAATGCAATAATAATTTTAATTGTCCTTCGATAAACTCTTTGACTGCCTAAAATGAAGGTCAAGTGTGTCCACCAGCCATTTTGGTTAAAAATTCAGAAAGTTAAGGCATTTCCAAAATGTTTGAGACCACTTTTTCCAGGATTTGTGAATTCAATGTACCGCTATTTGTAATATTCAAAAAAATGAACAATTTTTTCTTAGGAGATAATTCGATAAAGAACAAATTACAGAAGTTATAGCATTTACGAAATTGAAAAAAAAGAAAATGAAAATTTGAAGCCAAAACACGCACGATATGAAAAAAATCCATGAGGAGAAAAACGTGAAAGATGCCTACCGGAAAGCTTTTGATTCATCCTCTCATAGATTTATCACCTTTCAGTTAAAAAGCTTGACAGTTCATCCACACGTACTGAGATGCACAGAGAGATTGATGCCTCTTTCAAAAACTAGATTTACTATCTCATCTGGAAATTATTGGGTGACAACGAACAAGGTCACCTTTCAGGAGGGCGTCTTTCAAGGTTATACAACGAGCCCTCTGCTTCTCTGCATCACACTTCTGCCTCTATCTCTCGTACTACGAAATTCTCCTGGATACCTCCACGGCGAAAATAATCATCGCGAACGTGAGAAAATTATGTATTTTATATGGATGCCCTAAAAATCGATGCTTCTGGTAAAAGCAAACTTCAGACTGTTCTGAATATCTTCAAGAAGTGCACATGAGAGATTGGTATGAATTTTGATTGGTCTAGTGTGCCAAGATTCATCTGAAGGAAGGAATGATTACTGGCGTTCCCAATGACACTGAGCTTGTGTCTATAAGTCTTACTCGACATCTTGAAACTGGAGGGACCTATGCATACCTGGGCGTGCCTCAAAGCCGCATTCAGGACTTACCATTAGCGGAGGAGTCTCTTCGAAGGAGATACAAGCATCTTCTTTGACAGATTTAGTTTTCAAATCTGCCGGCGTTCAACAAGGTATCTGCGATCAACATGTTTGTCGTCCCGGTCTTACTCTACTCGTTTTGGGTGAATCAATGTACGAAGAAAGAGCTTACGACCCTTGATATCACCGTTCTTAAGATCACAAATATGCATAAGAGCTTGCGTATCAATTCGTTCGTTCCACGATTATACATCTCACTCCGTCAAGGCGAACGGGGACTTCCGAATCTCCAATGTCTTCTTAACCGAATTGTTCTAATTACAGCATACATCGTTGAAAATGGCAAAGATCCTCTCCTGAAGATGGTCAGGAAACACGAAGTGTTTGTCAAATGAGCGTTCCTTTACGAAACCGCGGAGCAAGCGGCCGAAACCCTTGGCCTCAATTTTAACCTCAGAAGTGAGGAAAGTGCATTACTTCACCTCGATGCTTCAATTCCAGAAGTTGATGTAAAAAAAGCAGAAGTAGAAAAATTCCGCCAAGAACAAGGTTTCATTTTCGTATGCCAGGACGGGGTCATTTCCACATAAGCATACCGTGACCACATTTTATGTCAAGAACGTGTCACGCACACGCTACGTACCTAGAATACATACTTTCCGGGTGTCCCACTGACGCTGGAACGAAGTATCTTTACAGACATTATTGCCGTCCGGTGTTCACCGCAAACCTGCCATACCAAACGCTATAAAGGAGATAGAGTTAATTGTCCAAAACGAGAAGAGCCAAATTTTCTAAAACTAAGATTTTCATACAGCAGTCTCCATTGCACACTCGAGACCTCACATTGTTCTCCATGACTTGAAGAAACGAACTATATTCGTGATCGAATTCTTGGCTCCGACCGACTACAGCATCGCGGCCTAGGAAAAGAAACAGAAGGACGACTGTATCAAAAATATTCAGTTGAAGTAATTGTTCTTGTGATTGGTGCTGTTGAGGTGCGAAACTGTCACTTGCTCGTAACCTTAAATATGACAAGGTACTTGCGAGGTAGATGCAGATATTTGTCATCCTTGGGTCGCTACGTGTTCTAAAGATACACGACGGTTTCACCGGCCTGTCGTTATGATTTCATCGTGTGTATAATGCGGTTCCATATTTTATCATATTGCACGATAAATGGTGATATTGTATAGCACTTTCTGTATAACATTGTATCATATTGTATTATACCATTAAGCCATTTCCCTTTCGGGGTAGGCGTGACTTGCTCGGTTGGAAAGTAGTGAAATAGGTATGATACACTGTAATGTAGTATGATAATATATGAAAATGTATCACATTGTATCATGATGGATTATACTGTATCATAATCAAAATACAGAAAGAGAGAGAGAGAGGAAAAGAGAGAGAGACAGATGGGGTGGAGGAAGCTAGAGAGGGGGAGAGAGATCCAGACCCTGCTCGGTTGTGCATACAGTCGTCCGGTCGTACGGTCATGCGGTTGTTGATTCACGCGGTCGAACATTTCTTTTTAATTTACTTCCATCCCAACAACAGTTCACTAACGTCCCAAAAAAAGTTTCACTTCGAAAAACCCTGAGGACTCACTTTTAAGCAACGAGACTTATTTTTATACATTTTTCCGCTATATTAGATCTACTGTTCTGAGTTTTTAAATTTTTACTTCAGATTCGTAATCAACGATCCGACGAACCACCGAGGACCCATTTCAATGATCACATTTTCCCTTTCCGATGTCTCGTGGTCGTGTGTAAGGCTCCCCTATGACTTGTCACAGAAATAGCTATGATCACTGTTTGGAATTCAAACTAGAAAAAAAGATCCGACGGTGAAGTTAGACGGCAAGGGTGGAAATAGATACCTAGAAAAGTTAGTATAGTATAATCAGTAGCAGGCATTTAGTAAAGAAACTACAGGGCATTAAGCAGGATAACCTGTCAGCCCACCCCTCCAGGTACTCGGTCTCCCAAAAGGGTGAATGTACAGAAACACCAGGGCTGTACGTGAGCCGAAATCACGCAAGACCACGATAGAAAACATAGAATAAGAACTATGTGAACGAAAATATCTCCAACATTTCCGCCCACCTTCGTGATGTGTTCACGAATCATCTGAAAGAAAGGAATTGTACATCTTGGACCTGAAACGATGTGCCCAGCCCTGAAATTGGTTTGGAGATGCGCCCACCCTGCTAAGGTTGCAATGGCGCAGCATCGGCAGAATCAGAAACAGAAATCGGTAGCGGAACAATTTTCACAACTGGTATTTGTAAGAGACCAGTTGCCGTCTTCAGAGTTTCGGAACGAACATGACAATCTGAGCCCGGATGTACCTGACTCACCCGAGCCAGAGGCCACTCAGTAGAAGAAATTTTCTGACATTTTAAGATAGACCGTCGTCGGACGATAAGGCGGCCATTCAAACTGTTTTCTACAAAGCCGATTCACGAATTGCAGAAGAAGAGCAGTGATTTTTAGCAGCTTTGTAAGCGAAGAGTATTGAGTAAGCAGCCACCAAGGTGGTTCCTGATCGACTAGAGCGGAATCTATGGTGACTCTTCCCTCTCTATCAACAAAAAGGTCGATAGTTTTAGTACACCTTGGCCAAAAAATGTCAGGTTTCGCCAACCAAGCAGATCCTCGCCACCAAAGCAAATGTTGTTCCAATCGAACGGGTCTTATACCTCTTGATATGCAATTCACAGGATTTTCCATTACAGGTACATGATGCCAAACCCCCTCTGGGAGAACTCGCCAAATTTCTAAAATCCCATTGGAGATAAATGTCTTCCATCGAAAAGGGTGTCCTCGAATCCAGCCCAGAGTATTCCTAAAATCAGACCAAAGATGTGTCGGTACAGAAGCAGAGAGACTCAAGACCGTTCGGGCATGAGATACCAATCTCACTAGCAAGAAAGCAGCACACAATTCGAGCCTAGGAATTGAGATCAACTCTAGTCCAGCAACCTTTGTCATAGCCATGATCCGTCTCATCATCGATAATGAGTTGCTCTGAGAACGTAGGCAATCAGAAGACGCCTGCCATAAAATGCCAAGGGCACGAAAATAAGGATCCTGGTTGAGTAGAAAAGACGTAGCGTCTTCTCGGTGTTCAGTGGGAACACCCTGTAGAGCTTCCTCTGCGTGCGACACCCACTTTTTTAGTTTGAATCCTCCCGCTTGCAGCAGCAAGTCTAGCTGTCTGCCCTTTTATTGGACTGTGCTGACGTAATCTGCCACTGAGAGTACGTCATCGACGTATATCTCTTTTCGTATAATTTCAGTAGCAAGAAGGTAATTATCACCCTCATCCTCCGCTAACTGAAGTAGAGTACGTATCGCTAGATATGGCGAATATGTAAAACTGAAAGTGACGGTTTTCAAGCGATAAGCTTGAACTTCCTGGTCGAGAATTTTCTCTCCACAGAAGTTCTTGGAAGGTTTGATCCTCTGGATGGATCCAAATCCGCCCAAAACATCTTTTTTATGTCTGCGGTGAAGACGACTAAATACATCCTCCATCGTAGGATGACAGCCGCCAGTTCAGTCTGTAGCTTGGGCCCTGAATGTAAAAGTTCATTCAAGGACACGCCTTTGTCGGTGCGTTGAGTGGCGTTAAAAACATTTTGTAATTTAGTGCTCCAACTGTTTTACTATATCACACAAGCGTATGAGAAGAAGTAACCCTTGTTGGGCTGCAAATCGTCTAGATTGGAGACGAGTTCCATGTTTCTCAACTCTACGTACTAATTGACAAAGCCGGAGTATTTGTTATATGATTCGGGATCCCTTCGGAAAAGTCTTCCCATCTGGAAGAGAGCCCGATGAGCTGCCGCTCTTGAATCTCCTAGATTCGTAGAGAGATCCTTAAATGGAAGTCGAACGATGTAAAGACCATCGTGACTTCGTTGAAAAGTGGAGGTTAGTAGCTGCTCATACTCCTCCTCTACTAGACTATGTTTAGAGATCGTTAAAGGTACGTCTTCCTGCACGACGAATCTTCGCAGCAAGTTCAGTAGTTTATAGTCTACGGTAGTCTCTAAACCCCCCTTTTTGAGTCCCTCTTCAATGATATAGGAGAAAATTTCCGCCCCTAAAATCATTTCCATGATTCCACCCTTTTCTAAGAAATTGTCTCCCAATTCTAAACCCCTGAGATGATCCCAATCATCGGTATGTATACTATCAGGTGGTATATATGAAGTGAGTCTGGATAAAATAATTGCTCGTACCATGAAAGTTGTCTCAGCATCAGTTCTAGAGCAAAACCTTTATTTGGACTAGTCCTCTGGTCAGCCACGTTATCAAATTTCCCACACTGAGCACGGAAATGATACTGGTTGTCTCGGAAGCCTCAATCTCTGTACAAGCGACTCAAATTTGTAGGATGCTTGAGGCCCCCTGGCCCAACAGTACTCGAGTTCGATGACGACTTCCATCCGAACCTTCAGTGTCGACGAGAGCCGTACCCAGCAAGACAGGTCCCTCCAGTCACATTGATGGTTGAGTGTATTGGAAATTGGCAGTATATATAGAGTTGGTCAAAGAATTAAAAGAAGGTTAGCTTAGGTGATGATATGTTATCCTGGGAAGGTGAATGTAGAATGGTATGATGCATTACGCTATAGGTCTGGCACCGCTTTGCAGAAACACAAATGCGCAGCTCATTATTTCCCAGGCAGTTGAAACACAGAGTGTATTTTCGTTCCGCTGGTCGGGTTTCTGGAAACGCCAGTCGCACGGTCCTAATATGTCTTTTCTGAGAAGTTTGAAACTCGAGAGACTCCCGTAGCGGCATTTTTCTGTCTGCATAGACCGGAAGGAATAGAGAGGAGATGCGGGTCCCAGGATCAGTGGTTATGTACGTGAAGACGAAGCCACACACATTCATGTTCGAAAATACGCAGAAAGCGATGAGATTTGAAAGTTGCCTGGCGCGTTTTCAAGACGTTTTCAAGAAATTTACTTCAATGATTTAGGAGAATTTCAGGATATTCTCGAATGATTTTTGGGGCGTATTCTAGGAAACACATTTCAGTCCTTGCCGAAGACTTCATCGAATCGCTCGGAGTCTATAATTGTTTGTACACCGGCTTTCCGCTAACTCAGACCCTTTTGAGGTGGATACGAGTGCCCAACCTCCAGTAAGCCTTTTGAGACTAGCCTTATTGCTAGTTTTTGTTTTTCTGACGGGTTCTCGGCGCGAAACGCAGTGCAGATTGGCCGCCAGCATATCTGGCCTAATACGCAGTCTGTTGCTGACGGGCTTCTTCCTCACGTTGGCGACACTCCTCTCTTTCGTTCCGCTTGTCTGGTTTCTGGAAACGCCATTCTCACGGTACTGATATAGCTTTTCCAAGAAGTTGGCAACTCGATTGACTCGCGTAGCGGGATTTTTCTGTCTGCATAGATCGGAATGAATACAAGAGACACATTTCAGTCCTTGCTGAATACTTCATGGGATTGCTCGGAGTCGATGATCGTTTTTACTTTTTTCTATTCCCAAAAGTGGAATCCTCCCTTAAAGGACATCACCATGGGACACACAGCGCCGCCAAAAAAGCCTGCACGCGTACCCTTAAGGACCTTCCAGAATCCGCATACCAGGGAGCCTTTGGCTCGTGGAAAACCGCTGGCGATAGTATTTCGGCTCTCAAGGGATGTACTTCGAAGGGTTTTGAGGTTTTGTAGCAATATCTGGGATGAATAAATTTTTCCGAAACTTTTCCAGATACTTTGCATACAATCCCTGTATTTCCTACATGAAGCTGATAGGATGCCTTTTTTCTTTCATCAGAACCTTCGAAAAAATATTTGAAGGGATAAAAAAGGTGGAAATTTGCAGAAAATATTTGCTCATGTCTTTCAAATTTGAATATAACAAATAACAAAGATTTTCTGAAAAACCGCATCTTTCTTATTTCGCCCCATATTTTTCTAACAATGTCCGATCATCTGATAAAGATATCACATCAGCTTTATTCGAGGTAAACCATTTCTGAATTCCGAAAGAATTTTTACTCTTGAATGATATTGCAAAAGAATAAAAGATATTTTTCATATAAATTTATCAGACCTGCAAACTTTCATGTTCACATTTTTTTGTGTCTATAATTCATTTCGAGGAAAACTAGAAAAATGTATCATATGAAAAAAATTATTCTCCTGGCCTCAAAAGTTATCAAGCCTGCATACAAGTCACAAGGTATATGAATCCTGATCAAAGCAAAAATTTAAATAGGAAAAATAGCAAAAAATATAATTATCGTTTTTTTGAGGATATCGAGTCTTAATTTTTTAAGATAACTGCTGCTATTTTTAATTTTCACTCTTCTTTAAATTTTCCTGCGTATTACGAGAGGAGACAATAAACTTTTTGATGATTTTTTTCTTGACAGAGCTTTTTCATATGCAGAAACAATACATCTAATGTTAAGTTATGCAGAATATTTATAACAATTCAAGAATTGAATTTTTCAACAATTTGGCAAGTAAATAGTACTACTAATGCAATTCCGATAACAATTGAAGACGTTTCTGACGAGGAAATAAGGAATTGAGATATTTGTTCATAAAAATTGTTATCAAACAATACGACAATTGCTATGCAATCTCGCAAGCCAGGTTTCAAAATCCCTATCAAGTTATTGTCAGATACTTTTTGTGATAAAACAGATTTTTGTATTTGGTAATGATAAAGCTGTTTTTGTATTTGAAATATTTGTAACAATCATGTAAATTAATTTTTTTAGTAATTTTGTTAAATAATTGTACAAAACAGGCGGTTCAAATAATAATTGAATGAAAAATCATTTTTCCTGCAGGGAAATAACGGTTTATCTGACTTTTTGATCATAGAAATTTTAATGAACAATCACAAAAATTGTGTTTCAATGCCTTATATCACGTTTTGAAATCGCTATGAAATTCCCTCATTTACTTTATTTTGAAAATTGTTTATATTCTTCATATAATGTATTCTCTTATGCAGATGTTTTTCAATAAAATCAAAAGGATAATGGTGAGGAAAAAGAATTGCTTTACATAGTTCAATTTTTTTTCACGGAATACTGGAATGTATATTTTGAGGGCTCTATCAACCAGGTTTTTAATAACTTATATTTCGTTTGAGAGGAAACTAGGTATTCTTCCTGAGCAAATAGTTTTTTTATGCAAGTCTGTCTTAATGTGTCTATTATCAGTTTTCATTAAAGTCATATCAAGAAAATTTTTCCTTTGATTTCCGTTTCAACAGTAAATTTTCTGAATCTGAATTCATTTATTTATTATCAGGTATTTTTCTGATATTATATCTGATGGCTTTAATGATTCCAAGTTATTATATATAATTTTTGTCCCCAAATTTGTTGCTAAAACCATCATCTACTCTTGAAGTGTTGACAACTCTGTATAGAATAATTCTCACAAGGAAATCAAATTCATTTTTTTTAATGTTCTTTCTTTATTTGTTTAAAAAGGTTAACTGCATGTACATGTTTCCTCTCGAGAAAATCTATATTGTTATTTTTCTCTCTAATGAGCCGAAAAGGGAGGATGTTTGTGAGCCTTATTTTTACTTCTGAATCTTTTCCAAGCTCATTTTGCTTAAAATTATTCATGAGAAAATAGTTTTCTTCTCAATCTTGGGTAAAAGCAATCAATGATTTCTAATAATATATTCAGATTCAGCTCTCTGTTGTGAAATCCAATGATAACAATAACATCATCGTCATTATACGAGCTCAAAAGTTAAGAACCCAATTTAATAGAACTTATTTTCCCAAGAAAAGATGGTAATGAGAATCAATATTCGAAAATCTCCGTGACACATGTAGCAGATGTAAGTGATAACGAAAATGTACTGTCATTGCCTCCGAAGGAGAAAAAATAGATTGATAAATTACAAACTTCTCAGAGAAATAAGCTACTCTCCTCCAATACATATTACAATCAGTACAAAAATTTACGAGGGCGAGTAAGGAAACGATCAGTATATAAATGGGAACAACTTGTAGCATATTCATTATTCACTGGAAATCACGGATTTCTCGTTTTACTTAACTAGAAAACATGAGTGTCGTTGGCACTCTGGTCTTCAGTTTGGCGGTTATCGTTGGTTCTGCTGGTAAGTATGTGATTAATAAATACGCAAACACACACACACACGACTAAAAATTGTTCAAATAAAAATGCTTCATATTCTCTTCTAGATAATAATACATTTTCAAATAGTTTTGGTTCCAAATTCATAATTTGGCAAGAAAATTAGTACAATTTTGGCACAATTTTTGTGGATTCAGTTTCGTTCGTATCTTGCATAGTTTGGCAACTAAAACCTTCTCATTAAGATGAGAATGTAAAAAGTGACATAATTTTCGAAATAACTAATTTTTTTGCGGGAATTTATGTTTATCAAATAAAAAAAAAGACATTTGTTCCGTGAAGAAATTGTTTCATCTTTAATGAGTTTTATTTAGTATAAGGTATCAATTGAGGACTTTAATTAAACTTATAAAGCCCAGCGCTGTTTCATAACTTTGGCTCTCTTTTCTGAACTAAAGACACTTTCAGCCATTCCAGAAACTCGCATATTTTATTTATTCTATGAAACAAAAACATGAAAATCTTCCATCATATGTTTCAGTTTGCGCCAGTGTAGAGCTTGCTGTACACCAGACTCCGTGGACATTTGATGCTTCAGCAGAAGAAATTCCTGATGTTCGTATCTTCGGCACAGAAAAACCCACAGGTGTTATAAGGCTAGTGGCAAAGGGTGATTGGATCATCGGATGGCTCGACGGAAGACGTATTGCACCAATTTATAATTCAGAAACAAAGGCCGTATGTTTCATATATATACCTGAAGGAGTGTCTGTATCAGTTGCTGATAATAATGTAATAATACACTCTCTAGGTTTATTTACACTTTTAGATCCACAAACACCACATTTCCATAATTTTAAGCTCCCGAAACCTGCTCACCACGACGCACATCCATACTATAACTGGAGGGCTTTGGGATTTATCTAACTTGAAATTCAAGAAAAATATATAATTAAAAATTCAATTTCGCTTGCACTGGCGGCAGTGACTGTACAGTGATACTTCACTCATACAGTCTCGGATGTTGTATTCTCGGAAATGTATTATATCTCTTTTTGAACAATAAAAATTTGCATTGTACCTTCATTTTATTCCGTATCCCAAAAATGTGGCAACTTGCAACGTTTCACATTCCAGACAGGCGCAATTATCCGAAGATATCGAATGTGTATACGAAAACTTGACTTCCAGTAACTGGCCGCGTTTGGGAAAGGTTTTTTGCAGTTTTCCTCATTCCTGACCAAAATTCAAGGAAAATGCAAGCGCCTTTATTCAAAATTCGACAGTAGACTAGAGTTATTTACTTAGTTTTGAGGCGGGCGGGTAGCCTATGAAAAGCTTTCCTGGCGCTCAAGCTATAAAGCCTATTGTGCCACACTCTCACCTATTCGGTGATCCCTGCCGCACTTCTTGCACTCTCTCGTGGGGTTATGCACCATTTTTTGCAAATCATAGCTTGAATGGTTATGCTTAGTTAGGACGTGTACCACTGTCCTTATCTTTTTCTTAGGTAAACCCAAGATTTCCCTGGCACTGTCCATCCTATAGGTATGACAAAACATTGCTCAACATGGAATGAGCGTTGATTAAGCATGGGGAAAGCGTGGTTCAGGATTGAGTCCATCTTCACTTATGATCTTCCTATGATCGTCCCATGATTACGAACAGTGGCTCAGGCATTGGGAATGCTATTATATTTCAATAAAAGCCTCCTTAAAAAATTTTAAATAGACCTACAAAGAATGGTTTTTTAGCCTATTAAGATATTAATTAAGTTACTTTCCCTATATCCCGCCCTTCTCACTAAGGCCGGGGCTAAATTCGGGTAGGGTACAGGCTTAAGTCTTCGAGGGACCTCCACTACTTTCCCATTTTATTTTACCTTGGGAAACACAAATAATTTGATTACTGACTTGTAAACATTCGTATTTTATTTCTGATTCTGATTAAATTATTAAAAAGTCATTCGAACATTTTAAAACCATCAAATAATTATTGAATTATTCACCTAGTTAATGACCTTGTTTGACGAAATAACAGCAATACTCTAAATTCTTATTTTGTATTCGTCATCAGAAGGACATTTTGGACGCCCATAATTTGTAAGATAACGAGTATCTTATATAAATTTACCGTAATGAGTTAGTTGCTCAGTTACGCTGTTAACGAAATTACTCATTAAAGCATCAACCAGTTTTTTGTCTACTTGGAAAACATGAGGATGGTTTATACTTTCGTTTTCTCTTGTATAGTTATTTTCGATTCTATTGGTAAATATAACATTATAATGTATCTATCATTTTTAGTATATTCTAAGCTCAGCTGAAAAAACAATTGATCGATTTAATCTTTTAGTATGATTCTTAATGGCACCACATTTGGTTGAACGATCATAAATTCACTGTTATGCCAAAATTAAAATGCTTCTTAAAAATTCGACGTCCTTGTGCTAGTTCGAGACACCAGTGCAAGCTGGATTTCATATCTCAATTAGAAGAAAGGGGAGCTTAAGTTTTTGTCCTTCTCTTGCAATGCTATTCAATCATATATGCTATCAATTCATGAACAATTTTCTTTGTTCGTTTCATAAAATAAGAAGCTTTTTCTCAATAAATAAAAGTACTGTCTATGGGTGAAATTTTATTCCAGCATTAAAGCTGTATTTTTTTTGCGAATCGAGAACTGAGAAAAATTATTTTCAGACCCAAAACGACCTGAAAAAATGACCTCCAAACAATTAAAACAAATAAAATTAAATTAATGGCAATAACTTATTACGGAATGGAAGAAATTTTGGTGGTAGTGTTTGCGCAATTAAAAAATTCCATTCTTTTATAGAGCACTCTAATCGCTATCTCATCAATTATACGCATCAAGCTTGTTCTTCTGAGATATTATATTTCGTGAGTCTGTTCTTATCCAGTTTTATTATTTAAGCTTAATGTTTTCAATCGCTTGTTTAGATTTTAATTCAAATATTTAAGATTTTATGCGTAAAAATGGTACTTAAGTCTTTTTAGAAAGGAGCGATTCCAACGGATTGGAATTGCGGTACTTTATTCAAGTTTTACAGAGATATCTTACAATTCTTCGTGTCATAAGAACAGGCTGTAACACTGGGCCTTTAGTGTAGTTTATATAGGCTGATGAAAACGAAAGCGCTGGTGAAAGTGAAAGGAAATTATGACGTAGATGTTTACGTATTCGGGTAGGCGGAATGGTCATCCCTTTAAACTGTGTTTAGTCCTTAAAAATTAGATTCTAACTCTTTTTGTAGGTCGAAGTTCAATATCGGATTGCAAAAGTTGTTGAACTGTGGTATTACGGTTCACAACATGAGATGGTAATGTGAAGCATGTTTCAACTTTTCCTGTTCTTTTTACTTACACATTAATCTAAACACATTTCTTATTTCTAAGTACTCCTCCCTTCTCGCATTACCCTCTTTCCACTTCTTGTACTTCCTCTTCACCTTCCTTTTCATCTTTTTACATTCCCTATCCCACCACGGCTTCACCAGTCCTTTCTTCTTCTTTCTAAATACCTTCTTTTGCACACACGCTTTCAGCTTCTGTTTCAGACCCTCCCATATCTCATCCACCAACTCTCCTCTAAAGCGTACATTTCCTAACTGCTCCTGATACTTCTCTATCGCCTCTCTCGTCCAGGTCACCCTCTCCCCCATCGAGACTACTTCCCCGCCCTGTCTTCCGCCATCCTCACCTCTTATCCACAGACATAATGGCTGATGGTCTGATTCCACCCTCCCTTCGACTGCGAATTTTTTCGTCTATCACCATACCACCACCTTGCTAACATATGTGTATTCTCCTTCTTCGTCCCCATTTGTCATACCATTCGCCACTGCACACCCTCTATCCTCCATCCAGTCCCTTAGATTCTCCTTTTCCTTATTTATTATCTTATCGTTCGATTTCCTTCCGAAGCTCTCCCCTTTCCTGTAGAGGCCCCCTTCCCTTCCCATCCTCGCATTAAAATCCCCACCCAGTACCACCATACCCTCCTCTCTTTCGCCTAGCAAGTCTTCCACCCTTTCTTTAATGCTTTGCATCCCATCCTTATTGTACACTATTACAAACTTACACGCTATCCCTCCTATTTTCACTTCGCTCATTTGCACTCCCTCCCTCTCTTCCTCTCCATGAACTTCTTCCTCTAATCAATCTCTAGCCCCCGTTATAATTCCCCCACTAGCCCAACCTATTTCCTTCACTCCGACCACCTCCTGAAGTCTCCACTTATACCCCCTTAGCAGCTTTGGCTTTTTTTCTGTCGCATTCCTTTCTTTCTACACACGTCTCTAACAGTCCCGCAACATCAAATTTCTGAATATACCTCCTGAACTCCTCATCCTTCTTCCTTATCCCTGTTACGTTCCAATACAGCACCTTCACTACTCCTCTATCCTGCATTACCCCCACCCCCCTAATGCCTACAAAACAAATTCCCCTGCCCTTCCTTCAACACATCTTCCTCCTCAACCCGCACCCTTATTTTCTTGTCTATTTTTATTTTTCGATATCCTACCTTAGCCGATCTCCCTTCACTCCTCTCCCTTCTATCCCTGTCGTTCAGGATTCTCTGCACATCCCTTTCCTTTCTCGTTGAATCGCGATCGATGAAAACTCCCTTATCCTTTATCCTATTCTTATTTCGCATTACCCCCAACTTTTCTTCCCAGCTCTCCATCTTCACAACCGCCACTTCCTTGTCCTTTCTCCCTTCCAACTTAACTTTCCCTACTCTGCCTTTAACCCACCCTCTGCTCTGTAGCAGCTTTTCCACACCCTCTCTTTCTTTCCCCCTCTTTAGCTTCAACCCTTTTACCACAATATTATTCCTCCTGTCTGCCTTCTCTTTTCTCTCCATTCTTAACTTCATAGCCCTTAACCTTTCCCTATCCGTCCTCTCCTCCTTCTCACTACTACGCTCTTCCACTTTCTCTTCTATCATATTTTCTACCCTCTCCCAAATACCTTTAATCTCGCCACCCCCCCCCACCTCCGTCTCCTACTTCCACTTCCACCCTGCCCTCCATCTTCTCAAGCCTTTTTTCCGTCCTTTCCTTCCACACCCTAATTTCCTCTTCCATCTGCTTTATTTTAACTTATTTTTCTTCCCTATTCCTCTCTAAACCCTCTACTCTGTCCCTCAGCTCTTTCATCTCCTTTTCCCATTTCTCATCTCTAATTCTCGAATCCTCCCTCATGCCTTCCATCTGCTCTTTAATCCCCCATACGTCTTACTTCAGCCCCCCGATCTCGCCTATCAGCATACCGAGAGCCTCCTTCTCCACATTTCCCTCCATTTTGGGGGAGAGGGGGGGGGGGTGTCCAACTAGTTCTCCCGCCTTTTTTAAACGGATTCTCTACCACGGTTTTGTCCGGACTCTCTTGGCTGTCTCTCTTCCACATCAAGAGATCCTCCTTGTCACTTGCGCTTGACGTTCTCTCCCGAATTCGCCCGATTCCTTGCTAACCTAACCTCACTTTCTCAATTTACCTAAAGCCCACCTCACACCTACGCTCAAGAATACTTTTTATCTCCCCAATTCAGCCCACACAACCCATTACTCATCTCCTCGACTTCCACCCTCACACTCCACTCACACCTACCACACAAATTCCGTAAATCCTCTCACCACCTGACACTGACCACGTTCTCACTTCCGCCACAACATGCAAATCCCGTAATGGGGTACTATGTACGTACAAAGTTGTAGATCTTTTCAGGTATGGGAATAATAGGTTAAAGGAACCCTTTTTCTTTTTCTACGACTGGAATTAGGATCAAGTATGTTAAAATACCTCTAACTATAGCAACTTCAGTCGTCGTGACCATTCCCAGGAGTATCAGAATCGGTGTGATCCCTATCGCCTCCATTTGGAAGAAGAAGCATCGTATGATCTACATGAACTCTGGATTTTTTGTTTTTTATCTGAATCTCTAAATTGTTGTTATCAACAATTTTAGTTATCCGATAAGGGCCTTTCCATGACGGATCGAGCTTATTAGTTTTTAGTAGACGTAGGAGTTTTATCAGTTGTCCTATCTTCTGAACAGGGTGAACCCAAGTGATGTTCTTATCGAGTCTTTCTTTAGTTTTTTGAAGTTCTGATTCAATTCAGACCTGCAATTTTTTGATCAAATTTTTATGGATTAAAGTTGGAGAAGTCGGTATTGAAGAGGGAATGTTTGGTTCTCTTCCTAAAGGGAGTTCAAAGGGTGAAAATCCTGTTGTTTGATTTTATATAGTATTGGTTGCAAAGTTGACGTATTTTTAATTATCTTCACATTTTCCGTGGTATTCGGCAGTCGCAGTTTCAAAAAAATTAGTTGGAGTTGAATGAATGCGTTCAATATTACCGTTTGACTCGAGTGAAACAAAGTAGATTTAACGTGTTGAATGTTTCGAGCCTCTTCGAATTGCTGAATCAATTCAGGAATCAAATTTCTTTCTCGATCTGTAAGGATTGTTTTTTTTTTTTGCTTCAGACACGTATATATAATGCTTGAATAATTGAGTTAATATAAATTTAGAAGCTTCATTTGGAAGTGGGGCCAACATTGCAGATAGGACTTTCTTTTAACATAATCAATTACTTCCTAATCCAGTTCGGGCCACTATCGTATTCGTTTTGATTCTTTCAATGTATTCTTTTCTCCAAGGTGGTTTTAGTGAGCTTCTTTCACAGTCTTCTTTTCTTCTTTTGTGAATTCGCGAGTACGATTAGAGCATAGATGAAATTCATGTTCAGTATGAACAGTAGTTAGATATTCCATTAATTCTAGAATAAACTCTTCTTCTAGGGGGTAATAAATGGCTCTCCAATTATTACCCGTACGATAGTAAATTTCTGATTTAATGCTTCTTGAGATGTGTCTGAAATAATTAAGCCATTTTTCTTCATTGAATGGAGGTAGATCTTCTTGAGTTATATTCCTCCAGAGTTTACCATAAGCATTTAGTTCAGTCTTAATTTTTCCTTGTTTCGGTTTCAATCTCCATGTAGCAAGATTCTCCTCAAAAGCTTTTTGTTCTAATACTGAGACATCATAAGTTTCCGTTACTGTGTCTATTTCGGTTTTTGTTTCAAATTCAGTTAAATTATGATTCAGGGTAACTTCAGGATTTGACGTGTCTTGTTCTAAACATAATTTACTGAAAAGACTCTGGATAAGAATTCTGCAACTTTTCCTCTTTTCCGTTCACATATTCTATTTCATATTGATATTTTTTCAATAGAAGGCTCCAACGAAGAAGTCTCTTACTGGGGCCTTTTATGTAGTATAGCCAGATCTTTTTCGCTAGTTGTGTAATTTTCTTCAGCTTGGTTTGAAGTTCTGGAAGCAAAAAGACAAAAATGTGCTTTTTGAGATACTACGGCTCCTAAGCCTAGGATTGAAGCGTTTACAGTAACTGTGAATTTCTGCATAAACTCAGGAAAACGAAATTCTGGTGCTGATATTGCGGCTAAATTAAATTGAAGAATGCTTCCTCATTGGACAGGTGTCCAATCAAAGATCCTTTTGAGTTAATTCAGTTGGAGGTCTTGCTATCTAGAGAAATTCTTTATGAATTTTTCATAGCAGCCGGCCGGTCCGTGGAATGATTGTACATCTTCTACTGTATTCAATTTTTTCAAATCCTGAATGATTGTACATCTTCTGTGTTTAATTTTACAAAATCTTGAATGATTGCTTATCTTCTACTGTGTTCAATTTTTTTAAACCTTGAATTGCTTGGATTTCATCAGGGTTGGGTTCAAGTAATTCTGCTGTGATGAGATGTCCTGAATATTTAAGTTCATGTCTCGAAAATTCGCATTTTGTTGGTTCGGGGCTTAGTTCTATTCCTGTAATCCTTCGAAAGACTAATTTTTAGTTATAAGTGTGTTCCTCAAAAGTACTGCCAAAGACAACAATGACACCGATGTATGCGAAACAATTATTTGAGATTAGGCGTTGAAAAGCGTTGTCCATCATACGTTGAACCGTTGCAGGGACATTCTTCAGACAGAAAGGCATTCTGTTGTACTCAAAATGTCTTCTGTCTACAAAAAATGCAGTTATTCGTTTGCTTGCTTCGGACATAGCAATTTGTTGAAAGTCAGCACTAAGGTCAAGGGCTGGAAAGAAATTTGCTCTTCCTTATTGGTCAAAGATTTCATCCATCACTGGTGAAAGATATGCTTTTCGATCCGTGTCTTTGTTCAGCTGTCTATAATCTGTAACCATTCTGAGTTTGTCTCCATTCTTGGGTACTACCCGAAGCGGTGAATTGAGTAGGGAGTTGAACGTCTGATTATATTCTTGCTGAGAAGCTTTTCCGCTCCTTTTTCGACAAACCCGTTGTGTTTTTGCGGAAGCTTATGGGACCTAAGGTTGATAATTTTTACCTGTGTTCAATATGATTTCGTGCTCTACTAGATCGGTACATGGTTGTGGCTCATAGTCAAGCGAAAAGATTTTCTCATTCAAAACGATTATTTGTTGCATTTTCTCTTAAATTTGTCTTTCGAAGTGTTCAATACGGACATTTTAAAGAATATCTGTAATGCGGATGTTAAAATCCTTCAGTTCTTTATCCGCTGCTTCTGAGATCTTCAAGTCTCGAGAAGTTATTCTCAAAATTCATATCTAACTAATATCTGTAGGTAACTCTTATTGTTATTTTAAATAATCGAAAATATTTAGATCAATCTAGTAGTTATCAATACTCTATATACCATCAGAAATGAGTTCGTTATTCTCTAACCATATATTTGATTGAAATTCTCTACTAAAATTCTCTTGCGTAGCTCTGGGTTTCGGTTAAAGTGAAAAGTCCAAGTAGTCTAATCTGCAGTTCTATCTCCCTTTTGAGGTTCAGTAGGTATTGGTTAATTGCTTCCTGTTCTTCTAATTTTATTTGAATTTTCCTTTCTAGGGTATTTGATTCATGTGGTTGAATTATATAATTTCATTTTGAATTTGTCTAAACCGGGTTCTGAAATTTTGAACCAACTCGGTCATGCCTTTTTTGGATGATTCTAATCTACTCATCGAGGCTAAGAGGGAGCTAGTTTGTTTTGAAATTCTGTCGTAATGCATCATAGAACTCTTCAAATGACTAAACCGAGATGAATCGAATTCTCAGCCCCGCTCGTTATTTTTGTTGGTATTATGAAATCGAGTAAAAGGTCAGGATGTTAACAACGGAATTGTGCTCTTTTAATTGACTTTACAAAATCTTTAAAACCGATATCATTTTGTCAGCTTAATACTTCAATCATTCCTGAAATATCCTTAGCAGAGGTTCGGGCCGAAGGGGGAAACGGTTGTGAGATTTCAATCGAATTTTCGCCTTCACTGAATAGGATTTTTTCTAACAGTTTTTTGTTTCAAGCTAATGCAATTTTGATTTCTGCTGATTCTTCATCGTCTCCGGATTTGTGTTTGGAGACCTTTCGGCCCGATCAGCCTCTACAGTTCCCGGTCTTCTTATTTTTTGTGCTAATTTAGCGATTTCCTCTATTCTATTTTGATTTTTTCCATTGAGATTTGTAGATTTACAGCAAGTATATTCATGGTGTTTACTATAGCATCGTATTGAGTATTCATACTTGCAAGAATTTGGGTTAAATTTTCGGTTGAGGTGAAAGGTGACTGGGCTTTTGAGACGATTGGAACGGATGCGAAAGGAATAATTTATTCGTCAAGTGAATCGTCAGTGTCGGTTGTATAATCGGAAAACACGTGACACTGGGTGAATCTTTACAGTTTAATTTCTAACTTATCTCATGTTTTTATAATATTACTGAAATATTAATTCAGAAATCACTATTAATCTGAATTCAAATGTATTTCAAAAATTAGACCAACCGTCCCTGGAGGCGTATTGCTGGAGCCACCGCATCTATGTTCAAAATTTGTTAATCAACCACTTCTAGGTCAAAGATGGTTGAAGCTCACCGTGGCCTGCAGTGAACAAAAAAGATTAATCCTCTTTATTTTCTTGCAGAATTAAGTTTACAGTCAAGTAGAGATTGCCCTGATACTCCTCGCCCGGGTAGTTGTCGATATTCTCCTTCTCATCGTATTATTCAGTCTCCCAAGGAGTCTCATCTTCGTCTCAGAGCCAGGTCTGCTCCTGGCAGGCCGCCTTCTGGTAAAGTACTAGGATACGCACTAGCACAACTTGGATATGTTCGGCTTATTCCCCGCAGTAATCAGAACCAGCTATTCGAATTTCGAAGATACGTTTTTCCCACCGATGAATCAATGCTCTTGCTTATAGAACGTAATACTTTTGTGCCCATGCCAACCCGAGAACATATTGTAGTATCAACTCACAGTGGTGACGTTTTTGCAATATTGGAGTACAGTGGTTTTCTTCGTGGGATATATAGGAGAGATAGCGATCGTACCAGAGTGAAAGTAAACATGCTAAGCGGCAAACTTGACAATATGACCCGAGCTGAAATGATAGAATGTCAAGTTGGCATACGTCGCCCAGTCTTACCACGTCTATTTCGGGAAGTCGTTTCAAATCAAGATTCAATGCAGACTGTGTACCATTAACTTAAGAAGAAATTAACTAAAATATAATATGTTTGTAATCTGATGTCCGATCAAAATTTATGTGACTGGTAATTACATTGAATGTCAATGTATGATAATGATTGCTGAATTTGTTCTGATTTTGAATCAAAAAGAAAACTACTTAAGGCTCTACCCGCTAATTCGAAAAAAAGAAGAAACTTTATGGCAATATTTCTTTTAGGAAAAGGAATATTTGGGTGGTGGCGTTTGCCTAATTTTTATGTGCGTCAGTTCTGATCAACAAGTCGACTTTTGAGTGCAACATCCTCCAGCGAACATTCCACCCATTCCAGCAAGACCACCTTTGCAGATAGCCGATAATGCCAACATGAGAAGTAGGAGATCTATCCACAAAAGTCTTCCTCAGGGTGGACAAATTAGCTGAAGCTAATACTGCTCTCCTTGATTTACTCCCCGACGATGTGAATCTCTGGAATCTGCACTGTGTAGTTTACGAGAAAGCGATCTCCCTGCTTAGCGACAATAGAAGTAACGATACTTCAGTACGTCTGAGTAAGACTCGCGAGCGTATTGCACAGCTTCAGTTCAAAATTCAAACAGCGAGACGGCATGCATCAAATGTTCAGTGCGTGATTAGCTACGTAACATCAAATAGAAAGCTCACTCCAAAAGTTAGGGCGCTTGCTCGAAACTTAAGAAAAGCAAATCACACGCTGAACAAGTGTAAACTGTTGACCATCAAGCAGCACTGGACGCAAAAAATAAGATCTCTTTCAACAGCGAAACAGCGCCTTGAACGGCGAATTGAGTGGATTCAGGAAAATTCCACCTTTTCTACTCATCCTTCCCGTCTGTTCAGTAAAGCGTCACATGCCGTTAAAAATCCGCCTAGTCGAAAAAAGGTTCAAGTCTTCTGGGAGCAAGTATATAGGGATACTTATCAGCTAAATGAAGACGCTTCTGATATGTCACTCTTTCGTAACTTTTGCTTCTGATATGTCACTGTATCGTAACTTTTGCCAGAGGCAAAGATTACAAGGTCCAGAGGAAGAGTGTCCACTAATTACTGCTGAAGAAGCGAAGAAAGTTATCGCTAGAAATAAGAACTTTCCAGCGCCAGGGCCAGATAAAGTCAACAGTTTTTGGTGGAAGAAGTTTACTTCTACGCACCAACATCCAGCTCGTATATTTACTACTTTCTTAAACGGAGAACAACAACAACAAAGAAGGCTGGCAGGTTGCAGGGAGAACCTGTTAATAGACAGGTGTATTACCCAGGACTCGATTAGGTATCGATGCAATTTGTCCATGGCTTGGATTGACTACCGCAAGGCATTCGATAACACGAACCATGGGCTACTCATTAGGCTCCTTGAGTTTATGGAGGTGCATCCAAAAATAGTGAGATGCATGAAAGAGCTTAAATGCTTTTGTGGTGGACAAGATTTGTCATTACTATCTTAGGTACTTCTATGGTGTTGATCTATTGCTCGTCTTGCCATAACCCCAGGGAGAACTTGAGTCCGTTGTGGAGAATGATCAGCATAACATCTACTGGAATTTCTCATTCTCCACCACTCAACGTATCAGTGCTACGAAGCCTGATATTGTCCTCCAAGATCTGAATAACAAGATCATTTACGTTATTGAATTCTCGGCTCCAGCTAATGGTAATATCACGGCAACGGAGGGAGAAAAACGGGCGAAATTTCAAGCACTTCTTTTCGTGCTGAGTAGGCTGTACCGAGGCTACAGAATACATCTTATAATTTCAATACTTGGCTGTCTTGGAGGTATGGAAGCTTCATTTATCAGCCAACTTAAGAAGATTCCGGCTTGGCAGCGTCAGGGTCATTCCATCGCGAACCGGATGGAAAAGGCTGTTCTTCTGGGATAACTCCAACTGGTGCGTCAACACTGCTCCTCCTAACATTCTACAAAGATTAGAATCTCTAAAAAAGTATCCAGAGGTGAAATCTTCATCTCTAAGGTCATCCGCGGCTAGAGACCTGACTCCAAGGAACAGTGTTGCCCGATGTTATCACGCGTCAATTTGCCGCTCTTGCTTACCTTCTAGGACCGAAGGAGTAGAAGCGGATGACGTACACGTTCCAGTTGCTTCGGAATTGGTTGCTTTAAGGAACCATGATCGTAGCTTCCGGAGCCTACAATTTCTTATATTAAATGTAGAAACCTCAGAAAAACAACCTTGTTGTCATTAATTTGTGCGATAATAAGAACACTGTTAGCCAAATTATTCATCAAAACCTTTATCAGGTTTTATTCCACTTTGAGAAGAACACGAATGCTTATACTTTCGTTCTAACATTGGTGGTCATCCTCAGGTCTAGTGGTGAATATAATAAAATAATATGTACATCTATCATTTTCAATAAATATTAGGCTTACTGCATATAAAAATTGATCGATTTAATCTGCGTTCTATCCCAATTGCTAATGTTTTCGAATTCTATTTCTGCTCATCCGAAATGAGTTTGAATTGAATTTGAATGTGATCCGGGTTTTCCAGAATGTGCGCATCTTACAAAAAATGGAATTCGAAATGCTTTTTATTGCAACGACATTTGTGCGCATTTTAGTTTCATTTTGGTTTAGAAACCAGACACTTTTGATCACGTTGTGGGTTGAATAGGTCAAATCAATATTATGCTTAAATTAAGGTGAATTTTAAAAACTCGACGTCCTTACGCTCGTCCGCGACACTAGCGCCACGTGAACCACTTTTTGTTGAAGATGGTTGAAGCTCACCGCGGTGTGCGTTGAACAAAAGATGTAATTTTTCATTTCTTGCAGAATTAAGTTCACAGTCTGACGGGAATCCTAATGGACAACGCAATCTCGTTTCTTATTCTTCTGGTAGAAAAAATCCTCCTAAGCGTTCTTCTGCTCCTGAGGATCCTCGTCTACGTGTCAGGTCCAGGTCTCCGCCTGGATAAGCCGAGTACTTGGATAAGCACTATCTCTCGACAAGCGAGTTAAATTTCTAATAAAAAATGGTAGATTTGTGCCCGTGCCAACCCGAGAACATCTTGTATTATCAACATCCAATGGTGACGTTTTTACAACATTGGAGTGTAGTGGAATTTTTCGTGGGATGTATAGGTTCTGCGAAAATTATTTGAGAATAAGAATAAATATGATTAGCGGCGCAATTGATGATGTAAAGGCAGATGAAATGAGGGAATGTCAAGTAGGTAATACTCGCTAAAACTCTAATAACATTCACAAATTAATAATATTAACTAGAAATGTTAATTATCGAGTTGAGAATCCAACTACAAAATTATTTCTTGACAATTGATTCGTTTTCTTTAAAAATTCAACTGGTTGGTTCAAAGTTCAACTATTGATTTAAAAATGAATTTCTTTGAGCAAAGAATGAACTATATTGTTAAGAATCATCTTTTTTATTTGAAAATTAATTTTTCCGTCTGAAAATTTAACCACTCCATTTTTCGCTAAACATTTGAAGTTTTCAGTGTAATTTCAAATATTAAATTTTTATTTCAGAATGCATTTTCTTGGTTGAAGATGCAACTATTTGTTTTAAAGTTGAACTGCTTTGTTGAACATTCATTTTATTGATTGAAGATTGGACTTTTTTGTTGCAATTTCGATCTTCTTATGGTTAAAAATTCACTTTTTCGACTGAAAATTCAACTATTTCATTATTGGTTAAAAATTGATCGCTTTAAGTTAAAAATTCAATAATTTGGTTAAAGATGTATTCATTGTGCTGCACATTCGCCTTTTTTTGTAGAAAATTAATCTTCTTGATTGGAAATTGAACTATTGGGTTGAAGCTGGCGAACATTATTGAAACATAATGTTTGTTAGTAGCAAATTGGAAAAATAGCTGAAAATTTAATTTTCTTGTTTGGAACTTCGTTTTTTTCTATATTGAAAATTAATTCTTCTAACTGAAAATATAATTTCACAATTTTTTGTTGAAAATTGATTGTTTTCAGTTTAAAACTCAACTATTTCCCTGAAATATCAACTGTTTTGTTGGAAATTCGTCGTTAGGGCTTAAAAATTAATCTATTTTGTTGAAACTGCAACTGTTTTTGGTTAAAGTTTTATTCTGTTTGTTTGAAAATTCCATCATTTGATTACGAGTCTATCTGTGAAGGTTGAAAATTTGAATATGTTGTTGAAAATTGAATTATTTCTTTGAAAATTCAACTATTTGCAGAGAATTCCGTTGAAATGAATTTCAAGGGAATTCCAATAAATTCAAGGTGAATTCAAAATAATGTAAAGGAATTCAAAAGAATTCAAAGATCACTTGAAACTTAAAAAATGTGTGTTTTTTGTGAATTTTTGAATTTGAAGATTTTTCCTCTCGTATCGTTTGTACAATTCTGAAATTCTAATTTTTATTGCGCACACTAATTGTTATCTCATGGATTATACATGTCAGTTTTCAACTAATTTTTTGCTGAAACTTGATGTTCTTCTAATTCTATCAGATTTCTGATTCAGAAAGATTTATGATTTCAAATTTAAATGCGTAAATTTGCAAAAGATTATTATTATTATTATTATTGTATCATTATTGCAAGCTCTCACGCCCGAGAAAATAATTTTTCTTTTTTCTTATTATATTTTATCGAAAGCTTTATTTAAAAAATATTCTTTAATACCCATTAAATGAGTTTTTCCTGCATCGGGCGTTTTTTGACTAAGACATTTTCGTTTTTTATTTTGGATTTTGAAAATACTATGACTCTGTTCATTTTTCTTATCGAAAAAAGTCTCAGCAATAAGTTGTTCAAGTTTCCGAGTGCTACGAATAGCCGTAAATAGAAATTTCAAGCCTTAAAAAAATGTGGTTTAAAAAATGTTCAAAATGCCCCAATTTTCTAAATTTTCATTCAAAATATTTAGCTAACAAGCTTGACCTTTAGTTTCTGACAGTAAAAGAGCATACCAAGGCCAATTAGTAGAACAATTTTTTCAAAAGTTATCGTGCTCACAGGCAGACATACAGAGAGGCATACAAACAGACAGACAAATTCGCGAAAACCTATTTTCCGGGTCCAGACGGTCTCCAAACATGTATATATGACAAAAAAGGAAGGGCTTCTCTGATGAGACTGTAAAAATTTCTATGAAAAAATGACAAATTGAGATACAGACATAACTTTTTATTTAATTCTGCATAGTCTAGTTAGTACATTTATTATTATTATATTATTATAGTTAATTTACATATTCATCATCAAGAAAAAACCCCAATGATTCAAAAGCAAAGCGGCTGCGCCCGTCTATCAAATATCTGCACTAGTATTCACCTCCGATTGTTTTTCGTGGTACACAAGGAAAATCGCAGTAAAACCCGTGCATAGTACAGCGGTCTTAAGTTAAACTATAAGCTAGAGGCAAGAGTGCTATTTTTTTAATTTTATTTTTTTAGGCATTGTACTAGACCACAGTACCGGTTTATGATAATAGGTTATAATTATATTGTTGAAAAATCAGAAGTCGTCATATACGTATCATCCTTTGGTTCTCTATATCCGTTCAATGTTTATGAAAATATGGACCTGATCTGAAAATGAAACGGTATTCAATTTAAACAATAGCATAATCAATTGCTCGTTATATGTGACTCTCTCTTTTTAGTTTTGGGCAACAAATAATTTTGAATGCAATAAAATGTAATGCACAATTGTTGGGTGCGCCCGCCACCTAGTCGTCGTGGGGGGTGGGGGGGCCCTTAGAAGGAACGTAGGGGGGTATGAGAAGGAATGTAGGGATGGGGCAGTAGGGAGGGGCTATGGAGAGAGAATCAATTGACAAGTGAGGGATGAGTAGAGGGGAATAATGATAGGGACATCATTGTATGGATATGGTAAATGAGGGAGTGGAGGTATGCGAAGGAATGTAGGAGTAGGGTAGTAGGGTAGACGAAGTGAGGGGGAGTAGAGAGTGGAAGAAAAAAGTAGTGGAAAGAACGGATGTGAACGAATTCAGGTGAGAGAAAGTAGGGAGGCAGTAGCGTTAGTAGGGTTAGTAGAAAAAGAGCAGTAGGAGAGTGGGAAAAGTTAATGGTGGGAGAGGGATATTAGGTAAGGGGCTACACAAGAAGGAAAGTTAAGATGAGGCAGTGAGGGGGGTGTGATAGCTTATGTAAAAGAATGTTGCAGTAGGTAAGTATGAGATGGGAGTGCAAGTGAGGTCAAGGTTGAGAGAAAGTTAGGGGAGGGGCAGAATGAGATCCAGGGTAAGGTATATACAGGAATTTAGAAGTGAGAAAGTAGGGTAGAAGTAGTAAGTTCAGCATGGGAAGGACAATGAAAAAGGAAGGGAAAAATGGATAGAGGAGACTCATAGGTGTTGAGAAATGGTATGAGAGTTGTGGAGGGATGTGCGATAAAATAAGAGGAAATAGGGGCGGCGTATGCAAAGGAATGTAGGGTTGGATAAGAAGGGAAGGTGTAGGGTTGGAGAAGTTAGAGATGTGTATTGTGTATTAGATGAATCTGGAAAGGGCTCGTAGGTAAGGAGCTGTAGTAAAGGATAGGGTTGTAAAAGGTGCAAAAGTGAGAGGTAGGATGGTAGTGTACGGATGGGGAAAACTTTGTCTAAAAAATAATTTGAAATTTGTATATAGAACAATAAACGAACCTAAATGTTCTTATAGAATTCCAGTTTATCATCCACTTCCTCATCCGTCGCACATGGAAGCGCTGCTTGGATAACTTTAATTTGAGGCTGGTAATCAGAACGTTTTGTGGGATTTATTGGAGGTATATACTCTGAAAGATCTATAAGAGCTCGTGCTATATTGTCCCATCTAGTTGCTTCGTCAGTAACTTTGTCACACTTTCTATTGAAATCATCATCCGTTATATCAAAATAGAATGCCAAAGCTTCTGGTGCACTATACCCCCAGTTTGGAAGGGTCTCATAGCGACTATAGGGACGGCACTCTGAGAATCCTTGGAAATTAAAAAAAAATATAGATTAGTAATTGAAACGATTAATAATCTATTGAAAAGAAGCTCCTCAGTTATGGATCATCCAGTAATTAGGTAAAATGATTTTGGGGGTGGGGGGTTTGGTAAACTCTTACTGTTTCTTATAAGCTAAAAAAATTAATTTAAAAGAATGGGAAAAATAGGTATTTCCAAAGAAAGAAATGAATTGTCAACCAAGAAGATAACATTGTGACCACAAAATTATTAATTTTCACCCAAGATTAATAATTTACTACAAAAAATGGCAAATTTTCAACAAAATGTGAATGTTACTTTGTTTAAATTTAAAGAAAAGATGAAAATTTTCAATCCAAAATGAGATACCATTTTCAATTAATAAATTTATTCCTAACCGAAAAAGCCTATTTTCAAAAACAAGGCTTAATTTTTCAACCAGGAAATGAATTTTTTGTGAAAAAAAAAACTTATTTTCAACGAAACATGTGAATTTTCAATAAAATAATTGTATTGAAAAAAAAAGATAAATTTTCAACAAAAAATGGAATAGTTTTGTTTTGTAACAACATAGTTAAATTTCGAAACCAAGAAATAAATTT
>CAKNXH010000128.1:44490-95192 GCA_932178445.1 Andricus quercusramuli
GGGGGGGGGGTTAGAAGGAATGTAGGGGGGTATGAGAAGGAATGTAGGGATGGGGCAGTAGGGAGGGGCTATGGAGAGAGAATCAATTGACAAGTGAGGGATGAGTAGAGGGGAATAATGATAGGGACATCATTGTATGGATATGGTAAATGAGGGAGTGGAGGTATGCGAAGGAATGTAGGAGTAGGGTAGTAGGGTAGACGAAGTGAGGGGGAGTAGAGAGTGGAAGAAAAAAGTAGTGGAAAGAACGGATGTGAACGAATTCAGGTGAGAGAAAGTAGGGAGGCAGTAGCGTTAGTAGGGTTAGTAGAAAAAGAGCAGTAGGAGAGTGGGAAAAGTTAATGGTGGGAGAGGGATATTAGGTAAGGGGCTACACAAGAAGGAAAGTTAAGATGAGGCAGTGAGGGGGGTGTGATAGCTTATGTAAAAGAATGTTGCAGTAGGTAAGTATGAGATGGGAGTGCAAGTGAGGTCAAGGTTGAGAGAAAGTTAGGGGAGGGGCAGAATGAGATCCAGGGTAAGGTATATACAGGAATTTAGAAGTGAGAAAGTAGGGTAGAAGTAGTGAGTTCAGCATGGGAAGGACAATGAAAAAGGAAGGGAAAAATGGATAGAGGAGACTCATAGGTGTTGAGAAATGGTATGAGAGTTGTGGAGGGATGTGCGATAAAATAAGAGGAAATAGGGGCGGCGTATGCAAAGGAATGTAGGGTTGGATAAGAAGGGAAGGTGTAGGGTTGGAGAAGTTAGAGATGTGTATTGTGTATTAGATGAATCTGGAAAGGGCTCGTAGGTAAGGAGCTGTAGTAAAGGATAGGGTTGTAAAAGGTGCAAAAGTGAGAGGTAGGATGGTAGTGTACGGATGGGGAAAACTTTGTCTAAAAAATAATTTGAAATTTGTATATAGAACAATAAACGAACCTAAATGTTCTTATAGAATTCCAGTTTATCATCCACTTCCTCATCCGTCGCACATGGAAGCGCTGCTTGGATAACTTTAATTTGAGGCTGGTAATCAGAACGTTTTGTGGGATTTATTGGAGGTATATACTCTGAAAGATCTATAAGAGCTCGTGCTATATTGTCCCATCTAGTTGCTTCGTCAGTAACTTTGTCACACTTTCTATTGAAATCATCATCCGTTATATCAAAATAGAATGCCAAAGCTTCTGGTGCACTATACCCCCAGTTTGGAAGGGTCTCATAGCGACTATAGGGACGGCACTCTGAGAATCCTTGGAAATTAAAAATATATATAGATTAGTAATAGAAACGACTAATAATCTATTGAAGAGAAGCTCCTCAGTTATGGATCATCCAGTAATTACGTAAGATGATTTTGGGGGTGGGGGGTTTGGTAAAATCTCACTGTTTCTTATGAACTAAAAAAATTAATTTAAAAGAATGGGAAAAATAGGTATTTCCAAAGAAAGAAATTAATTGTCAACCAAGAAGATAACATTGCGACCACAAAATTATTAATTTTCACCCAAGATTAATAATTTACTACAAAAAATGGCAAATTTTCAACAAAATGTGAATGTTACTTTGTTTAAATTTAAAGAAAAGATGAAAATTTTCAATCCAAAATGAGATACCATTTTCAATTAATAAATTTATTCCTAACCGAAAAAGCCTATTTTCAAAAACAAGGCTTAATTTTTCAACCAGGAAATGAATTTTTTGTGAAAAAAAAAACTTATTTTCAACGAAACATGTGAATTTTCAATAAAATAATTGTATTGAAAAAAAAAGATAAATTTTCAACAAAAAATGGAATAGTTTTGTTTTGTAACAACATAGTTAAATTTCGAAACCAAGAAATAAATTTTTAATCATAAAGATAAATTTTTATCTAAAAATGGAATAGTGAAACTTTCAGTTAAAAATATTATTTGACAAACAAAAAAGAACGAATTTTCAATGAAGTAGTTTGATTTTCACGAAAAAGTGAAGTTTCAACAGGATGAATAATTTATTCCAAAAAAAAAAAAAAAACAATTTTCAACAAAAAAATAAATTTCAAACAATCATTACGTTTCCAACTGAAAAAGATAAATTTTCAAACAAAAATGGAATAGTTTTTTCAGTTGAGAAATTAATTTTAAAAAAAAAAAAAAAATTACATAAAAAAGCAGCAAATTTTCATCCAAAGAAATCAATTTCACCACAAGTGAATTTGAAAAAAAAAAAAGTATATTTTTTCAGTTAAAACAATAATTTTCAACTAAAAAAGCAAGTAATATTCAAGAAAATAGTTAAATTTCCATCCAAAGGAATGACCTTTCAAACAAAACAAAAAAAAAAATCATTTTTGATTAAGTAATTCAACTTGTAGCCACGTAGTTGAATTTTGAACTCAGAACAAAATCTTAATAAAAAATGTAAAAGTTCAATTTTCGGTTAAAAAGATTAATTTTTCACCAAAAAGGAAAAAATATTCAATAAATTATTTTGATTTTCACCAAAAATAATTAATGTTAAACCATAATGTTAATTTCTTGCAAAAAAATGTAGATTTTCAACAAGAACAAAAAATGTAATAGGTGATGTTTCGAACGAAAAATCATTTAATTTTTATAACAATTTTTGAAAATGTTAGAAAAACGTATACGGAACTTTGTCAATGACTCCTGAAAAAAAGTTAACAATTTATTTTATTTATTTATTTATACTCACCGACACATAATACCACCAATGTAAGTATTAAGAGCTTCATCATGGACTTGAATGAAAAATTTACACAAAAATATTAGAAAGTAGGAATTTCAGCAAAAAGAATAATTTTACTTTTTTCATGTGCTGATGTCAAGATACTGATTTTCAGCCATTTATATACTGAAATTTTCGAGAGAGTGACCATGAGAACGTGGAAAACATCAGTATAATAATAGGCTTGTCCCCACTTAATTTTTATTTATCGCAAATAGAAAACACTTGTATGAAATGCAATATTTCTTATCGAAATTTTATTTGTCAGGCCTTAAACGTATTCTGAATAACATGTTTTTCAACTGGAATTTAAAACTCGACGGAAATTTTACTTCAATTATTTTAAAACTAGAAACTTTTCATATTTCCGGGTTAAAAATTTAACCATTTTGCAGAAAATTCGCGGGCCACTGAAGATTAGTAAAAAATGACTAATTTTTCCCAATTCGATAATAAAAAACAATACATTCATATTATTTATTACATTTATTACTAAATTTATGTTCTGACAATTCATAATATGCATTGGTATTGAAACAGGCTATTTTTATTGTCTTGTTTTTTTAATAAAAAAAGTGCGCTTCCCATAAAAAAAAAATTTTGTTATCACACATATTATTGCGTACTTTTTCGTACTTTACGTCGTTATTCCAAGAATTAAATTTTTTTATTTTAATGTTATTTTTCAAAATAAGAACAAAAAATACGCATCCTATCAAAATATGATGAGTGATAAATGTATAGCTTTTTTTAGCTATTTTTTGTCGCATCTTGCATAGTTTTACCACAAGATGGAATTTTGGATATTTCATTATTTTTTGTGAGGTCCAAATTTGAATTTTCGACTTTTCAAGAAAATTCAAAGAATGTTGTAACAGTCTTGAATTTTTTCATACCGTTTTTTTTTTATTCGTCTTTTTCGGTCTTAATTTAGATTTTTGAACGGAAAGAAGATTCATAATTTTAGTTGAAAAATAATTTTTTGGTTAGAAATTCTTTTTGGTTGAAAATTCTTCTTGGTGAAAAAAATCTTTTTTCTTGAAGATTCAGTTTTTTTATCGTACTAGTTTATTGAAAATTTGTCCTTTTTTGGTTAAAAATTCGATTTTTTTTTTGGATATTCAACTACTATTTTAAAGTATATTTTTTTGGTTGAAGATTCATCATTTTAGTATTGGAAAAAATTGTACAAAAAATATGAAAAAAAATATTTTCTGTTAAAACTCATCTTCTTTAATCTTCAAAATATGTTTGAAGAGTTTCTGCTAACAGAAGTGAGGCATCTTATCAGAACATTTTTTCGTATCTTTCATTGTTTCCAAAAATAAAAAAATAAAATTCTATTGTAAGAAAAAAATTCTCCTGACCACAAAAGTTATTTAGCCAGCATACAACTCACAAGATATCTTCCTTATCAAAGTAAAAGTAAAAAAAAAAATAGCAGAACATTTAAAGTTGGGTTTTTTGAGAAAACTGAAAATGTGACTATTCCACTTTTGCTCAAAATGTACCGTTTTTAGTTACAAATTCAACTATTTGGCAGAAGATTCATGTCTTTTGTTGAAAATTCGAGTTTTTCAATCAAACCTTTTTTTTTTTTGAAGATTCATCATTCCAGTTGAAAAATCCTGTGAAAATTCATTTTTTTCATATCCAACTACTATGTTAAAAGTGTACTTTTTTATTGAAGATTCATCACTTTGGCGGAAAATGCATGTTTTTTTTTTTAATGATTATTTTTTATAAATCCTGGTCAGTCTTCATTTAACCAGTTTTTGTTGTAAATTTTATTATTTACCCTTTTCTGCTTCTTGCACTTTTGTCATAGAATGAATTATTTGCAATTTGTTTTAATTTGTTTGAAACCTACACACAGTGAAAAATTCTTATTTTTCTTAACTTTTTGCAAGCCTTCCTATAATTTCAATAGAAGTAAGAATGTTGCGCCATCGTTAGGAAGTTAATCCTATTGGTTGATGATTCATAATTTTGCTCAAAAATTCGTCTCTGGCTGAAAATTTTACGATTTTGTTTAAGATTCTTGTTTTGTTCAAATATTCTTTTTTGAGCTAGAAATTTTATTTTTGTTTAAAAATTAATTTTTTCTGTTCTTCAAGAAGTATTAACTATTCCCTGGCAAATAAAGGATCTGAGCTTAAAATATTAAAAATAATTGAACTAACTTTAGTAATCACATTAGCAAATTAAATAAATATGTTGAGTCATACATTATTAGAATAGTTTAAATAAATACAATTATTGAATAAATTAAACTACCTTGAAATTGAGAAAAGATATGCCTAGGCGCGTAGGAATGATTCCACCTTTGTTACCTACAAATATCATGTTTATTTTAAAAATGTGGTGTTTATTCATGGAAATTTCTTATCGGCGAATATGAATTACCTCACATTAAGAGAATAAGCAACAAATGGTTTTTACAATGAATATTTACCACCCTGAATTTATCTATAGATATAGATTTGAAAATTGGGGAATTTATTTTAAAAAAAGTAATTGCCCTATCAAAAAACTGAGGACATATCTGGATTCTTCTCGGCCACATCTCTAGGAGTTTCTCAATTTATGCAAAAAAAAAAAAAGATTTTCAAACAATTTAATTGTTATAAACATTTCAGAGTTCAATATAAAGAAAGTCTTGAACTAGTTTCAAGCACATTGTGAGATACTTCAATAAGATACCCCAGGAGTATTTTTAATCATAAAGAAAGAATGATTATTTAAACAATTATAATGTTTATAAAAAAAACACTTTTTTTATTGTCTAATGAACAATAACTTCAATTAACACTAAATAAACACAAACTAACTAAATATAGCACCATTCATAAGTCTAACAAACCACTCATAGAGAATAATTCATTAATTAAACATTGTTTTTACCCCCTCTACGCTCACTATGAAAATCCTTTGAATATGCATTGTATATAGATTTGGAAATTGGGGAATTTATTTAAAAAAAAGTAATTGTCCTATCAAAAAACTGAATACATATCTGGATTCTTCCCGGCCATATCTCTAGGAGCTTTTTCAATCGTTACCGTAATGTTACAGGTAATTGTTTAAACCCTTGTTTATATTTATTGAAAAAAACTTTATTTGGTCTATATATTTGTATATTTTCATATTACATATATATATGTAATGTATATATAAATGGTATCTTTGACATTTTGAATCATTGATAACCTTTTATACTAATTCTAGAAGGCAATTAAAACATATGTCCATATAATTTTGAAAATTGAATTCAGATAATCATTTCACAATATCACAAACATTAGAAAAACTATACATTTGTAATGAAGGTATTTTGAATAAAAAATCAACTTTTACTATATAAATCATAGCCCATATTTAATTAAGTAACCTTAAAATAAATGATCAATTTTTAAAATTCAATCTTCATGTAATTTAATATTGTGAAAAAAATAATCCGCTCATAATTAATTAATCAGTTCACAAAATAAGAAGCATTCAACTATAGTTTCCATTAAAATATTAAAATAATTTGTACTCTATTAATTTTTTAAATTTGACCTTTCATTTCTGGAATCTTAATTTATTAATAATCGTTTAAAGTAATCGCAGAAACTGTAGGTTTCAGTAGAATCAGTTCATGTATAATTAGTCAGTTCACAACATAAAAAGCATTAAACAATTATTTCCATTGGAACATTCAAATAATTTTTACATTATATATATTTTTTTTCATTTGAAAATGCATTTCGATACATTCAATTTATTATAGAGCTTTAAAGCTGATTCCAGAAAAAATCAAAATATATGTACATATTAATGAATCATTTCACAACATAAAAGCAATAAACAGTTATTTTAATTGAAACATTGTAATAATTTTTACTTTACATTTTCCCGCTAAATTTAATTAACATTAACTTCTTAAACTAATTTCATAGAAAAGTAAGATATATGTAAATATAATATTGGAAGCAGAATTCAGATACTTATTTGACAACATCTAAAAAATTTTTAATAAAAAGCATTAAACTACAACTTTCATCAAAACATTCAAATAATTTTTACTTTACATTATTGCAAAATTTTACTTTCATTTCTAAAGATTTCATTTATTCATAACATTTCATACTAATTTCAGAAAAAATAAAACATATTTACATATAGTTTTTAAAATTAAATTTGGATACTCATTTTACAAAATCAGGCACATTTGAAAAATTCTTTAATTACAATAAGGGTACTTCGAATATCAATACATTTTTATTATAAAAATTATATCCAATGTTCAATTATATAACCTTAAATTAAATTATCAATTTCTGTTACTTAATCTAAAAAAAGCTGAACTTTTACCTTTATTTAATTTAATATAGCGCCAAAAATGATCAGCTAATAATTAATAAACAATTTCACAATATAAGAAGCTTTAAGCTTTAATATTCATTGAAACATACAAGTAACTTTTACTTTTCTTTGAATTTTAACTTTAATTCAGAAAAATTTTATTTATCATTGATCTTTTAAAGTAATTCCGGAAAATTTAAGTTTTAATAGAATCAGTTTATAATTAATTAATCAGCACACAAAATGAAAAGCACCAAACAATTATTTTCATTGAAACATTTAAATAATGTCTACTTTATATTTTTTACAAACTTGAAATTTCATTTCTGAAAATTTGAATGATTATTAACTTTTTATAGCAATTTTCTAAGAAAATAAAAATAAAATATTTATACGTAATTTTGAAAATTGAATTCTGATACTTATTCAAGCATTAATCTATCATTTTCATTCCAACATTTAACTAATTTTAACTTTCCATTTTTTGAAATTTTCAGTTTAATTTATGAAAATATGATTTATTAGTAACCTTTTATAAGTAATTTGAAAAAAATAATCATTCCACAACATCACAAACATTGTCAAAAATTACATTTTTGGAATAGAGGTACATTGAATGTAAATCAACTTTTAAGTGAAAATTATTCTAATGTTTTAATGAAAATAACTGTTTATTGATTTTTATGTTTCGAAATCATTAAAAGAAGTATTAAACTATAATTTTCATTGAAACATTCACATAATTTTTACTTTATATATATTTTTTAAGTTTGAACTTTCATTTTTGAATATTTGATTTATTAATAACCTCTTAAACTAATTCCAGAAAATGTAAGTTTCAATAGAATCAGTTGATAATTAATTAATCAGTTCAGAACATAAAAAGCATTACACAATTATTTCCATTGAAGCACTCAAATGATTTTTACATGAATTCTCCTTCAAACTTGAGATTTCCTTTCTATAGGTACATTCATTCAAAAAATAATAGCCCATATTCAATTAAATAACATTCAACTAAATAATCAATTTATGTTACTTAATTGAAAAAAATATTTAAATTCAATCTTCATTCAATTTAAAGTTTTCAACAGAATTAATTAACCAATAAATAAATAAACTGATTACAACATGAAAAGCATGAAACTATCATTTTCAAATAATTTTTGCTTTGTATTTTTTAAACATGAAATATATAATTTTGAAAATTGAATTCAGATAATCATTTAAGCATTAATCTATACTTTTCGTTGAAATATTCGAATAATTTTTACTTGATGTTCTTCTTTCTTCAAATTTGAACTCTCATTTCGGTCAATTTGAATTATCAATAACTTTCTAAACACATTCCAGAAAATGTAAGTTTTAATAGAATCAGCTGATAATTAATTAATCAGTTCACAAAATAAAAATATTTTGTCATTCATCTAATCTAATCGAGTAGAATATAGTATAGATCGGCCAAAATATAACGCGCATATCATATGACAAAGAAGAACATATGCGACTGGATTAGAAATGTAGAAAAATTACTGAAATACACTTTATTTTACGCCGTGTATTGAGAAAGTTAGTCATAGCAACCAAAGATTTAATATCTTCAAACACAACTTACATTGAAAGTAATAGTGAAAATAAATAAACGAAATAATTATCGGCGATCGATAAAATGAGCAATCTACTCTTTTAATTTTATTAGTTTTGATTTTAAAATATAGAGGTCACCCTATGACTTACTTTACTAACAGAAAATCTTTCTCCATGAAATTACGAGTTTTCATCTATAGGATTCCATTGTCTTCATGTTCTCAATGCTATATTTAACGATTAAAACAATAAAATAACTATCATTACTGCTCACTGTACTTGAAAACTTGTATTTTTATATTCTCATCTAGAGGAGGTAAATATTCTGAACAGAAACGAAATGATTCTCTCTGAGAAGGATCTTTCAATAATAATAGTAGATCAATAACGTGGCTCAAGATAAAAAATTGGGGCCTGAGTATCAAATATTAGATTTATGTGAGACTTGAATTTTATGATTTAAACAACACGCTTTTATCTTGCGTTACATTATTATTATTGTTTCTTCATTGCAAGCTCTAACTTCCGCGGAAATGATTTTTGTTTCTTCTTATTATATTTTATTGAAAGCTTCGCTTAAAAACGCTCTTGTTCTCATCACATTTTTCCATATCGTGCGTTTTTTGACCTGGAATGTTCATTTTCGTTTTTTATTTTGGATTTTACAAATGCTATGACTCTGTTCATTTTTTTGTCATAAAAAAAGTCTCAGAAATAAGTTGTTCAAGTTTCCAAGTACTACGAATAGCCGTAAATAGAATTTTCAAACCTTTAAAAAATGTGGTCTCAAAAATGTTCAAAATGCTCCAATTTTCTGAATTTAAATTTCATTTAATAGAATAATTTTTTCAAAAGTAGCGTGCTCACAGACATACATACAGCCAGGCATACAAACATACGCATTCGCGAAAACCTGTTTTCCGGGTTCAGAGGGTCTCAAAACATGGATATATGACAAAAACGAAAGGGAGGGGGGGGGAGGTCAAATTTTACACAAATCTAATACCTTCTCTGATGAGACTGTAAAAATGTCTACGAATAAACGACAAATTGAGATACAGTCATGACTTTTCTTTTAATGCTACATAGTTTAGTTAGTACCTTTATGGTTATTATTATATTTTTATACTAAATTTACATATCCAGCTTTAAGAAAAAACTCTACTGATGCAACAGCAAAGCGGCTGCGCCCGTCTTCCAAATATCTGCACTCGTATTTACCTCAGATTTTTTTTCCGTAGTACTCAAGGAAAATCGCAGTAAAACCCGTGCATAATACAGCGGTCTTAAGTTACACTATAAGCTAGAGGCAAGAGTGCTAATTTTGTTTAATTTTCTTTTTTCAGGCATTATACTAGACCACAGTGCCGGTTTATGATAACAAAAGGTTATAATTATATCTTTGAAAAATCAGAAGATACGTATCATCCTTTGGTTCTCTATATCCGTTCAATGTTTTGGAGGATAAGGACCTGATCTGAAAATGAAACGGTATGCAATTTAAACAATAGCATAACCAACTGCTCGCTATATGTGACTCTCTCTCTCTCTTTAATTTTAAGCAACGAATAATTTCGAATGCAATAAAATTTAATGCAAAATTGTTGAGTGAGTAAGGGTGGTAAGTGGTGGTGGGGGGAGGGTGAGAAGGAATGTAGGGGGATATGAGAAGGAATGTAGGGATGGAGTAGTAGGGAGGGGCTATAGGAGAGAGAATCAAGGGGCAAGTGAAGAGTGAGTAGAGGGAAATAATGAGAGGGTCAGTATTGTATTGACGTCGTAAATAAGGAAGGGGAAGTATGCGGAGGAATGCAAGAGTGGGGTAGTAGGGTAGGTGAAGTTAGGGGAAGTAGTAGGGTAGGTGAAGTTAGGGGAAGCAGTAAGTGGAAAAGGAAATTAGTGGAAGGATCGGATGTGAACGAATTCAGGTGAGTGGAGGTAGAGAGGTAGTAGTGTTAGTAGGGTTAGTAGAAGAAGGACAGTAGGAGAGGGAGGAAAGTAAGTAGTGGGAGAGGAAAATCAGGTAAGGAGCCGCACATGAAGAAAAGTGATGGTAAGGTAGTGAGGTGATTGTGAAAAATTATGTAAAAGACTGTAGTCGTAGGAGAGAATGAGATGGAAGGGCAAGTCAGGGATAGATTGAGGGAAAGTTAACGGAGGGTAGTATGGGATAGGAGCGGAAGTATATAAAGGAATTAAGAGGTGAGAGAGTAGGATAGAAGTTGTAAGTTCAGTGTGGAAAGGACAGTAAAGAAGGAAGGTAAAAAGAGGGATGAATAGGTAGGTAAGGTAGGTAAGGGGCTGTAGTAAGGGATAGGGTTGCAAAGGGTGCAAAAGTGAGGGGTAGGATGGTGGTGTACGGAGGGGGAAAACTTTGTCTGAAAAACAGTTTGAAATTTGTATATAGAACAATGATCGAACCTAAATGTTCTTATAGAAGTCCAGTTTTCCATCTACTTCCTTGTCCGTCGCACATGGAAGCGCTGCTTGGATAACATTAATTTGAGGCTGGTAATCAGAACGTTTTGTGGGATTTGATGGAGGTATATATTCTCGGAGATCTATAAGAAATTGTGATGTGTTCTCCCATCTAACTTCTTCGTCAATAACTTTGTCACACTTTATATTCAAATCATTATCCGTTATATCAAAATAGGTTTTTAAAAGTTCTGGTGCACTATACCCCCAGTTTGGAAGGATATCATAGCGACTATAAGGAAGGCAGGAGTATCCTGGAAATTGAAAATATTGATTAGTAATAGAAACGTTTAATACTCTATTAAAGAGAAGCTCCTCAATTATGGATCATCCACGAATTCGGCAAGACGATTTTGGGGTTGGGGGTTTGGTAGTTTATTTTCAGAAAAAAAAATCGATTGACAAACAAGAAGATACATTGTTGCCACAAAGTTATGAATTTTCAGCCAAGATGAATAATTTACTACAAAAAAGGCAAATTTTCAACAAAATGTTGATGTTACTTTTTTTTAAATATCAAGTTAAAAAATGTAAGTTTTCGATCCAAGATTGAATATCGTTTTCAGTAAATAAATTTATTTTCAAATAAAAAAAAGAAAGTATTTTCAAACACAGAGTTAAATTTCGAAACCAGGAAATGAACAAGAGAAAAAATTAAATTCAAAAAACAGCATATTTTCATCCGAAGAAATGATTTTTGAATCAAAAAAATCAATTTATGATAAAGTAATTCAACTTTAGCCACGCAGATGAATTTTCAACTTGAAAAGAAAATTTTGATAAAAAATGAAATAGTTTAATTTTTAGTTAAGGAGATTAATTTTTCACAAAAAAAAATATTACTTAATAAATTATTTGGATTTTTACAGAAAATAATGAATGCTCAACCAGAATCTTAATTTCCTACAACAAAAGGTGGATTGTCAACGAAAAATTGAATACTTAAATTTTCGGTGAGTAAGTTCAATTTCTAACCAAAAAAAACAGAATTTTTAATACCGTAGTTTAACTTTCCACCTGATTTTTCAAACCAGAAAAGACAAATTCTGAACAAAAAATGTAATGCGTGATGTTTTTACCGAAAAAGCATTACATTTTTTATAAGAATGGTTGAAAATTTTAGAAAAACGTATGCGGAAATTTGTCAATGAGTACTCAAAAAAAATTTAACAATTAATTTAATTTCTTTGTTTATACTTACCGACACAAAGCACCACCAATGTGAGGATTGAGAGCTTCATCATGGACTTGTATGAAAAATTTAGAAAAAAAAATCAGAAAGTAAGATTTTTAGCAAAAAAAAAATAATTTTACTTTTTTCTTGTGCTGATGTCAAAATTCTGATTTTGAGCCATTTATATACTGAAATTTTCGAGAGAGTTACCATCAAAACGAGGAAAACATCAATATCATAATAGGCTTGTCCCCACTTAATTTTTATTTATCGTAAATAGAAAACAATTGTATGCAATGCATTTTTTCTTATCAAACTTTCATTTATCAGGCCTCAAACGTATTCTGAATAACATGTTTTTCAACTAGAATGTAAGATTCGACGACAATTTAAGTTCAATTGTTTTTAAAACTAGAGACTTTTTTCATATTTCCGGGTTGAAAATTTAATAATTTTACAGAAAAATCGTGTGCTACTGAAGATTAGTGAAAAATGACTAATTTCCTAATTCGATAATAAAAAACAATACATTCATATTATTTATTATATTTATCAATTAATTTATGTTCTGACAATTCATAATATGCATTGGTATTGAAACAGGCTATTTTCATTGTCTTGTTTTTATAATAAAAACAGTGCACGTCCCATAAAAAGAAATAATTTTGTTGGTATACAATTTATTGCAACTTCTTTTGTTTTTCCATTTTATAGTGTTTATTTTCAATGTTATTATTAACGATTTGAACCAAGAATACACATCCTGTCGTGCAGTGTTTTTTCAGAAAAATTCGTAGATGTAATGAAGGCGAAGAAATTTTTTCAAATAAAAAGTTATTGTAACTTCAGTTGTTTTTCCAATAACTTATTTTTTTTTATTTCTAATGTTTCCCTAGAAGAAAATTGTACAAAAAATTTCTAGAACTTTTTAGGCTAGAAAACTTTTGCCTATTCATCTTTTTGTCGTCTCTTTTGTCTTTTTCCGAATAATTCATTTTTTTTTTTTTAATTTTATTTTTCACGTTTGAAAAAAAATCTACTCGTCCTATCTGAAAATGATTAGTAACAAATTTTTAGATACTTTTTGGGTCTTTTAATTTTGTTCGTACCTTGTCTAATTTTTGAAAAAAAAAACTTAGTATTTTCAATGTTATTTTTAACAATTAAAACAAAAACTGCGTGTTCCATCAAAAAATTATTAATAACAAATTATAAATTTTTTGGGCACACAACTTTTCTTCATAATTTTTTTTCGTACTTTGTGTCATTATTCCAAAAATTAAAATTTTTTTATTTTAATGCTATTTTTCAGAATTAGAACAAAAAATACGGATCCTATCAAAAAATGATGAGTGATAAATGTATAGCTTTTTTTAGCTATTTTTTGTCGCATCTTGCATAGTTTGACCGCAAGGTAGAGTTTTGGATATTTCATTATTTTTTGTGCGGGCAAAATTTGAATTTTCGACTTTTCAAGAAAATTCAAAGAGTGTTGTAATAGTCTTGAATTTTTTCATATCGTTCGTTATTTGACTCAATTTTTTTTTAATATTCAACTTTTTTTTTAATTCGTCTTTTTTAGGTTTCAATTTAGATTTTTGATCGGACAGAAGATTCATAATTTTAGTTGAAATCTAATATTTTTGGTTGAAAATTCTTTTTGGTAAAAAAAATCTTCTTTCTTGAAGATTCAGTTTTTTTATCGTGCTAGTTTATTGAAAATTTGTCCTTTTTTAGTTGAAGATTCATTATTTCAGTATTGGAAAAAATTGTAAACAAAATATGAAAAAAATGAAAAAGTAGGGCTTTCCAGAAAATCCGTCATATTTTTTTCTTCAAATTTTGAAAACATGAAACAAAATATTTTCTGTTGAAACTCATCTTCTTTACTCTTCGAAATATTTTTGAAGAGTTTCTGCTAACGGAAGTGAGGCATCTTATCAGCAAAATGCTGGCGAAAATATTTTTGAGGCCGGGAGAAAATTTTTTTTCTACGAATGTATTTTTTGAATTTTTCTCGTAAACGATGAAAGATATCGCAAAAGAAGACATTTTTCATAGCACTTTTTTGACGTGCGAAATTTTATTTCATAACATTTTTTCGCATCTGTCATTGTTTCCAAAAATAAAAAAATAAAATTCTCCTGACCACAAAAGTTATTTAGCCAGCATACAACTCACAAGATATCTTCCTGATCAAAGTAAAAGAAAAAAAAATAGCAAAAAATTTAAAGTTGGGTTTTTTGAGCAAATCAACTTTTATTCAAAAGCAGAAAAACCGCCGCCATTTTTTTAATTTCAAACCTTTTCTAAAATTATTGAAGATTCATTATTCTAGTTAAAAATTCAACTATTTGACTGAAAATGTGGCTATTTTACCTTTGCTCAAAATATACCGTTTTTAGTTTCAAATTCAACTATTTGGGAGAAAATTCATTTTTTTGTTGAAAATTCAATTTTTTCCATCAATCACTCTTTTTTTGAATATTGCTCATTCCTGTTGAAAAATCATTTCTTGGTTGGAAATGTATTGTTCGTTCTGGAAGTTAAACTAGTTAATTAAAAATTCGTTCTGTTCCGGATGAAAATTCTTTTTTTTTTCTAATCTTCCACTACTATAATATGTTGAGTCATATATTATTATAATAATTTAAATAAATACAATTATTGAGTAAATTAAACTAACTTGAAATTGAGAAAAAGATAAACCTAGACGAGTAGGAATGATTTCACCTTTGTTATCTGTAAATATCATGTTCATTTTAAAAATGTGGTATTTATTCATGAAAATTTCTTATTGGCGAATATGAATTACCTCACATTAAGAGAATAAGCAACAAATGATTGCGACATTGAATATTTCTTTGAATGGAATTATTAAATAAAGAGATAAAAATAGTAAATAAAATTAAAAAAATGTATATTGAATAAAAAGATTTCATTTCTTATTTTTAATTGATAATTGAACAATTTATTGCTTGCACAGATTCCACAATTATTTCATCCGAAAATTTTTTGCATCGGCAATTTTATTTCCGGAATTTCCAAATACGGTATTATCACAAACTTTTACGAATTTTAGAATGACAAAATTCCAAACGAATATTCTCGAACCAAAAAGTTCACAAATCTAAACAATTAAAAAATTCTTCCACTTAAAAATGAACAATAATATAAAAATTGTTATTAATAATTAGAAAATTGTTAATGAGTACCTTATATAACAGTATAAAACCTTTATTAAATTATTAATATTCTCTCCGAATAATTCTAGAAATTGCGGTTTTTTCTGACATATTTAGCTTTGCTTTGACTTTTTAGTTAACAGTAAAATAATAAATAAACATTATAGAGAATCATATTTTAAACGATCTCATTCGTTTCTTTTTAATATGCTTTCCTGAAGGAAAGCAGATATTTAAAACATACATCAAATTTTCTACATGAATCCCAAGGGTAATTGTTGATAACAATTCCTAGAAATAAATAACTTAATCTGACTTTCCACGTAGAAATTTGTTTTCATTCTTCAGATTCGTGAACTTCGGGAAGTTTTTGTTGAAATTTTGTTTTTCGGAATTATTAAAATTAATAATTAATGAAATTTATAGAATTCACGAAAGAGAGATATTGAAAACAATAAATAAAATACTTTTATTTAATATACATTTTTTTATGTACTTTGTTTTCTTTAAATTTTTTCATCTTATTATTTATTCCTTCAGCAAAAATATTCAATGTGGAAAACGTTAGTTCTATGTTCTCTTAAAATTCAAGGTAATCGTTCGCATACGTATAAGAATTTTTCTGTAACAAACAACACCTTTTTAAAGTAAACATTATATTTTAAGATAACAAATATGAAATCATTTTTCATCGTCTCGTTTTGTCTTTTGTTAGTTTCCAATTAGTTTAATTTATTCAAAAATGCTAATCATAACAATTATCATGATAATATATAACACATACAATTTATATGTTAATATAATGATTATATTGATTTTGATTATTTTTAATAATTGATACGAATTGGAGAACAGAAAATTTAATTTGTTGTTATGGAAAATATGCATTTTTCTATAAAATCCAGACAAGATAAAAATAATGTCAATGTAGCGAAAAGTTCTTCCTCTCGAAAATCTAAAGAAAAAAATTTTTTTTGACGTTTTTCCCTATCTCGCATTTTTTGAAATGACAATTTGACTTTAAAAATGTTAATTTTTCAATAATAGTAACATTTTCAACAAAAAATATGTTTTTTGAAGTAATGTAATAATATGTTAATATAACGATTATGATACATGCAATTGTTTATATTATTTTGAACCTAGATCTTTGATCTACCAGGGAATAGGCTTCCATTTCAAAATTTAAAAAAGTGTACATTTTCAACCAAAAATGGAATATTCGACTTTCCGGTTTGAAAACATTAATTTTTGACCGACAGAAATGAATTTCTGATAAAAAATGGATTTTTAGCTATAATGTTCATTCTTAAATTGAAAAAATTATTCTTTACCACATAGTCGAATTTTCAACAAAAAATATCACATTTCAACCACAAGAAATTATTTTCTACAAACGAGACACATTTTCAGAAAATCATATTAATTCTTCAATAAATAGTTTAATTTTCAACTGAAAAATGTCAATTTACAACAAAAGTCGATTCGTGATATTTTAAGTTGAAAATAAATTTTTAACAAAAAAAAAAAACGAATTTTCATCCGAAGAAATAACTTTTCAACTAAAATGATGAATTTTCAATCAAGTTTAATTTTCTACACAACAGTTAATTTTTTATTGGAAGAAATTAGTTTCCAACGCTATAATGTGGAACAACAACTAATTATAAATAAAATAGTTACATTTTCAATCACGAGGATGCGTTTTTGACTAAAATAATTATTCTTCCACCAAAAAAGTGAATTTTCAACATAGTAGTTGCATTTTTAAGGTGTTTTTATAAATTAAACTGTGCGAAAAATTTTATTTCTTGAGATTCTTCAGTCGTCCCCAAAAATGTATAAAAAATTAAGATTGAGTTCTTCTGTATTTCGATAAACTTCTTCTCTTAATTTACATTTTTAGGTCAAAAACGTAATTTCGCAATAAAAATACGAATTTTCAACAATATAAATGAATTTTCAACAAAATGGTTGAATTTTTAACTGAAGAAATGAATGTTCATCTAAATAAATGAATCTTCACCAACAAAAAATGAATGTTCGACAGAGAATTTAATATTCAACAAAAATTAATTTTCAGCAAAAAACATTAATTTTCTTCCGAATAGTTGAATTTTCAAATAAAATACTTAAACTTTTGTAGAAAAATGAAATAGTTACATTTTTGGCTGAATAAATAAGTTTTAAATACCAAAAAAGGAATTTTCGAAAAAGGATTGATTTTTATTTTTTTTATTTTCAGAAAATTGATTTTTAATAAATTTTTAATGTAGATAACGAATCTTAAATAAGGAAATAATATTTTTCTGAATGTATGTATGAATGTATGTATGTATGCATGTATGTATGTATGTATGCCTGCATGTATGTATGTATTTATATTAAATCTCTCCCATTTACGAGTTTGAGGGAAATAATGTTTTGCTAAATAGTGGAATTCTTAACCAAAACGATCATTATTAAAAAAAAAGAATTGCATTTTATACAAAATAATTTTATTTTTAATAAATAATTCAATTTTTAACAAGATGATTAATTTTCCAATCAAACAGGATTTCCAAATTAATAAAAAAATATGCTTATCTAAAATGTTGAATTTTCAAGCCAAAATCTTGAATTTTCTGCAGAATGATTGAATTTTCAACCTAATAGAACACGATAACTTAAAAACAGATGCGGATAAAATAATGAAATTTGCCGGGCTTATTTTGACCACTAATATTATGAAACTGACAGAAGAATTTCTAAAAATAATTATTCTATTTCTTTAAGACGCAATAATATTTTAAAAATCGGTTTTTTACAGTAAAACTTTTTTCAATAACATAATTTAGAATTGGTGCAGGAACATAAAAGATTCCTTGGTACGAGATGAATCGATTGACCTATGATATTAATACATTTTATTAAAGAGTAAAGAAGTCATCCTCATTTATATTATATTCAAAATCGATTTATATGATAAAAATTTTTCAATTCTCATAATTTGAAGTTATAGCGAGAATCGAAAAGATGTGTTGATTTGAGAAGAATCGATTGACCTACAATATTAATACATTTTATTGAAGAGTCGGGAAGTTATGGTAATTTACGAATTTTCGAAGTCTATTTTTCTAGTAAAAATTTTCTGATTCTCACTATTCAAAGTTGATGCAATAACAGAAAAGTTGTGTTGATTCAAGACGAATCAATTGACCTATAATATTGGAACATTTTATTGAAGAGTAAGGAAGCTATGGCAATGCATAATATTTGAAAACATGTTTTTTTATAGTAAAACTTTTTTCTTTAACGTGATTCAACATTGACGAAAGAATAAAGAAATTCCTTGAGTCGAGACGAATCGTTTGACCTATGACATTAATACATGTTATCAACAAGTAAGGAACTTATGGTTATTTATAATATTTGAAACATTTGCTTCAAACAAAAAACTTTATTCATCGACATAATTCAAAGTTGAGACATGAATATAAGAGACTTTCAGATTATAAATTTTCAAATAGAATAACCATTAATAAGTTTATTAGGAAATAATAAAGCTGAGAAAGGGATATGGTGTTGACAGAACTTTCCCCTTCCTTTTTCCAGCTCGAAAAATTATGATTCCGAATACAAAATTTGATTTGTCTGATTTGTCTTTGCATTTAAAAATTTCTTGTATTATTTTATGATTTTGTTATTTTTTGTAAATTTCCAGTTTTAAATTGATGAAAATGAAGACTTTGGTTTGTCTTTTATTAAAAGGAATTACCAATACTTCCTCTATGAGGACGCAAAGTGCTTGTGAAATGAGCAGCATATTATTATAAATACAAACAAAGGGAAAACACTCAAGATCGAATTCATAGCTAGTTTATTTTGAAGACGAAATAAAGCAGGTTATTGGGTTAATGTCGTAAAAATGAGTATATATAGCAGTCGTTTATCAAGTCAATCTTCAAACGCAATTCTGGAAATTAGTTTACTCATTCCTTTGTCTGTCATTGTGATAAATTGAAAAAAATTAAGGAATCTGCCGCTATTTTACTTATAACATTTGTAAGCTTCGTTCATTGTTATAGTAAGTATAATATAATATAATTATTATTTGTCTGCATTAAAAGCATCCAATTTGAATTACTCATTTCGAATGAGGTTTCAAAACATGAAAATTATCATCATTGCACAATAAAGAGAATTTCAGAAATATTGTTCAATTTTACACGCTATAAAATGAAATAAAACTAAACTAATTATTAAATCTCTTATCTAAATACGTTTTATTTACAATGCTTCAAAATTAATCATTATTTGAAATGAAACGTTTGAAATCCTATCCGATTCTAAGCAGAAGCTTTAAAATACGAACTACTGAGAATTCAAAGCCTCGGAAAAATCTCCAAACACCAGTGAATTGAAATTATCGTTTGTTTTTCACATTATCAATTACATAATTGAAAAAAACGAATATTAAGCATACTGAGCTGAAAATTTTGTATTCAAAAATATTCCAACCTCCAGAAATCGATTACTTTTGAATATCAGTTTCTTAAGATTTGTTGCTAAAATCATGCTAAGCATAAAAGCGACGAGAAAAAGCATTTTTCTATATTATAATTGATAATAGAACTGGTCAACAGAATACGCTCAATGAATTCATGACAAAAATAAGTTTTTTTTCTTATATTAGGTACATGAGGTTTCTGATATTTTTTGTGTCGAATATTTTTCTAAATCACCTGCCCGCTATAAAATGTGCAGGAACTTCAACTCGTTTTATAAGTCAGGAAAGTTACGGTAAAAATATAAAATTCAAAAATATAATTTTTAAAATCTTTTCTCTATTTCGAGCTAAGGAATCGTGAAAAATCGAAACGGGTTCCCGAGATATCAGTAAAAACGTGCAGGCGTATTTGCCTCGAGTTTCATTCTAAGCAGCAAGGCCGGCCGATTGTGGCGATTTTTATCACTGATAACTTTGAAACGCGATAGATAACTCGGTCGAAGGTGTAGGTAGACAGTAAAAAAAAGCATTTAAAAAGCTCAAGAAATTCAATAATGGCAATAACCGCAACTATCTGGCATTAATATTAATGAATATAGTTATCAACAATAATAATTTATTTGAACATTTATGTTTGCTCAAATAAATTAATTATTAAGGCACTCCGAGTGAAAAATAGAAAAATAGTTGAAAATTTCAGCAAAAAACGCAATGTTCTACCATTAAGCAAAGAGAATATTATTAACAAAGATACAAAATTTTGAACAATTATTGTACTTAACTTCAGTTAATTATCAATTCACTTTTTTCATACCAATAAGCCATTTCCCTTTCGGGGTAGGCGTGAGACTACCGGATTCGAGTAGTGTTTCTAGGTGGATTATTTATTACTAGAACTACTGGTGTGGGCTCAACACACCTACGACGGGTCAACAGCACGCAGTATTCCCGAACGGTCACCCATCCAAGTATTTTTTTTTTTTTTTTTTTTTGTAGAGGAGGTGAGAATGCATTTACGCTTTGAGTGTGGGACTCAACCAAAAAACGGTAATACCCACTAAACTCACCTCCTCTTCCCGCCAACCCATGTCCTCGGAACCGCTTCCGCATTACTTCATGGACATGGGGGTAAGGCCACTAAGTCGTACTTCGACTTCCACTTTTTAGCGCCAGCTTGGCATTCTTCTGATCATCATCCAACCAGGATGCACGCATCGTCCTCAGTAGTGTGGTGCTACCACACAACGGGCTCGTCGGCCTTCGGCATCCTGGTTGGGTATTGTTCGTCTAGGTAGCGCGTCCTTGAGGCTTCCTCCACAAGGTTGCCTCTCGGAATGCCCTGCACCTCATTGTCCCGGGGCGATGGTCCGTCCGGGGCTTATCTTCGCTTGTGGCGCAGAGGTAGCACTGCGGCAAACTTCCGCACACCGAAGCCCTATGGCCCTCTTTGCCACATCTCCAACATGACCTCGTGCGTTCTAGGCCATCGCAACCCGCTGCCATATGGCCGAAGCCCAGGCAGCGGTAGCAACGAACCCTTTCCGCCTTCTTGTGTACACGACAGGACACCCACCCCACCTTCAGGTGTCCTGTGCGTACCAACCTTGCGGCTAGTTCCTCGGCCAGCTCTATTCAAGCCTTCAGGTTGCCCCTGAACGGTTTTTTCGTGAGGCTGACCTTCACTTCTCCAGCACCCCGACTTCCAAAGTGGCTTCTAACGGCCGCTTCGACTTCACCGGCCTCCGTTGTTGGATTGAGGTCCAGGACCTCGATCTCGGTACGGGGTACGAGCTCGCGCACAGTACCCCCCAACCCAACAGCCTCCCTCACTACAGCCGAAAATTCGGCCTTGCCCTCTGCTGCAGGTCCAAGCTCCACAAGGACCTCTCCATTTCTGGTATGCCTGACACCCTTGATTTTTACACCAAGGGTTTCCGGTTTCGCCTTCTGTTTGCGGTCCTTGAGGACCTTGGCATAGCTTAGACCCTCGGCCAGTTTGATGAGAACCGCCTCGGGCGGAACTCGTGTCCGCACCTTCTTCGCCTGCTTCCTGATGTCAGAGTCAGGCCTGTCTTCTCCGTCTGGCTTCTTCGGAGTCGAGGACGCTGCTGTTGTAGTGTGCGTCCTCGGTTTCTTTTTCTTTGGTTTAGAAGGTCCTGCCTCAATGGGTCTCAGGGTGGACTCCCGTTCGCGCTTCCGAGCGGGAGTTTCCAGGGCTTCTTCCGTCTGGGTCCCCGTTTGGCTGGTTCCTTTCACCGCTTCGCTCATCTTCTTAGCAATCGCCTTCTTCTTAACTTTTCCCGCGGCCTCCGTTCCGAAATCCTTCATCGCATTTCGGCGGGAGTTGTGGGCGTAACCCACTTTCGATGCCATCTCCTCCATTAGAAGCTGTGCCTCCTCTAGTCCATCCCTAATAGGCATAAACATGTTTCTTTTAGTAGTGCAGAACTCCTGCATCCTGTCCAGTACTTCACCTAACTGCACATAGACTTTATGACTCTGTATCATCGCTTCATCCGCTTCCGCATAAGACTTTTGACTGATGTCAGCTTCCTCCACAACTTCAATCTCTCCCTCCAACTCCTCCAACAAACTTCGGTTTAAATTTTGGTTCATCTCCATTTCCCAAGAGCAGCTAGGGAAATAAAGGTCCACCCCCGCAGAGCCCTGCATGCGGGGGTAAGGTCTGTATACTCTAGAAGGCGACCTGGTATCCTAGAGATGCCGTTAGCGACACCACTCCCCTGGTGTCATGCAGCCTTCGGCACGGTGGATTAACGCCTTGGCTTGGTGGTTTTTCCTTCGGGACCTACCCTGAACCCTTGCCTGCGACTGCTTATTGAGTAGTGTAACCGTATTCAGCAGAAACCCTCGGTACAGGGCCGCAACAGGAAGCGGTCGTGGTTTTTTCTCGGTGTGTCCTTCACCCCGTCTGTTTGGTCCGCGGTGCCTATTTTATTTCAGCCCTACCCTCTGTTTCCAGCGAGCATTCCCCTACCCGCCACCCGGGGACGCGCCACGTATGGGTTACAGACTCCCACTGTGGACCCATCCAAGTACTAACTGCGCCCAACACTGCTAAACTTCAGTGATCTTAGGAGAACTGGTGTTTTCAGCGTTTTGGACAAAAGTGGAAAAATTCAGAAACAAACCGCAACTATCTAGTAGAAACATAGAAGAAGATAGCTATAGACAATAGTGATTTGTTCAAACAATATTTTTTGCTATACGAAAGTCATTATTAGCGCCAAAAACTCGCAAAAACCCATTCTTTCACTTATTTTTTTTTATTTTTTTTGAGGCCCCATGAAATAGATTTATGGGCGTGATATTTGAAAAGTAATGTTTTATTTGTATTCTATGGCTAATTGTGAAGAGAAATGTTGAGTTTCAACTCGATTCAGCTAATATTGAGGATTCTGAATAAAATTTATAAAAACGTATTTTTTTCTCATGGGAAATACACGTTAAACTTCATGGGGCTTGTGCATCACCTCCGAATATCAATTTGAAAAAAAATTGATTCATTCTTGTGCAGATTCGAAAAAAATCCTGGGCGTTATTCACAAAAATTTAGAAAAAAATTTCCGGAGCATTTTTGAACCACCCTAATGTATACACTTTGAAGAGAAAAAGTGTCAAATGTCCCGCCTTGCCACACTCCGCGTTAAATAATAGATGTAGATCTATGAAAAATTAAATTATCTTGAATTTCAGCAAAATTTTATTCGGATGAAAAATGAAGGCTGTGGACTTTTTTGCACAGTTAATTTCTGATTGCAACTACTATCTACCGCAGCGACTATTTGCATTTTCCTAAATTCCACTGAATTGGCTTTAGGGTTAAAGAGTCTAATCTTTGTCTCTATCAGTGGAGAAGAGGATGATGCGGCGTGCATCGCGTCTATTATAGAAAGAGAAACAAAATCAGTAATGCCATAAAAAACTATGCGATAGGTAGGTCAATACCTTAGCATTGCTTCATTAATAAAAAAAATCCAATCTGTTTCAATAATTGTAGTTCCCAGGGCCCACCACGTGAAGGTTACAGTACAATTCAAAACCCCTTTCATGGAATGCTTGATTATCGTGAGTTCCCTTGCCTCTCACGAACCAGGGTAAACAATTATCGTGAATCAATGCTTCTTACGGATCGGGGTTCCTCTTGGATTTCTGACCCATTTAATTAGGATTAGATTTAATTAGACCAGGAAAAGTCATTCAGGTCTGCTCCTGATCTTCCTGTGTCCCAACAGGCTCCTCCTGTCCCCGGCTGGCAACTCTAAAGTTGACCTGTCCAAAGTGATAGAAGGGCTTGTTGTTGAGAGCCGCAAGAGCCCTCGTCTGGGACTCACGAAGCTGCACAACTAGGAGATGCCTGGTTCCTCGTACTGTGTCCTCTTCCTGAGGCCTATCTTGCGTGACGATTTGCCAGGACGATGTCTTAAGTAAGGAGGTTGAATCGCCTCAAACCGCCGAAGTACACCAGACGGGGTTTTCAATTCACGCGGGAATCACACCGCAGCCCTCACTTCCCGTGGCTTTGTCTCGACCACTCCTTTGAGTAGCCAGGCATAAGTCGCTAGGTCGGCTGCCACAAATACACTCTATCGAGCACCCTCCAGGTAGCCTCCCTGAAGCTCTCAGTTGCTCTATAGTGTCCATCAAGTCCGGGTAGTTGGTGTCGGTCACCAGCATCGTCAGGGGGTTAGTGCTTCTGGGAGATAATACTTCAGAGTATTTCACTTCCGATTCATGCCATCTTATGATGAAAATATGGACCGGACCCAGCAGAGGGCCACACATACATGTTTATCCTGCTATTCTCTTCGCTGCAAAATACTATAAGCTTCAATGAATTCTTCCCAACTGTCATAATTGATGATAAACGCCCAAAACAAACTTTTTGCCTACAATATCGAACAATTATCTTAGTTAACCTAATGTTTGCACTTAATGGTGTTGTAGTCATTATTTCATATACTGAATCTAAAGTAACATGTTCATAATGAGCAGACTTTTCTAGAAGCGACGGCGCTGCCTTTTTCACTGCTGCGCATTAGCCGCTTTTTTCTTATAGCGTGATTCGGTTAAGTGAGCGCAAAAATAAAGTGCTCACTGGACGTTAATTTGAAAGTGCATCAAAAAACTAATTTAGAAAATGCTTGTTCTATCCCATGAATATATACGATTCTTTACTGACCATTTATTGACTAAAATTGTTAAATACTTAAGTTACTAGTTCACAAAAACTTAATAAACGCACATTTTCTCCTTAAAAATCAGATGAACCAGGAGGCTCCATTGACTTGACAATGTCGAATGTCTCAATTTTTGGTGGAAAAATTATGGGTAACGCACAAGAACCATTTCGGATGAGACGTTATGAACTTACTCATGGTTATCCACAATTGCTAAAAGGCCCCATAGGAGGATTTGCAGGTGGAAGATTGTAATTGTAATTAACAAAATCAGTGGATGTTGAATACTCTTCGTCGTATACACGTACCTGACTTTCGTTGAATGATGTTCATCAGGCCTGTCAGTGGTACGCACAGCTATGCGTTCCCATTGGGTATTTTTTTCAACATAATTTCTTTCAGGTGTATATAAAACACGCCAAGATGCCCAGGAAAGTCGCATCGACATGCCGGCTACTTAATCCATTTCTTGATTCAAGCCGTCAACTTTTAAATCTGCAGTCAGTACAATTTGAGTCCCTTGTACTGCGATGTAAACGTTGCCAACAGGCCCCATAGGAAAAATTGCAGATGGAAGATTGTAATTGTAAATAACAAAAGTAGTGGATGTCGAATACTCTTCGTCATACACACGTATCGCAAATTTTGTTGATTGGAGATCCGCCGGCCTATGCGCTGTACGCACGGCTATGCGTCCCCATTGGTTCTTTTTTCAACATAAATTCTTTCAGGTGTATATAAAGACATCTGAAAAAAGTCATGTTGAAAAAAATACCCGATGGGCACGCATAGCTTTCGTACCACTCATAGGTCTGAAGATCAGCATCCAACAAAAGTCACGATACGTGTATACGACGAAGAGTATTCAACATTAATTGATTTTGTTAATTACAATTAGAATCTGCTATCTACAATTCCTCTTATGGGGCCTCTTGGCGAAGTTTACATCGCAGAAAAAGGAACTCAAATTGTACTGACTCCAGAGTTAAAATTTGACGGCTTGAATCAAGAAATGGATTCAGCAGCGTCGAGGTGACTTCCCTGAGCGTTGCGGCCTCACAACAACTGTAAATAAGACGGTGCCGACCGATGCCTCCGCAGTATACGCAGACTCCAAGGAGGCACGACTACACTGATGAAAACTCGAGGTGCTTTTGTTCAAAATTTGATTGCGTATCAGCAAAGAAATGTGACCAGTGTAGATGATAGTGCAGCAGCGGTGCACACGAGTTCCGTCCCGTATACAATGAAAATCATCCGTTCAGAAAAGTGGAAAGGATGAGAGGAAATTATGACCACCGAGCGGAATTCTCTAAGGGATCGAGAGACCCAACACGGAATTCGAGTGTTTTGCTGACCGCTGGACGCATCTCGTGTGACTGCAAAGTACTTATCATTTGCTTCTTATCGAGTGCTTTTTGAAATATTATTTTTAATTAGTTCAAGTCAAGAAATAATTCTGTTGTAAAGATCCAATTAATTTTGAAATAACTGTGGTGTGCTGAAGTAACTGTTTTAATGTGAAACAACGAATGTAACTTGTCGCAATTATCAAGGAAATTAGTTAAAAATTATGTAATTATACATATGTAAGACTCCTCCCGGAGGTTTTTTGGTGGCATGGTTTGTCCCCGCCGGGTTGATCTGAAGCAATACTATAACGAAATTTGGTAATGTGGATGTGCAGGCAACTGCGGGAGTATCTTCGCTTATTCTTTCAATAAACTTAAGTGACTTTATTAAGTGACTAATTGATATTGACCTGCCCACTGTGCACTCTAATTGTTGGTATCCGATCAAAATTTGTTTGGATTTCAGAACATACACGAAGAAATTACTTAAATAAAACATGAAGTTTGAATATAATATTATATTATCAGGTGGAAATTCACCAGTCCAGTACAGATTGCCAGGGTCCGCATACTGAGCGTCTGTAGTCGACCAATATTGGCTTACTATACTTCGCACTACTGGCTTTCACGAGTAATGGGGCACGATTATTACCGCAACAGATCATTTGCCCAGTGGCAAGTTTTTTTTTAGCTTCATAATAACTTTATATGTACTCGTGTCATTGTTCCAGATTTGAACAATATGATCTGCTCATAATTTTATGAATTCAGAAAATTTTCAGGAACAATTTTCCAGACTTGGCGATGAGTAGATTGCTAGATTTTAAAACGCCAGCATCGAAGCTGTTTGAAACGGTTGTTAGTTGAATTTCGTAGAATTAGTTTCTGCATCTCCACGGATGGTAAGAAAAAATTATATACTGCGGGATAATTTCTTTTCATATGAAAAGTAGTACCTTGCCACAATAAATTGTCTTCCAGAAACAATGATCACAAACGATTATACTCATATGGATGTTTTGAATGGAGAAAATGTTCTTATTTTCAGTCATTTATTTTCCTCTAAAGACTAATATCCTAATACCATGGATTTTTATTTAACAACATAATTATCAGTGTTTTCAAAAATTCTTATAAAGAAATTCCCTGTTTCAAATTCATTAACTTACGAAGTTTTTTTTCTTGGCGAAATTACTTAGTCTCTTCTTAAGATTTATATTTTGCCGATAAAAGGTACCTTTTTCGACAGCAATATATTTAAGAGAAAATATGTGAAAAGTAATTACAATAAGGGTTTCAGTCCGGGGCTTTAAAGTTATTTTTTGCGATTGAAACAAAAACTGAGAGTTTCATTAGAAAGTTATTGATTACAAATCTCTAGATCTTTTTAGGGTGAAAAACTTTTGTCTATTAATTTTCTTTACGTATTTTGCGTTGTTTCTCCAAACATTCAATTTTGTTATTTTTCATGTTATTTTCCACAAACAATTTTGATTCAGAAAGGCAATAAAGTATATTTTTTATAGCAAATATGCTATAAAATAAAAACAAACTTCTTTAGACACTTGAATTCATCCTTATTCAAGCTAAATTATTTTCAAAATGTTTGCTATATAATTGCAATTTTCTGTGGAAGATTAGAAAACGTACAACAAAAAATTTTGAAAATCAAAAACAACTCTGTTGAAAAGTAGCACATGACGATCCTGAATGTATTTTATTATTTTGGATCGCAGTGATCCATTGTAATTTTGACATTGCAAGAAATTTTCGTTTTTCTCAACTTTGTTCAAACAATAAAAAAACAAAGTTTTCAAGCTGGAGACGGACAATAGTCATTTTAAAGCTAGATATGACACACTATATATCAATTTTCGTAATTGTTATAAATAATTCTCATAAAAAAATATTCTTATTCACCGTTTTCCAGAATACATTTCTTTTTAATATTCATTCATTATCTAAACGATTTTTTATTATAATTATTTCAAATCGGGAATTGGAAATTGTCGTGAACATTATAGTCTGGGTAATTTCGAATATTTTCAGTGTCGTGAATTAGTATCATTGATTATTCGGGAATTTTCAATTCTTAGCAATTTTATAATTTCGAGAATTTCCTATTTTGAATATTGTGTTTTTCATGAATTAAATAGTGCTGAAAATGTTATTTTTCGAGATTTTTCAGTCGTCCCCAAAAATATATGAAAAATCATTGAGTTTTTTTGCTTTAGATTTTCATACTTGTAATTCGAATATTTGTATTGTAAATTGGTCGAGGTGACACAGCTTATTTACAAAAGTTTCAAGAAATTGTTTTCTCATATTTTTCGAAATAACTTAAAATATTGCAACATCTCTTTCTTTCAATAAACCTTTTCATTTGTTGAGTTCACTATTTCAATAAACACTGCTAAGCAAAAATACGTTTCATACACATATTTTCTATTAACGATGAATAAACATTATGATTTTTTGGCAAGAATTATACTTTTTGGGTGAAGAAAATTAATCATCTTGTTTGAAAATTACTTGCATTGCCTAAAAATCCAACTATGTTTTTTTTAATTTGTGCTTTTGTGTTAAAAAGTCTTCATTTTTTAAATTGGAGAAACTTTTCTTTAATTAAGAGCCGAAGTTACCATATTCGACATTGTTGAATTTATATGTCATGAAATAATAATGAATAATGTATATATCTGCTTCGAATTCACCCACTTCAAAAATTCGGGCGCGAGGGAAGGGATTAAGGTAAAATAAATTAGTTTTGTAAGTAATTCTACTTTTCGACCACAAAGCATGAATTGTAAAGATGTTATCTTGATGGAGGTGACATGTGCAGTCTATTCAAGAACTTCACCTTTGCCTTCTTAATCTTTCTATGATGTTGAAAATTTAACAAGTTCATGTTCTTTTATTAAACTTTTCCATTTTTCACGACTGCCAACATTCAAAATCTATAACAGAAGAAATGTTTTCTTCCATCATCAACAAATTTTCGAAAATTCGTGTAACATATTTTTTTTCTCAAAAATTACATGATGACCATATCATTGATTTATCAGATTTCTGAGGAAATTGCTTCTCTACGATTTTAAGAATAAAAATAATATTACTGACTTTTTATGATGCCTAATTCAAGTAAAAAGCATGATTTTCATTGAAGAAATTTTAGAACTGATAGAAAACATTTATTTTGACAATTTCTTTTGCAACATAATTTTTTCTTATTATCGCTTTTTACCAGTTTTTGAAAAAACTGCGATATGAACAAACGAAGGCCTTTTTATCAGAGGAAACTTTTACAACTCCATTATCTCAAAATTTCAAAGTAAATTTTTCTGCGGCGAAAATCGCTGAAATAATTTTTGAAAAGAAAATATTTCAAAACAAATAACTGTAATTGATAATTATTTACATATTCTCTCAATGGAAACAATGAATTAGTGAAGAAGTTCTTTGCTAAAAAATTTCATGATTTATTAATATTCAACAATTTCTAGAAACTTGGTCACAAATGGCAGTGAGAAAAAATTAAATAACGAAAAGTACTGTCTGATGTAGCCCCTTTTTTGTTGGTGTGTGGGAAGGGTTAATCAAAAGAGGGTGGACGCGTGTTGCGGGCGTGTCACGTCCAGCCTCTGTGTTGTGTCCGGCGGACTAGACTATCAAGGGTTGGTAGGCCTAGCCATGAATCGTAATGCGGAGCCAGATTTGGCTCGCATTGGAAAACGCTGGTTATTTGCTTAAGGAAAGCATCTAGCCTGGCCATCGATTTTTCTTCACGCTTGCGGCTGTTCGGAAGAGACTGATGAATGGTCACGGAAACTCAGGGCGAGAGGAGGTACCGGTAAGCTCAAAGCCCGTCCATACGGTCCATACCCGACGGTGGGCCACTGCCAGGGCTGAGGTCTCGTCAGTCAAACTAGAAATCCAGGTTTTGTCGGGGTGTCAGTTTAGGACATTTAAAAGATGAAGACAGGAGAGAAGGACTCATTGGCACAAAGAAGGAGAGTGTCGTCCGAGTCGGAAGAGGAGTCGATGGTGATGGTCGGAATGGTTGGTCGAGGAGGAGTCGCGGGAGGTCTAGAGTCCGAATTCTCGTAGCGTCTGGTTGAGTCCAGGCGGCCCGATGCTGGGGTCGAAGAAGAGGAGTCGGAAGACCCGGCTGTCAAGAAGGAGGAGAAGGAGAGGTTGCTCGGAGGAGAGCAAAGTCAGTACGTTTCACGCAAAGGTGCTTGTTTGGACAGCAGCGGTTCTTACGCTTGCTAGGCATAAGGAAGTGGCAGAGCAAGAGGGAGAGAGACAGAGAGAGAGAGAGAGGGATCGCGAGACCTTAAAGGTAGACCCACGATCAGAGAAGAGAGGGTGATTCCAAGCCCTCTGAAGGTGAACTCAGAATCACAGAGGAAAGAGAGAGAGAGACAGAGTGTGACTTCGAGATTTGAAGGTAAACCCAAAATCACAGAAAGAGAGAGATAGAAAGAAAGGCGACCTCGAGACCTCTGAGGGTAAACCCAGCGTTACCAGAAAGAGAGAGAGAAAGAAAGGTGACCTCGAGACCCTTGAGAATAAACCCAGAGTCACCAGAGAAAGAAGGAGAGCGAGAGAAAGAGAGGTTACCTCGAGACCTCTGAGGTTATTACCAGAGTCACCAGAAAAGGAAGAAAGGTAGAGAAAAGGCGAGAGAAATCAGGAAGATTAATTTCCAGTTAATTTCGTTTATTGGCTGATGCTTACAAAGAGAGAGAGAGAGAGAGCCCTGAGTAGCAATCGCCAAAAAGAGAGAGAGAGACTAATCACGAGGAGGTGAAGGTTTCTCGATAAGTGTCTGAGCACGAGCTGGTGCTTAGACGCAAGTGACGATTCTACTCAGAGCGGCGGTATTTATTTGCTACAGTCGGTAGCACTCGAGCGAAGAAGGGAGTGGCTGCTGGCCCTCTAATTGGCCCTGACTCTCGCAACGGAGTCGCAGCGGAGCGGTGGGGACACCGTACTCCGTGCTGCCTTCAACCGAGCTCGAGCGTCTCACGCCATTTTTAATTCTATTTCGCTGAATATTTAATGATAATATTATAATTAGAAATACAAAAAATTGAGATAATTACGAAAATATGTAGTTACCTAATTAAATCGTACAATCATATGCGAGAAAAAAATTGATTATTTAAAATAAAATACTAGAGCCTTCCAGAAAGTTAAATCCCGATACATTTAAAAAATTACATCTATTTACATTTATTCTGAAAGACCCGATAACAAAATATAACCAAAAATAAAACTTAAAATAAACGTAAAATCACATTTAAACTCAAAACTAAATTACAAATTCTCTATTTCATTCTGTTAATTTATTTTAATCGGGTAGATAAGCTATTTTTGAATTTTGTTAATGAATTAATTATTTTATTTTTGTGGATAATTTATTTCCTCAATTTTCTTAAACCGGAGAGCACGATGCCAAAGGAAAGAGAAAGAAAAATGGGAGAAAGTTCTGGACTGGCGCACGTGACATCAAGCACATTTTCACGGCATCGTCACGTACCGTGAAAATTTTCGCCAGCACAGCTCTCCGGTGGCGCGTCATGTCTAGCTGCCTGACAATAGCCTTCGTGCCAAAATGCTCGGCAAAGGAATTACACGCGTCTTTGTGAATAATAAAGCGGAAAGCAAGCTTGTCGACGTTCAGAAGGGGTACAGGTTTCAAGAAAACAATTTCTGTGACCACTTGCAGGGGTGCCATCATAAGGCCTTGACATCTCTTCTGCTTTTTCTTATCCTTGGCAGTGAAGTTTTAATCGACCAGAGCCGAGAATTCGATCACGATTATAGTATGTTTCTCGAAGTCCTGGAGAACAGCGTCAGGCCCAGAGTGTGCAATGGAGACTGCTGTCCAAAAATCGTAGTTCCAAAGAATTTGAAGAATATTTCTTTTATTTTTTCCTTTGTAATCTAAGCTTTACAATTTATTTATTTATTTAGAACGTGCTATCTGTAAGGTGAGTCAATAACAAGTGAATACACAAAAATTTTGTTTGCCATATAGTTGAGCTTTTTATAAACTTTGACTCCCGCAGAATTTAAATGTGAAATTAAAACTTTATTTTGTCGATTCAATAATTTATAATAATTTATTAAAAAGTGACAAAATATCAACCGGAAATTCCGTTTTTTGAAACACTGCAAAAATTTCCAGAAACTGCAAAACTAAAAATGCTCGAAACTTATTGAAAAGTCTGAGTTTTAAAATTTTTTATGTATAGTGTCCAGCGACATGCCTATGTCATACGTCGAACGCTCCAAATTTATAACGTGAAAAATATTGCAAAGAAATGAATATATCCTTCATCTTGAACTTGGAAATGCGTATAATATTTTATGAGCCTTAAACAGGACACAAAGACCTCATAATTAATTGTAAATTGAATTTTCAACCAAGGAAAATGGGATTTCTGACAAAATCGTTATATTTTACTCTCTAAATCTGAATTAGTAGAAAAATACTAATTGGTAGTAGTTTTCTACTAATTCAAATAGCGCCGATTCGTTTACCGGTAATTAGTAAGAATCTACTAATTCAATGTGTAAGAATAACTGACTAAATGAATTAGTAACTATATCTACTGAAGGAATTGGTAATGCTACTACTAAATGAATTGGTAAATATATGGCTGGTTACTATTTCAAAGGGTAGTATCAAGTAAATTTAAAAACTGTTTTTTCAACGAAGAGAAGTTTATTCAAATATATTATGCTATTATTAAAGTCGAATTAGGTCCGATTAAAAAACAAGTTAGCTCAATCCAAATGGGAAACAGGTTATTTTAATAATTAAAACTAGAATATTAATAATCTTAAAAGGTTTTACAAGACAAAAACAACTGCGAAGTCATAACTGTTTTTACATTTTTATCAAATTTTTATTACATACTTTTAATTAGTGTATCATGGTTAATTATTATTACAGTATAGCCAAATGAAGAAATCGTACCTGAAAAAAAATTCCCTGACAATTTCAAGTTCTATCCAGATATGTCAAGTTTTTTTTTTAAATAATTTTTTATAGCACTGAGCCATTAAAATATTTATCTTTTTTTTTTTTTAATCGACTCGGAATAAGTCCTCAGTCTCGCGAGTTTATTATAAATTTTTTTTCAGTTTCTGGGGATTAAATCAATATTTTTAATTTAGGAATCTTTAACAAATTATATTACAAGATATTCTCAAATATATTAGCACCATTAAATACTCAAATAACCAAATAATACTAAAAACATAAGCAATCATTTCTTCAATTTGTCTATTAAGTCTATGAATTCGAATGATAATTCAAACAAATTTTTATTTTATGGTTGACAGTTGAATTTTGAACTAAAAATGATTAGCTTTCGACCAAAAATGGAATAGTTAAATTTGAACATAACAAATTAATTTTCCAGAGAAAAAACTGTTTAAACTAAAATGATGGATCTTTTACTGAAATAAATGAATTTCTAACAAAAGTATAACTTTTAACCGAGTAGTTTATTATCTTCAATCATAAAGATGACATTCCAACTAAAATTATGAATACCTAACTGGAATACTTACATTTTCCACCAAAAAGATAAAGTTTCAAACAAGAAGATTAATTTAGAAACATAAAGAATGATTTCATACAAAAAATACGTATTTTGAAGAAAATAGAAGAAATCTCAACTGAAAAAGACAAACATTCAACTAAATAAATGAATTTTCAGTTTAAAAAATTAATTTTCCAAAAAAAAGCACATTTTTAGCCAAAGTCTTGAATTTTCAACTAAAATGGTGAACCATTGACTGAAATAGTTGAATTTTCAACTAAAAATTATAATTTTTCCACCTGAAATTGAATGATTTCATTTTAAATTTTGTATTATGTTAAACTAAATAGATGGATCATTAAATAAAATGTTGGAATATTCGACTGGAATAACTACATTTTCAGTTTCAATCAGAATTAATTTTCTATTAAAGTAAAAACGAATTTTCAACAAAATAGCTCACTTTTTAACCGAAGAGATACATTTTTAATTAAAATGATGAATCTTGCACGAAAAAATTAATATTAAACAAAAGAGTTCAGCTTTTAACTCATTAATTAAATTTGTATTCCAAAAAAGATGAATTCTGAAGGAAAATTTAGTAGTTGACATAACAAATATTAATTTTGAATCAGAAACAGTTGAATTCGAAAAAAAAACTACTTTTCGAAATGAGTTGAATTTTCAACTTGGAAAGATTTTTCAGTCAAGCGAGATTAAAAATTGCAAACAAGCTGTTGAATTATGAATGAAGAAGATGCATATTTGAATTTTGAACTAAAAACGATCAAATTTTCAAACAAAACTATAACAGATACATTTTCATTTAAAAAATTAAATACACTGAATTAAAATTTGCACGCTTGAAATTATGTAGATACTTTTATTTTAACGTATCCGCAGTTTAACAGTATAAGGTGGTTCAAAAAAGAATTTTTTGAAGACAAAAGAGTGTTAGATTCTGTTTAAAATTTAAGTTAAATAATAATTTATGTGACTCAGTAAAACTAGATCTGATGACTATAAGGGATGCCTCAGAAGCGTAAGTTTAAAACATGAAAAAATACTTTAAAATCTTCTTTAAAACAACCTCTTTATCCGTAACAACAACTAAATAAAAATTTGTAACCCAAAAATTCGACTCAGAAGTTGTAAATTGATTTTTAAAAAGTTTTGAACATCTACGTATCTTTTAATGTATGTTGAGTGAGTTTTCTGCAAGTTAGAGATAAAAATTAGAGCCTTTCTCAAACTGTTAGTTGATTACGGTATGGTACGTCGACTTTCATGTAACATAGTCTGCTATCAATATTATGTTTCAAAAAATCATGCTGACTGGAAATTACTAACTATTTACAAAAAGTACATAATTTTCAATTTTCCATAGACACTAGAAACTTTATTAAAACAAATAATTTTACATTCACTTGTTGTTACGAATAACAGAATTGTTTGAAATAAGACTATTATTCAACTTTTACCCTGTTTGAAGCAAAATTTTTAAGGCAGCACTTATAGAAATTTAGAATTTCCCGGCCGAGTTCTCCGAGGCTAGAGGCATACTTTATTAACTTCCTCTTTATTATTAAAAATTCAAAAGCTGTTTTGACTAAGGAGAAACTTATTGTACAAAGCTAACAATCAGTCATAGCATTGATTTAAATGGAATATGTAATAATAATTTACATTCGGACATTTGGACAACTCCAGTGCACTCTTGAAGGTTAGCATCTTGACTTATTTGCAAATTTTAGAAAAAAATATATGAATAAGTGAATATTTGCTTTTTATACCTTCCAGAGTTGTTACAGTGTGTAAATCTAAGTGGCTTTCAAGTATTTTGGCCAATTCTTGCACACTGTATTCCTCGAAGGTCTTGAATTTTTCTGAAAATAAATTTTAGTTAACCTAACTTTCTTCAACGACACTTTCCCAGTTCCCTTTAAACGCTTTAAACTATTCACCTAATTACTAATATTAAACAAAATCTTACCCATTTTAAAGAAGCTAAGATAAACGATTCACCCTGAAATCAATTGCAGTTCCAACCCACTCTTTTGCCATCAGAATCCACTTATTCACAAACTCCGGAACATTTGGGAACGACCAATAGCTATAGTTATTCTAACCAATTTCACGAGTTCACATTTTGGCTGCATTGGAGAAATGGATGGTGTATTGACAAAACATTAACCTTTTTTATTTAAAACTCAAAAAACAGCAGAATGTATCTTAAAAATTGTTAAATTATGTTTCCTTAGCAATTAATTTCTACTCCTCGAATTAGTAAGTTGTTACTACTAAACAGAGTAGTAGAATACCCTTACTAATTCATTCAGTAACATAAATCTTACCATTTCATATAGTAGAAAGTGATAAAATTACTAATTTAACAGTCAAATACAATGCTACTTATTGAATTAGTAAAATGTCTACTAATTCGGATTTAGAGAGTAGATCAAACTGATAACGCTTTGATAAAAAAAAATTAATTTTTAACGAGAAGTGCAAGAGTTTATATTTCCACCAGAAAATATTTTAATTTTCAATAAAAAACTCTTAAATTGAACCAACAAATACAAATTTGCAACTAAAGAGTTACGTTTATAGACATAAACATAAAAATATGCATTTTCTACAAAAATAATTGAATTTCCGACTAATAAAGACAACAATGGAATAGCTATATTTTTAGTTACAAAATTTGATTTTCAACAAAGGAAAACTAATTTTCAACCAAATTTGATAAATTTTCAACAAAAGAAATAAAGTTTCAACTGAAATGACATATCTTCATAAAAAAAATGTTTAATGAAAATAGATAATTTCCAGCCAATCAGATCAATTTTCAACTAAAAAGATTGATTTTCAATTAGAAAAATGTCGACCAAAAATGAATTAGTTAAATTTTAATTTAAAAATTTAATTCTCAATGAAAAAACTTAATTTTTAATCAAAGAAATAAATTTTAACCAAACAGACTTATTTCCTACCATAAAAGAATATTTTTAAACAAAATACATGAATATTCAATCAAATATTTTGAATTTCAATTAAATAAAATAAATAAAAAAATCAATAAAATAAACTTTTGAAGAAATTAATTAAATTTTCAACCAAAAAAATGAATCTTCTACCAAAAAGATGGAGTCTGTATGAAAAAAATTTCGGCAGAAAATATGGTTGCATTTTCAATTAAAAAAATTAATTTTCAATAAAAGAACTAATTTTCAACCGAACAGGTGAAATTTTTACCAAAAAGATTAAATATCTTTCAAAAAAGATACGACAAAAAAGGAAATAGTTAAATTTTCAGTTAGAAAAATTAATTTCCAGAGACAGAAAATTCAGCCAAAGAAATGAATTTTCAACCAAACTTGAATTTTGAAGGAATTTTCAACCTAATAGTTTATTATTTAACTAAAGAAATTAATTTCTAAACGAAAAGGTGAAGTAATCAATTAATCAATTCTCCAGTAAAAAAGATAAATGTCAAATCAAACATAAAATAGTTAAATTATCAGTTGAGAAGATTTGTTTAAAAAAAAAAAAAATCAAGAAAATAGTTAAGTAATGAAAATCAATCATGACCATAAATTGATCGAAATATTTATAATAATAAACGATAATGAGAAGTCAATTTGTAACTAAAATAATGACTCTTCAACAAATAAAAAAATGAATTTTTAACCCAGAAGATACATTTTCTACTAGAAAAGACAAATTTTCAACAAAATGGATGAATTTTTAACCAGAAAGATTTACAGTCTATCAAAAGAGGTAAATTAAACAAAATTAAGTAGTTGTTTTTTTAGTCGATAGAATTTATTTAAAAAAAAAAAAAAATAATTTTCAGAGAAAATCAGTTGAAATCATGAACAATAAAATTTATTTTCAACTAAAATGATGAATCTGTAATAAAAAAATGAAAATTTTAAACGACAGCTAATAGTATATTGTGCTACAAGTGCGGAAAGTAGGCAGTTCCAGACGAGTGTGAAGTTTGCTGTACGAGCCAGAGGCGAGTCGAAGGGGAGTTGTAGGCGGGCCGAAGGCGAGCTGTAAACGAGCCGAAGACAAGCCGGAAACGACCCGAAGATGAGCCGATGGCAAGTACTGTAAACTTCACAAGAGTTGCAACTGTCTACTTTCAGCACCTGTTGCACACGATATTTTTTGTAACAAATGCAGGAAATTTCTGATTTGAGAAACAATAAGAATAATTTTTTTGGTAATTTATGGTAATTTTTGGAAATTTATGGTAAAATTACCAAAAATTTCCGGAAATTTCCAGTATATATGTATATTACCGAAAATTCCCAGAAATTCAAGGTATCGAAAGCTTTTTGGAAAAAATCCGAAAATTTCAAAAATTTACGGAAAATGATAAATTTCCGGAAAATGATGAAAAGTTGCTAAATTATCGGAAATTTCTGGTCTCCAAAGCTTTTTGGAAAGATTACGAAAGTTTCCAGAAATTTATGGAAAATTGCTAAATTTCCGGTTATTTATGAAAAATTGCTAAATTACCGGAAATTTCAGGTAGCCAAAGCTTTTTGGAAACAATTTGAAAATTTGATAAATTTCCGGAAATTTATGGAAAATTGATAAATTTCCCAAATTTCCGGAAATTTATGGAAAATTGATAAATTTTCGGAAATTTCAGATATCCAGAAATTTCTGAAATTTTCTGTAATTTACCGGTAATTTATGGTAATTTATCAGTCATTTATGGTAACTTATCACTTCGAGTTTGTCCAATCACTATTCACTACTCACAATCAGTCTCTCAATCGTCAAATCATAATGAAGTGAGGTTATTATTTCGGCAGTCTTGGAAAGTAAATCTGAATCGAAATGCGCAAGCGCAACAGCAAGAAAAAGTAATCTGGCTGGAAGTGCGCAAGCGCAACAGCTAGAAAAAGTAATCTGGCTCAAAGAGCGCAAGCGCAGCAGCTAAAAAAAGTCTTTTTATAACTGCTTTTTACCACGGCTTCGGAATTGGTCACTTCCCGCACGCAATACGTGCCTCGAAAAGCGAACATTTCGTGCGTGCGTTACAAAAATTAAGTTTTTCAAAGCTTTTGAGATAGAAAATATTATTACTATTTAAAATTTTGTAAGTGAATTGTTCTGTAACTTACTTATTTCAAAAATGAGAAATAATATTTTTTAAAAATTGGTCAGGAGCGACTTCAAGAAAAAATGTAATCACGAAAAATATGTTTTCCTGACAAATTTTCCATTTTCCTCGACCATCAATATTCGAGGACCAGGACCTCAGACTTGTAACATTTCAACCCAAATCTTCTATAAACGGAATACGAAAATTTCAAATTAAAATTTTGAAAATGTTCAAATTCATTCTTCTTGAAAGTTATTTTAAAGTTATAGGATTTCACTGAATTACGACAGATTTCTTTTAAATCCTGACTTTTCTCTCATAAATAGAGTTCCCTAGCAATTTTAATATATAGCAAATATGGAAAACTTTAAAATCTTAAATCAACAATCTTTCTCATTTTGCCTTATTCATTTTGGAGAACAAATAAAGCTGGTTATTGGGTTAATTTCGTAAAATTGAGTATATATAGCAGTCGTTTATCAAGTCACTCTTCAAACGCAATTCTGGAAATTAGTTTACTCATTCCTTCGTCTATCATTGTGATTATTTCAAAAAATGGAGGAATCTGCTGCTATTTTACTTCTCACGTTTGTTAGCTTCGTTCATTGTTATGGTAAGTATAATATAATAATTATTATTTATTTTCATCAAAAGCATCCAATTCGAATTGTTCATTGCCAATGATGTTTCAAAACATAAAAATTCTTATTATTGCACAAGAAAGAGAATTCCAGAAATATTGTTCAATTTTATACGCTATACAATTAAATGAAACTGAACTAATTGGTAACTTTCTAATTTAAGTACGTTTCATTTTCAATTCTTCAAAAGTCATCATTATTTGAAAATACAACACTCAAAGTCCTACCCAATTCAAAGCATTAGCTTTAAATTTTGAACCACTGAGAATTCAAAGCCTCAAAGAATGGAAAAATCTCTAAACTCCAGTCAATTGAAATTATCGTTTGTTGCTAAGAACAATTCCTAAAATTTGTTGGAATATATTATAAAATTAGATGAACCCAACAATTTTTAATTGAATGCTCATGCAAATCATAAAAGTGAAGAGAAAAAGCATTTTTCTATATTATAATTAATAATAGAACTGGTCAAAAAATCACCTGCCCGCTATAAAATGTGCAGAAAATATTTATTTACAAAAATAGGCACACTGTGTCTCTAATAAATATTTCTGAATTTTCGAAGAGGATATATGACGTGGAGATTTATTATTAGAAAAACTCAAATTTCTCGAATTTTTGACTGTGACATCAACTCGTGTTATTAGTCTGGAAAGTTAAGAGAAGAATATGAAATTCACAAAATGTATTCTTTGAAATCTTTTCTTTATTTCAGTCTAAGAAAACTTGAAAAATCTAAACGGGTTCCCGAGAGATGATTAAAAAAGTTCAAGCGTGTCTGCGTCGAGTTTCATTCTGAGGAGCGAGGTCGCCCGATAGCCGTGATTTTTATCACTTCTGACTTCGAAACACCGTAGATAACTCAGTCGAAGGTGAAGGTAGACAGTAAAAAAAACATTTAAAAAGCTCAAGAAATTCAATGTTGAATAGCTTCGATTAGAGATGTTACCGACTTTCTAACCCGTTTGTGTCCACCTCACTTTTTTCAATTTTGTAATTTGTAAGAGCAGAACCAACGCGCTTTGCCGCCCCACGAGAAGTTCTTTGTTATCCCCCATAACGGAAAAAATTAGTTTTGCTATTTTTGGCGCTAATTATAGCTTTTTTGCGTAGTTGTTTGCACTCATTTTTTGGCTCAAAGTAGACGGCTAACTTCAGACTGGTGTGGGCTATTCCGTGGGTATTACATTAATTTGTCCTTTTATTAAAATAGATATCCAACTTCAGACTGAAACTGGTATTCCTGGCTTATCACGTGCTTTCGATTTCTCTTCAAGTAGCCGATTTCAGTAGCTCGTATTAACAGGTTTTTAACCGTGGTGTTTTGAGAAAAATATTTTTCTTATTTTTCTCTGTGGTTCATTGAATTGTTTCATTTTTGTGCTTTCCGTTTCAATTAGTTTTCAGGTTTTGTTTTAGTTCTGTATTATATTTTTTCGTTAATGAGTATTGTTTTGGTTGACTCCTAAAATGGTTGTCGTTGAAGTCAAAAACAAAATTCAGTCGGATATATTGATAGGTAATATAAAGTCAGGCGAGGCGATTAGTGTTGGACCTTTAACAAACTCTATCAAAGAGGAATTCGAATTAAAGGAATATGAGATTGAATTTGTTGAAGAAAAGCTTCTGCGACACTTCGTTCCCTCTTTTAAGAAAAAAGAAGCGCCTCTTTTCATAAGGAAGAGGTGTATGAAAGAAAAAATCAAAATTGGTTGCTTTCCTCCGTTGTTTGACTTGTATTGTTTGAAGACTGCCAAACTGTATGTTAAACATAACAAATGGGTTTACATGCCTTCATCAGTGCATGAGATCCTGTTGCGTGGTGGGGACATCATTTGATCAGCCCTTCTTCCTATTGGTCACCTGACTTAAGCAGCGCAAGAAGCATAAAATAAAGATTTACCTCGCATCAGAGAATTTCATACCAGAACATTCAATCGAGTTGTCAGTAACAAAGACTTGACTCGCAAATGGTTTATCTCATCTGATCTAGTCACAGCTAGTGAAAGAAATCTCGCACAAAATCAGGATCGAAACTAGACCTAGAAGCTCAGGAACTATTAATTAAAGAAAACTAGGATCCTTTTGATATTCATTCTATGATAACACCAAATGGTATTAATGTAATATTGGTAAGCCCAACAAAGCGCGTTTGAAAAGAAGTACCTCAAACACTCAAAAATTGCACGAACTACGCATTTATCTATGAAATTTTTGTATAACCAAAAGAAATATATTCCGTTTTGTCTTCATATGTTTTTACGTTACATACAATTGTAAATAACAATCTATTATTTCATAATAAACTATTAGGTTATGTTTCACGAATGTTCGTTTATTGACTGAACACCAATACCAGTCATTTTGAATTAATGGCGTCTTATTATAGTAACAATTCTGTAATTTTATGACCTTTTGCCAACTTTGTGTATGAATGAAGCAAAAAATATTTTTTTCAAATCGGCCGCGAGGGATGTCTTAAGAACTTAGTTAGCTTGAATTAGAGAAAAAATCTCAAACCGGTTTAAAATTGTAGCCGGAATCGTAATTTGAACATTTTGTGTCATTTTGCCCCACTGTGCGGTTGGGCAATGCGGCTCGCACTGTCAGTTATATCTGTTTGCAAATCAAAAATAATTTTCTAGTGATGGAACGCACGTTTTTAGTAAAATCAGATATATTCATTTATTTGCAGTATTGAAAAATAAACTAGATTTTAAATTTTGGGAGTGATTAGCATCCAAAGCTATGCACACGCAATATTCAACGCCGTCCGCGCGGCGTATGGTATCGAACTGAGACGTTTATTTGCAGATGTTAACTAAATTTACCAATTTGTAATACAATAAATCTATCGGAAATTTCGAGAAGATCAATAATAATAATAAAGTTTTAATACATTTTGTGCAACAAAAAAAGCTTGAATGATTTCTTCCCAACTGTAGTAATGAATGATAAACACCACTGCGCGGCGTTGCATTTTCCGCTGCTGCACATTAGCCGATTTTTCCTTATCTCGAGAATCGGTTAAGTGAGCGCAAAAAGAAAGTGCCCATTGGACCCTGATTTGAAACTGCATTGAAAAACTATAATTTAGGAAATGCTTTATCCTTCACTATTGTACAAAAACTTAATAGATGTACATTTTTTCCTCACAAAATTAGATGGACCAGTAGGCTCCATTGAGTTGACAACGTCGGATGGCTCTGTTTTTGGTACAAAAATCAAGGTTTGCACACTAGAACCATTTTGGATGAGACATCATCGAATTTCTCCTGGTTATCCAAATTATATGATTTATATAAGAACACCTGAAGATATTTATGTTGAATTAAATCGCCGATTACGATGGCAACAAATAGCTGTGCATACCACTCACAGGCCTGAAGAGCATCTGCCAGCGAGTGTTACGATCCGTATATACAATGAACAGTTTTCGACTTCCACTGAGTTTGTTAATTACAATTACGATGATCTATCTGCAAATCCTCCTATGGGGCCTCGTGGCAACGTTTACATCGCAGTACAAGGAACTCAAATTGTAAGGACTGCAGAGTTAAAATTTGCCGGCTTGAATCAAGAAACGTCTCCAGTAGTAGTCGGCAGATCAATTCTCACTCCCTGGGCGCTCCGGCGTCACAACAGCGGTAAATAAGACGGTGCCGTCAATGCCTACGCACTACGCGTGAACTTCAATGCGGCACAAATACACTGAATAAAAGTCGCGCTGCGTTTGTTTAAAATCTGATTGCGTATCAGCAAATGAATGTGGCCAGTGTAGCATGATGGTGAAGCCGCGGTGCATACCATTTCCGTCCCGCGGTCGAAATGCTCAAAGGTAGACACTCAACTTACGTTCGACGGTCAGCTAAGGGACTTCTATTCCTTTTCTGATCCTTAACTCGATCCTAGGGATGATAATCTGTTTCTTTATTAGCTTCAAATTCAGTCCTAACCCTAACCATTTCCTAATTTTGTATGTAAAAAATTGATACGTTTTTTAAAAAATATATTAGAATACAATGAAAACCATCCGTTCAGGAAAGTGGAAAGGTGAGGCGAAATTATGACCACCGAGCGCAATTTGCTGAGGGATCGAGAGATCCAACACGGAACTCGCGTGATCACGAATGAGTTTTTTTTTTGTTGCTTTTATCGAGTGCTTTTTGAAATATTATTCTTAATTAGTTCAAGTCAATACACAATTCTGTCGAAAAGTTCCGATTTATTTTAGAAGAACTATGGTGCGCTGTCTGCCTGTGTGTTTTACGTGTGTGGGTCTGTAGATTTTTAGTATGTTCAGCATGATAACTTCCGCAAGGATGGACAGGTTAGATTTGCCTTTCGTGTACTCTTTTAGTGTTTTAAACTGAAGGTCATGTTCTTGAGCCAGCCTTTTTGGTTGATAACTCAAAAAGTTAGAGCAATTTCGGAATTTCTGAGACACTTGCTTCGGAATTTGATATTTCTACGTACGGTTTTTTGTAGGAATGGAAAATAAAAATAATTTATCCTCTTGACTTTCTTCGGGAAAAAAAATTATGACGGTTATATCATTTACAAAATTGAAAAAGGACGAAAATGAAAACTTGAAGCCAAAAAATGCATTGATCGCACAAAACATAATGAGAAATCGAAAAATTCCATTTTGCGGTCAAAATATGTAAGGTACGAAAAAGATGAATTGAAAAGAATTGTGTATACGAAAAAGATCAACTCTAGATTTCGAGAATTTGTAAAAAGCTATAAGGAATTGCAGTACCCAACACAACCAAGGTCTTTGAATTCAAGAAACTTGGCACGAACTAAGAGCCAATTAAATTTTTCTATGATTTGAAGGAATTTTGTTGGAATCGAAGAAACTTTTGTTGCAATTTTCGAGACCAATTTTTTCAAGATTTAAAACTTCTCTGTACGGCTCACAGTGTACCCAAAAACACTTTTTGTGGACAAAAGTCCGTTTAAAACCCAATATTCAATGGATTTTTTTTGGATGTCACTGGATTTTTTCAAACTTTTTTTTTACTTACCGTCACAAAATAAACCATATTTTTATCCGAACTTTTCAGATGTACCTTTTTTTGTTAGGTCTGTGACTAAGTTAGTGTAATTACTATCCAGGAATTATTGAATAAAGGCCATTTTTTGTGATTTGCAATGATCAGTTGTTTGAAATTCACAGTTTTTGTATTGGTAATACGCTCCATTTCCTTTGCGAATTCAACTAAAAATGTATTTCCAATTACTCTATGCTATGATACTTTGCCCACGAATGAAATAAGTTAATTATTTGAACAATTCTTATAAAAAATGTACATTTCGGTGACTTCTGCAGGAATATGCTTATTTTTTACGTGGAGTAAGCTGGAGATGTCTTACCAATGACTCTTTATTGGGTCGTTTGTTCAATTCACAAGAACTGTTCATAATTTAAACAATACTTATGCGGAAATTCACAGTTTCACCACTTCTACATAAAAAGTATTAATTTATTTTTTAGGAGTCAACAATAAATTTCTTACAAATTATTCCTTCTTTTCACATTTTTCCAATTAGGAAAAGGTGTGAATTGTTTATTGACCAAAACCACATATAACAATAATTTATTCCATAAATATGATAAGGGTTCCTGAGAAGTTGAACTGCTTTTGGTCCTTATGTTTTATTACCGTACATAATGAACACTCGTTGAACCTCTTCACCATCGTCAAGGTAGCAGTTGTTGCATAAAGGTTTTTTTTTTTTTGCTTTTTGAATTATCTTCTACATTTTTCCACTTGTATTTTATTTTTTTATTTTTGTTTCTTTTTTTCCAGGAACTTATTCAGGAAAAGTCAAATTTTTATCAATAACGCATCAGCATCATCCGGCAGGGCTTTCCTTTCTCTCTCATCTTTGACCATTCGACATTCTGCTATTTTCGTGCCTAGCCTTGAGAAAAATCTGGTTATTAGCATAGTCGTGGCACTCCCATGTATAGTTTTAAAAGCATTATGTTTTAGTGTCCAGGGGAACTGCTAGGTGGCGCTGAGAGTCAGTACAATGCAATGCGCATGTGCAACCATAATATTTTCAAATATCTCGAAATCTCGAAATTTGACATTAGTCAAAGTGTGAAATTGAATTTGTTGAGTTAACCTCCCAGTGGGCACAAAACCATGAACATCCCGAGAGCGTCCTTGGGACGTTCCTAGGAGTCCAATGTCAGGCCAATCAACGTCTCTAAGACGTCCAATCTCTTAAAGATGTCCTTAGTATGTACAAAAGCCATAGAAAATTCCCGGGACATCTATCGTACTGACATTAGACGTCTTAAGAGCATCCCTAGGATGTCCAAAATACACTTTCCAAAAAACGTTTCGCAGGGATGTCCCGAAGACGTCCTTAATTTCGTTGCCTTGGCTTGTTGTATAAAATTTAATTGGTAAGTGTTGAATTAAGAAAAAAATAACCATTTGCTTGATTTGAGGTTACTTTGCTGTTTTCATATTTCGAAGCAGTAACAAATAAATTAAAAAAGATATAAATGAAAGTATTTTTGAGTGATAAGGAAGTTTTTTCTTCAAGGAACGTTTGTCGCTTATAAAAATTTCGCGCTAAACGCATCTCAGGGTACTATCGTACCTGCCTTGGCCTAGCGAACCTTTTCTATTGTGCGGTGCTCCACCTCGAGGGAGCTCGAACTCGAAGCTGGACGAAGCGCTGTGGCGCTCAACCGTAGGCTTTTGTGTATGTACCTTCAAAATTTAGATGGCTCTGTTCCCACCTCTATTTCCACCGGAGGCTACTAACTGTGCACGTTGCGGTGGTAATGCAAAGTAAGTAACGTTATCGTTGGCTAACTGTAATTACAAAGTAACGTACGTTAGATAAATAAATGAATATTTCAATAAATAAATGATTGAATAATTAAATAGATAAATAATCAATAATTAAATAAATAATTGAATAAAAAAATAAATTATGGTATCCTTAAAATTTAGATGAGGCGCGTTTTTTTACGTGGTGATCCCCAGTTGGCCTAGTCCACTTGTCAATTAAGCATGCGTTGTTTTTTTTTTATTTTCATCATTTTATTTTATTTATTTTTATTTTATTTTTTTTATTAATTAAGTCATTTATCATGAAAAATTCACCTTACATGCAACATGCAATGTGGGTAAAAATTGAAAAGTGCTTTAGTAAAATCTATAAAAAGGTCTTCAACTGAACCATGCATGCTCCTCCAAATATACTCTATCAAAAAATCGTCAGTTCTAGAAACTGCCATTCTACCAATCCGCCTTCGCATATCACGATTGAATAATTAAATAAATAAATGGATAGAAGAATAATTGAATGACTGAATAATTGAACGATTGAATTTTCCATGCGGCTAACTAACTAGCTCATAGTGGGGCTGGGGATGCCTCATTAGGAACTAGATTTCACATTTGCCCTGAGTTCTAGATCATTTTGCCATTAGTTTAATTTTAAACGTTGGAGGATAAAGTTGTCTACGTGAGACTACGAATTAAAATGGAGTACCTGCAAAGCGTAATTAAGTTTCTCAGGCATGTTCTAAATTTTGGTATTGTTCGCTTTATTTTAAAATGGAATTTGCTTCCAAAAACTAAAAAGTGTACCGATTGCGGCGGGGTATTGCATGTAACAACGAATGGTCGGGGTCGTTCGCGCGTACATACACAGTAGCCTCCGGTTGAGCACCACAGCGCTTAGTCCAGCTTCGAGTTCTAGCTCCCTTGAGGCGGAGCACCGCACAACAGAAAAGGGTCGCTAAGCCTAGTCAGGTACGATTGTACCCTGAGATGCGTTTACGCCAAAATTTTTTTGTTAGAGAAATAAAAAATATTATTCGAAAAAATAATCTCAAATGTAAAGCCAATTGATTTATTACATCACAACCAAATCATACTTCTAGTATTTGAATATATATTTTACGTACGAACAATATTTTTATATTTATAAATATTGATTATTTTGAAACCTTATTTGCACGAAATTAAGTGAAACTTAATATTTACTAGAATTTGGGGAAAGCAGAGTTTAGAAGCAATTGCTGTGAAGGATTTGTAGTTTTATTTACGTATAGTGTCCGGGAGAACCGCTAGATGGCGCTGCTTTTGAACCCAAGTCTTCAAAACCATACATGGGAGTGCCACCACTATTTTTATTAGCCTCTTTGGGCTTCCCTGACAGCCAGATACCAGATACCATGGGGAATCCAGTTACCGGGATTCTTTTCGGTGGTCGTACGACGATAGATTTCAACCTTGCTTTCGGGCTCCCCGGAGAGTTTTTACGTCGGTGTTCGAATTCCTAGCGGGGTGGTAATACCGGACGTCATTTCCCCCTTCATCTGTCCGCTGAAAGAGTTGAGGAAAAAAATCGTTCTGGTTTGGACGAAAGTATGAAGGAGAGAACCTCGATCTTCGGGAAAGGATCGCAGGAAAGAGTAAGAACCTCGATCCTCGAGAAAGGACCGTAGGAAAAGATAGAACCTCGATCCTCGAGAAAGGACCATAGGAAAGGATAGAACCTCAATCCTCGAGAAAGGACAGTAGGAAAAGATAGAACCTTGATGCTCGAGAAAGGAGCGTAGGAAAAGATAGAACCTCGATCCTCGAGAAGAGAGCGTAGGGAAAGATAGAACCTCGATCCTCGAGGAAGGACCGTAGGAAAAGGTAGAACCTTGTCCCTCGAGAAAGGAGCGTGGGAAAAGATAGAACCTCGATCCTCGAGAAAGGACCGTAAGAAAAGATAGAACCTCGATCCTTGAGAAAGGACCATACGTAAATAGAGAACCTCGATCATAGAGAAAGGACAGTAGAAAAAGATAGAACCTTGATCCTCGAGAAAGGAGCGTAGGAAAAGATAGAACCTCGAGAAAGGACCGTAGGAAAAGATAGAACCTTGATCCTCGAGAAAGGACCGTAGAAAAATATAGAACCTCGATCCTCGAGAAAGGAACGTACAAAAATATAGAACCTCGATCCTCGAGAAAGGCCCGTAGGAAAAGAGAGGACCTCGATCCTCGAGAAAGGACCGTAGGAAAAGAGAGGACCTCGATCCTCGAGGAAGGACCGTAGGAAAAGATAGAACCTTGCCCCTCGAGAAAGGAGCGTGGGAAAAGATAGAACCTCGATCCTCGAGAAAGGACTGTAGGAAAGGATAGAACCTTGATCCTCGAGAAAGGAGCGTGGGAAAATATAGAACCTCGATCCTCGAGAAAGGACCGTAGGAAAATATAGAACCTCGATCCTCGAGAAAGGACCGTAGGAAAAGAGAGGACCTCGATCCCCGATTAAGGACCGTAGGAAAAAGTAGAAACCAGATTAGAAAGAGATTAGAAAGATAAGAAGAATTAAGTCCATTATAGATTTCGCCTTGCAGCTGTTCAATGTTTCAGCTTAGCTTGGCGCTCCCCAGCATCCGAGCGGGAAAGGTCCGGAAAAGAAATCAAACTCCGTACTGTCACTTTGGTTATAGTTCTTTATTGAATGTTTTCTTTAAACGCTTTGAGTTTAGTCCGTGAAGGACTGAAACTCCAATACCCTATCGATCACTCGAGATAACACTCTCAATCAAAAGTCGCTAAACCATGAAACTCTAGTACGCTAAAATCGAATCGCTTAAAATCGAGAGCCCCGCGCAGCGATCCTCATTGGTGGCTGTTGAATTCAAAACATCAATTTATATTCCAGTAAAAAAGGTTTTTGAATAATATACGCATTAATATTTTTTCTAACCTTAAATCACGAATTACGTAATTTCTGATATTAATGTGCAATTTATAATAATTATCTACTTTAATTTCAATTTTCGTTAATTATACCTGGTTTAAATCACGCGTCAACAGCGACTAATAAACACAGCTGCGCCGGGCAAGCGCAGTAGCTCAACATGCCAAAGTTGGGGGCACTGTGCGAGCCTGACCGCTGCCGCTCGCTGGGCGGTCGGCGCTTTCACGGCGGCTATACTCCGTACTAGGATAGTCTAAATCGTCGCCACTAGTGGCGTTGCTGATGCGCGGCAAATATTCAAATACTTGGTATTGTCCATTGTGAAGAATGGCGACGAAAATAATTATATATTAAAATATTTGAAATTTCGGCCAAAAAACCTAAAGTGTTTTTTGGCGGACGTCAATTATTATCATTTAGATAAATTTTCGGAAATCTTTTACAGTTGAAAAATATTTGTAATCTCTTAAAAACTTCTTAAATTCCCAAATGTCTTCCAAACTAATTCGAATTATTCCTAAAGATTTGTCAAAATCTTTCAACACTACAAAAATTGCTCTAAGGTCTTCCAGATATATTTTGTGAATTTTCAAGATCTTCGAAATCTTTAGAAATCTTCTTAATTATCGCGATGAAATTAATTTCTCATAAATAAAATAATCATATTTCTGTTGGAATAGCTACATTTTTAGTGGATAAAATTTATTCCCAACCAAGCTAATTAATTTTCATCTAAAAATATCAAAATTTCTATAAAAAGAATTTTTGACCAACAATGAATTAGTTACATTTTTATTTCAAGAACAAGTATTCGATAAAAAAACTAATTTTCAAGCAAAGAAATGACATTTCAACCAAACAGATAAATTTTCTACCAAAAAGACGAAATTTCTAAGAAAAAAATTTCGGCAGGAAACTTGGTTGCATTTTTAATTTGAAAAATTGATTTTCAATAGAAGAAATAATTTTCAACCGAACAAATGAAATCTTAACCAAAAAGATTGAATATCTTTCAAAAAATTTTAAAAAAGGTTGTTAAGTTTCTTGACCAGGGTAGTAGATAATGAGTAGATCTTATGCTTTTCGTTCTACTGGTCGTTTATTAT